>JBBBDQ010001397.1:660000-1072500 GCA_037127315.1 Ascarosepion bandense | reverse complement strand
GGGAATTCCACACGCGGGAAGTGCGAGGAAAGAAGCTGTTGGAGTAGAAATTGCGGTTACATTTCATCTTTTATAGCTGCGGATTTAGCAATGGATTCGACATAGTCATTCCACTTGAGGTCCGCTGAGAGTGTCAGGCCAAGCAGGCGTAGTGATTTACTCTCTGGGAGGCAAGCCTGTTGCATGCTAATGGGAGGGAGGTGCAGTTGTCTGTGGTGGTTAATTGACAGCAGCTTCGCTTTGGAAGAATTGAATTTTACGAGCCATTTCTTATCCCAATCCACCACGGATATGTCCTGTGAGTGTCAAATTCTTCAAACCTTTCCTAATTATGCATCATAGACGGATGTGTCCTTGTTTTTATTTTCCTTTATACTTCTTTTTCCCCTCACCTGCTCCATTCATGGAATTTTTAGCATTCTTCTGTAGAATCAGGTTTGTGTTGCTTAATTTGTTAGGAAGCTGTTCAGCATTCACTACCATACAGTATCATACATTCTGTCCTTTGTTAAAACACTTCCCAGATATCATATAATAATTCTGCTTGTTCCTTCCTTAGTTACTTAGTTTGTTCGTCCATTACGCCACTCACTCTCTATATGAGCTTTTCCTTCCCCTCCATCTTTTTAAACGCTACTCTCCTCAGCCTTTCTCTCACCTTTACCAAACGAAAAGGTAATAAAGAGAGAGAAAGTAGGAGGAGAGAAACTATAGCATTACTGTATCAGTAGCAGCTTAAGCTGGTGGTTATAGCAGTAATTGTGTGTGTGTGTGTATGTGTATATGTGTGTGTACTGTACAATCTAGTAAAAATAGATAGGTTTGTTGTCATATCCAGTGACCTAATAACAAAATTTCTGGCCTCTACACCCTTGGCCATTACTCAGTCGGATTTTCTGTTTACAATAGACACAGGAGTCATGATTTTTCAGTAATAAAAAAAAAAACATTTTCTCTTTCAAAATCTCTCACATAAGAGCATACAGTATTTTGCTTATGGTCTGTGCATACGCTGCTTAATATAATATATAAGATGACAGTAAAGTAGCTTCTATTACTTTTATAGATATTTTAATAAAATTACACTCTGTGTTATCGTTATTTTATTATCTAATACCTTTATGTTTGAAGACATAACTATCATTTGTAGTACGACAAAGTAAAATTTTTACAGGAAATAAAAATTATCCTTCCGTTGAAATTCCATGGGTTCTGCTAGTTTAAATTATTGTCCTTGTTTGATTTTGGTTTCTCCAAATTGTAATGTGCATGTTAAAGTTTAGATATTACATAACAGTTCAGTATTATTATTTTTTTCAAATTAAATTTTCCTGTTTATTAAGACTTTGCTAAGCTTTTGGAAGGCATCTTTTGCTGTCTCAACGTGCCTTTGGATTTTGGTGACACACTTTCTGTCCTCATTTAAAACACTTCCCAGATTTATGTTATTCGAACTATTGTCCTCACCTTTGTTGCCATTTGTACGATGTATCCAGCGACCTTCTTTGTGTGCTAGGAATTTTGAACTGAACCCTTTATTACAATCACTGGAATATATGAACTCCATTCCTTGTGTAGTAGTGCCTCTTGTGGTTTTCATGGGTTATCTCCCTCTAATTCTGCAAGTTACTTGTTCACTACTGCTGTAGCCTGGTACTGAACTTGCAACTCTTTGGGTCAAGTGACAGTTACTAACCAACGTCTATATCCATTGGGCCATGTGTGCTTAAAGATACATGGCCCAGTGGAAATTCCTAGCACCTGAAGAAGGCCGTAGCGTACAAAGGCTGAAACGGTGTACAAATGGCAACAAAGATGATGGCAATAGTCCAAATAATATAAATACTGTAAATACTACCTCATCTCAGAAATATAGACAAATAGAATGATCTATTATTAAACGTCGTACAAATGGCAACAAAGATGAGGACAATAGTCTGAAGACTGTAAATACTACCTCATCTCAGAAATATAGACAAATAGAATGATCTATTATTAAATATTGTACAAATGGCAACAAAGATGAAGACAATAGTCTGAATAATGTAAATATTGTAAATACTACCTCATCTCAGAAATATAGACAAATAGAATGATCTATTATTAAATATTGTACAAATGGCAACAAAGATGAAGACAATAGTCTGAATAATGTAAATACTGTAAATACTACCTCATCTCAGAAATATAGACAAATAGAATGATCTATTATTAAATATTGTACAAATGGCAAGAAAGATGAAGACAATAGTCTGAATAATGTAAATATTGTAAATACTACCTCATCTCAGAAATATAGACAAATAGAATGATCTATTATTAAATATTGTACAAATGGCAACAAAGATGAAGACAATAGTCTGAATAATGTAATTATTGTAAATACTACCTCATCTCAGAAATATAGACAAATAGAATGATCTATTATTAAATATTGTACAAATGGCAACAAAGATGAAGACAATAGTCTGAATAATGTAAATACTGTAAATACTACCTCATCTCAGAAATATAGACGAATAGAATGATCTATTATTAAATATTGTACAAATGGCAACAAAGATGAAGACAATAGTCTGAATAATGTAAATACTGTAAATACTACCTCATCTCAGAAATATAGACAAACACTTCCCAGATATTTAAATTTCCGCACTTGTTTGAATTTGGTTTCTGCAATTTGTAATTTGTTTGTTGGGCTGTTCCTTTTGCTGACAAACAGACATTCTATCTTCTTGCAATTTATTTTTAGTCTTTTCTTCTCGCTCTCCTTCCCTACATCCTGTAGAAGTTCTTGTCATTTCCTTTCTATATTTGCTAGAAACACTGCGTCTTTTGCATATCGTATATTGTTAAGATTGTGATCAATAATAATAAATCCTGGTAAGGCTTTTAATTCTCTCAGAATCACCTCCAATGAACTTAGCTTACCGGTGCCACTTATATGTGAATTTACTCGAACAACAAGATTAGCAACTAGGTCCCACCCTTTTACTGTAAAACCAATAAAATATAAATGCAAATTCTACTCCAGCAGCTTCTTTTCTCGCACTTCCTGTCTATGGAATTCCCTTTCATTTACTTGCTTCCCTGACAGCTACAATCTTTAAAAATTTAAATGTAAAGTCAATAATCATCTCTCATCACACTAAACTACATCCTCTCTCTCATTCTCCTTTCTCCATCCACTCCATTCTCATCAGTATTCTCATCCTTCTCTTTCCCATTTCCTGACACCCCTTATAACCTGTTACTCTTTCTCATAACTTTCCTCCTATGTAGCCCCCTGCACATCAATGGCAGTAAAATGCCTTGCTTGGGGTGATATGATTATAAAAAGAAATTTCTATACATTTATATTCCAGAGAATGTAAATAAATCTAAAAGACGTGCATGTGTAGCTAATCAGTATTTCATTGAGTGACATTCGTTTTCTACGGATTATCAAAAGACAAGAAACTATTATGTAAATATAAATTGGGGGATCAATTTTATATTACAATCAATATATAAATTGATCTCTCACTTTATGGCCAGTCATCCTTCTCTTACCCACTTTCTGACACCTCCTATAACTTGTCACTCTTTCTCATAACTTTCCTCCTATGTAACCCCCTGCACAACAGTGACAGTAAAATGCCTTGCTTGGGGCTATATGATTCTAAAAAAAATATGTCAAGGTTATCTAGCTGTTCCAACTGTTCTTTGTAATGCATTTTATCAAATTCAGTCAAGTGCCATACGTGATACACGATTGGGCGATCATGTCTCGAAAGAGACATGACTAACTGGGCAGAAAATTATCCTGCAGTAGGTTGCCATTGCTTTCTGCAGTAAACTAGTTGCCAGCCAAGGCTATAGAACCCAATCTGTCCTGTTATTTAACCCATAACTGGAGGGAAGAGACAGATTAATACCTTTCCCAAGGGTATTTGCGCATCAGTAAATGCAATGAATTAAACTGGAATTCGAACTCGGCTCCCTGATTTCTCGTTCTGAGCTGATATCCACTGCACCATAACACACATTTATCAAATTACCATGTGAATTACTATTTGAGCAACATCAAATACTTGGAAAGAGTCGACATTCAAAGCATCAAATTCCTTGTTAAACTACTATGTTCTGAAGGTCATGATACATAGCAAGAATGGAATAGTGAAGGTTTCCACAGCAAGTCTTATTCAGTGAGACCACTTGGCTGCACTCCTCAAAGATACAAGAACCAGCTCAAAACAATGCAGAAAGCCACTGGACTTGAACTTAAATCATTTGAAACACAGGCACATGACTGTACCAACTGACAATGTCCTATCATCATTGAAACCAAGAACTTTGAAGCCACCAGAAGAGGAAAAAGAAGTCGAAAAACAAGTGAGAAAGGCTTGACAGAACTGAACTTGTCCGCCACCAACATTAGCATACAGTTAATCCCATCGGCTTTTTGATCTGATTAGTCATCAATGCCAACACAAAAATGATCAGAAAAGAATACATATTTGTCATCGAGGAATAATGTGTCACTGCCAACACTTGTGTTCAAAAATGGATCGCCAGGGAGTAAACACAATTGACCTCATTCTCAAGTACTTAGTGGTAATGTACTGCAGGGATCACATGACCTATAGAATTTATATATATATATATAAAATAAGTTTTCAACGTTCAAAATTGTAGTTGTATGATCATTTCAATATGAAATCCCTAAGAGAGATTTCACATATCCTCAGCAACAATTTTGAACATTGAAAACTTATTTTATTTTATATTAGCTCTGTAATTTTAATTACATTAAGCTCTCCACCTGTATCATTTTTTAAGATTAAAATTTTAATATTAATTAGGATCAGGTTTTTGGGATTTACCTTCCTACTTTTCCGTTTGGATTAAAGTTATTTTTAAATATATATATATATATATATATTTTCTAAGCATATACTGTTAAATATAAGAGACAATTAATGTCTATAATGCTTAAACATCATATTTTGGCTTTAATTTCAGTTGAAAATAAAGTAAAAAATTCTCCAATATTTGGATAATTTTTTATTAAGTTGATTCTAAGCTTTCTAAGCTGATGGTGAATGTTATTGTGCTACCGTCTTAATAACCTCTTTGAAGATGGCTCATGTGAGCCGAAAGCTTAAAACCAACTTAGTAAGAAATTATCCAAATGTTGGAGAATTTTTGTCTTTATTTTCAACTGCAATTAAAGCCAAAATATGACGTTTAGAACAGCTCATGATTAAACATGATAAACATACATTGTCTCTTATATTTAACAGTATATATTTAGAAAATATTTAGAAAAATATTTAGAAAATTATCTGCTGCCTCAATACACTAAATATAAATATATATATATATATATATATATATATATTTTTAATCATTTCACCCCAAGCAAGGCATTCCACTGCCACTATTGTTCATGGGGCTACATAGGGGAAGGTAAAGAGGAGGAGTGGTTAGGTGTAGGAAATGTCAGTAGGAAGGTGATAGATGGGTAAGGATACCAAGAATGAGGGTTGGGCAGATGGGAAGAGTGTTTGAAAGAATGGGAGTGAGTGTGTTAGGAGGGGTCTATTGACCTTACATTTAAACTCCTAGAGATTGTAGCCGTCGGGGAAGCAATCATATGGAAGGGAATTCCACAGTCGGGAAGTGCAAGAAAAGAAACTGTTGGAGTAGAAGTTGCAGTTGCATTTTATCGGTTTCACTGTAAAAGGGTGGGATCTAGTTGCTAATCTAGTTTCTCATGCAAATTCGTATCTAGGGGGCAGCAGTGACCTAAGTTCATTGGAGCAGAAGCCGTGAAAGTATTTATAGAAGAGACACAGGGAAGCTACGTCGCGCCGGTGGGAGAGAGACTGCAGGCGGTCTGCCAAGTCGGTATCTATCACATTACAGACCTTCCTCTGAACCTTATCGAGAAGCCCGAGGAGAACAGCAGGGGCACCCGACCAGATATGGCAGCAGTATTCAATGCACGGGTGGATGGTAGATTTATAAATGTGCAAGATAGATTCAGACGGAAAAAACTTCCGGGCCCTACACAGAGAACCGACTTTCATCGCAGCGGATTTAGCAATGGATTTGATATAGTCATTCCATTTGAGGTCCGCTGTAAGTGTGAGACCAAGGAGGTGTAGTGTTTTACTCTCTGGGAAGCAAGCCTGGTCCATGCTA
The DNA here is from genome assembly GCA_037127315.1 of Ascarosepion bandense. NCBI lineage: Eukaryota > Metazoa > Mollusca > Cephalopoda > Sepiida > Sepiidae > Ascarosepion > Ascarosepion bandense. The sequence goes on along the minus strand of JBBBDQ010001397.1, from coordinate 1,066,311 downwards.
ATGGGAGGTATGTGCGATTGTCTATGATGGTTAATTGATAGTAGCTTCGTTTTAGAAGCATTAAAATTTATGAGCCATTTCTTACCCCAGTCCACTATGGATTGGAGGTCCTTTTCAAGTTCGGCTGCAAGGTTAGCTTTGCCACCTACACCAGATTTTTGGTCAAGGTGAGAGTAAACTGTGGTGTCATCGGCGTACATACCTACCTGGGATCTTATGGAGTCAGGGAGATCATTAATGTATATCAGAAAGAGAGTAGGACCTAGGATAAAGCCTTGAGGAACACCTGCGTTCATATGGTATCTCTGGGAAGCATGTCCATTTAATACCACTATCATTGTGCAGTTAGAGAGGAATGACTGGATTAGTTCAAACAAATGTCTAGTTATACCATAGCTCCGCAGTTTGCATAGAAGGCCAGCATGCCAAACTCTGTCGAACGCTTTAGAGATATCCAAGGTGACAGTTCGGGCTTCACCATTCCTGTCGAGTGCCTGATATATGTACTCTGTGATGGTTGTTAGCATATCTGCAGTAGACCTGGTGAAGCGGAAACCATACTGCTTGTCCGAGAGGAGCCTGTGTGCTGTGAGATGCTGAACCATCTCGGCGTTGATCTCCAAATGAATAAGGAATGAAGAATAAAATTGCAACTTTCAAAATATAACTTTAAGACAGGGCTCAATATAAAAATAAATCAAAAAATATTCATTCTTCAACTTTCAAATTATTAGAACATGTAAATAAATATTACAAAATCGTACATTGTTTCGACATTGAAAAAACAATGTCTCATCAGGCAGTTATTTTCTCTTGAGTATTTCTTATGCTTTCTTTCTTTTTTTTTGAATTTCTTTTCTTTCCTCTTCTTGATTTCTTATTTCTTTTTTTTATTAAACCTTTTACCTTGTAAAAAAACTTTCCAGAAAGGGAAAGTGAGGTTGTTGCTTCATAAGTTAAATTTAAAAAAAGTGTTTATTACCATCATAACTACCCGATGAGACATTGTTTTTTCAATGTCAAAACACAAACGACAATTTTGTAGTATTTATTTACATGTTCTGACATAAATGTTAAATTATATATATATATATATATATAAATGAATAAGGAATGAAGAAAATAATTGCAACATTCAAAACAAATTTAAAACCGGGCCCAGTATAGAAATAGAGCAATCAATATTATAGATTATACTTTAGAACAAGTACAAACTACCATAAAATTGCACTTTTTGTTTCAAAATTGAAAGAACACTGTCCTACCAGGTAGTTAATAATGATCGTAATAATTGTTATTTTTTTAAAGAAAATTTAAAAAACAAAAACTAACCACTTTCTTTTGTTTTCCTCTTTCCAAATCAAGGCATTATACTGCCACTTTTGTGCAGGGGGTTACATAGGAGGAAAGTTATGAGAAAAAATGACAGGTTATAGGGGGTGTCAGGAAGTGGGTAAGAGAAGGATGAGAATACTGAAGAAATGAGATGAGAGCATGAGAGAGAAGATGCAAATGAGTGAGATAGGAGGTGACTATTGACTTTACATTTAAATCCTTTGAGATTGTAGCTGTCAGGGAAGCAAGTAAACAGTAAAGAATTCCATAGGCAGGAAATGCTCAAGAAGAAGCTGCTGGAGTAGAATTTGCATTTACATTTTATTGGTTTCACAGTAAAAGGGTGGGACCTAGTTGCTAATCTTGTAGCTAGAGTAAATTCATATATAGGGGCACCAGTGAGCCAAGTATTGGAGCAAAAGTGGTGAAAGTATTTGTAAAAGATGCCGCGAAAGTATTTGTAGAATAGGTTTTCATTGGGGAAACAGTTTTGAGTTTCTATTTTGATCTGTGCTTTTTTTTTTTTTGGTTTCAAAGTAAAAGGGTGGGACCTAGTTGCTAATCTTGTAGCTCGAGTAAATTCATGTATCGTGGGTACCAGTGAGCTAAATTCATCAGAGCAGAAGCCATGAAAGTATTTGTAGAAGAGACACAGAGAAGCCACATTGCGCCGGTGAGAAAGTGACTGTATCTGAACTGCCAAGTCGGGATCTATCACATTACAAATTCTTCGTTGGATCTTGTCAAGGATACCCAGGTGGATGGCAGGAGCACCCAACCAGATATGGCAGCAGTATTCAATGCACAAGCGGATGATAGATTTGTATATGTTTTTTTGTTTCCTCTGTGTCTTTCTCTTTTCTCTTCCATTTTTTTTATTTCTGTTTTTGTTTTCTCATCTTTTCTGCTCTCTTTCTTTTTCCCCCTCTTTTTTAATATCCTCTTACCTTGTACAAAAACATTTCCCCAAATAAAAGGAAATGGTTTGTTTTTTTAATTTTCTTTGCAAAAAAAGTTTTTTAGCGTTATTATTAACTTCCTGATGAGACATTGTTCTTTCAATATCAAAACAAAATGTACTCTTTTGTTGTAGCTTGTAGATGTTCTAAAGTATAATTCATAATATATATATATACTAGTAGTATAGCCCGGCATTGCTCGGGTGTAATGAAAGCTTTAAAACTAATCCATGGTCCTGGAGCTCAGACTCTTTGGATGTTGGCACGGAAGATTAAAAGCAATAGTTGTTTCCAGTTAAAGCGAAACCGTAGACTGAGAGAAAAATGAATGGTATCGATATCAAATAAGTTTTTTCGTCGTAAACTGAATTTTGGAGGTTAAATAAGTCCTCTTAGTAAATGGTATCATGGCTGAGACTAAGAACTACAATTATACCTACTTAGAGCCAAACTCGAAGCAAAAACTAAAATAAAATGGCTGAAAAAATACAGACATACAAGCAGATAAACAGACACACACAAACATCTTGCCTTTTATATATATAATCGATTTTCTGCACTATTGTAAGAACTGCAAAAATCTTCTGTCCACATCGCACATCCAATTATGTGATCTATTATGACATCCCTCTAATTTGTATTTAAATGTGGTTCTACAGAAGGATGCTGAGAATAACATGGATCAAACATGTGAGCAACAACAAGGTTTTGGAAAGGATGCAAATGAAAAGGAAACTTGTACTTAGAATCAGGAAGAGACAGATGAGGTTTCTGGGATATTTAATGAGGAAATGTGGGTTAGATAATCTAATACTCACAGGACAGATAGGGGAAAAAGAGACAGGGAAAAGCAGTGTGAGACATATTTGATGAGCTTGAGGAGGTGGATGACAGTGGGGTTTGGGAGAAGTCAGTTAAGTGCCATACGTGATACACGCTTGGGCGATCATGTCTCGAAAGAGACATGACTGACTGGGCAGAAGATTATCCCACAGTAGGCTGCCATTGCTTTCTGCGGTAGACTGGTTGCCGACCAAGGCTATAGAACCCAATCTGTCCTGTTATTTAACCCATAACCGGAAGGAATAGGTGGATTAATACCTTTCCCAAGGGTATTTGTGCATAAGTGAATGCAATGAATTCAGCTGGAATTCGAAATTGGCTCTGATTTCTCGTTCCAAGCCAAAATCCAATGCACCACAACGCACATCCTAGCAGTGTTCAAAAAATGTCACCTTGCCAGATAGTATGGTTTCTTCTCAAAAAATACATCACTTTATAGTTGTAGTTAGTTGATTCTTCTTGATGATCAGTGCTCTCCACCATTTGTGATCAGTGCTCTCCACAAGTGAATGCAATGAATTCGGCTGGAATTCAAACTTGGCCCCCCGATTTCTCGTTCCGAGCCGATATCCAATGCTCCACAATGCAGAAGTACCTAGTGTAAAAATCATAAGAGCAATAAGGCATAGAGCTATGTGAACGTTCATGATCACCTAAATCCTGAAAGGACACAGCTCATAACAAAGAAGATTCAGTCCATTTATTTTCAATTAATCTAAATGAATTGTTCACCTACACTGCATAGGATCCATTATTGTACATAGGTTGGAATGATCTATTAGGACATGTCTCTAATTTGTATTTAGATACAATGTATTTATTTTCAATATTCCTAATTGAATTGTTCACTTATATTGCATATGATCCATTATTGTATATAATTAGGTTAGAATAAAATTTATATTTTATCTAAATACTACTTTATGAAAATTGAGATGTAGTAGAGTGGGGGCATATTTTATATGAATACTTCTTTATGAAAATAGATAAACTGTCTTAAATTTACTTTTCAGGAAGAAAAAACAAATTTCTTGCTAGGTATTGTATCAACATATCTCAATTGGTCTAAGATTGAAAACAAAGACATCATAAATATCTGACTTTTTATTTTCAAGAAAAATTAAATTCAGTAAAGTCAACTAGATATAAATAAGATTTTTCCTTTTGTGTCTTTTACATTTTGTCTGAAGAAAAAAAATGCTATTTAACTGTGTTTCATCATAAGGTGTAGTTCTTCATCCCTGTCTTTCTACAATCTCTACTCAACCATAGAAAATAAAAGCTAAAACACAAAGACAACAGAAATAGTCATAGATTATTATTATTAAATACCATTGGTTTTTCTCTTATATTTTCTGTCTCAAATGTATAGGCTATTATATATGCAGTTCTTAATTTAAAAAAAAAACTGGTTTGCTGCAACAAAAGATTTGATCTCTACAGCTGGTAAATCTACAGATGAAGACAACTTTCAACACTGCTTCTGTTAAGGTTGATTTTGTTAAATAGCAGACTTGAAAAGGGTATAATTAATATTAAATCACATTTCAAATATATTTTAGAAAAGAGTTTAATATATTTCTCAGTGTATAAGACATAAAAAAAAAACTCACCAATCATTCAAAGACAATCATTACATGTTTGAGAAGACATAAGTGTTTATTTTCAAACAAGGGAGTTAATGTCTACCAGCCTAGATAACCAAAGATTTTGTTAAGAAAATGTACTTATTGGAAAATAGTAAACAATTTTTTTTCTAGGTAAACCACCTTTTAGTTAGAAACAATGATGCTATGCCAAAGAAAATGGTCACTTCCCAGTAAAATAAATGAGAATGCATGTTGGTTTTCACTTTATATTAATGTACCAATCAGCTGGTATCTAGCTGGTAGGTAGCTTTTTTTTTCTTTAATAAAACATGCAATGATCTAGGCTGGTAGATGGTAATTTTGCTGTTTGTAAATTAACTGGAATATCTACTCAAACATGTACCCATTAAATTAAATCCCATTTCATAGGGAGTTTACCTAAAAGACTATCCCTTTTTTTTGTATAAGATATACTTGAATCACTTCAGACAGGGATATTTTTACATGGTGTCATATGACCAAAAGACACTCCAAGACAATCCTTGTCTTTTCACTGTTATTCAAGAATTGACTTGAATTAATGTCAGCAATGACAATTTCTTACCAGATATTGCATCAGTTTCTGAACCACTTGGGAGACACTAAATAAAAATAATACAGGACATTGCCAATACCCAGACTGTTGCTGTCTTTTCAATATCCAAGCAAAATAAAATCTTGTGCACCAAGATTTTGGTGATAAAAGTTTTCCTCCTTTCCTTCTTGGACATTTTTGCGAAAGAAGTAAAATGATGGAGTTGAACATTTTTTCATATTGTGTTATATTGCATTGGTCTTGTCTTTATACAAAATCTTGCAATCATTAAAAGGAAATGCTACAATACTGAAACATAAGATCTTTTTCTTATTCTTCTTTGATGTGCTACATCCATTCAGGACATTGGTGATCATGACTCACCACAATTTCCTGTCTTTTGAAGCTCTTATTAAATTGGATCTTTTTGCTCTCTCCCCTAATAACTGTTCTGCCAATCATTTAAACAAGTTCATTGTTTTTTTCTATGTTCTTTGTCTCTTCAAGATGTGGGTGATCACGGCTCTCCACAGTTTCCTGTTTGTTGTAGCTCTTAATAAAATTGATCTTGTCACGGTCTCTCCCAATCCCTGTGCTGCCAATCATTTACACAAGCTTGTTGTTCATCAATGTGCTGTGTCACATCAGGATGTTGGCGATCATGGCTTTCCTCAGTTTCCTGTTCTTCATATCTCTTATAAAATTTTGTCTTTTTGTTATCTCTGCCAAACTTTACTTCACCATTTATTACCTCAAACTCCCTAGGCACACCCTAAACTGTTTTATTCTATCCCTTTTTCCATATTAGATGCTCAAGATGTTTCAACATTGCTCAGTTCATGGTGTTTTCAGCATCCTTCTATAGAACCAAATTTCAGGACTAATTTTAAATAAGTTTTTTTTTTTTGTGGACCCAAAAAAGACTACCACCACCTTTAAATTTGTTGTTTTTCATTTTTTTTTTTTTTACTTTTTTCAATGCAATCTTATTGATTACACCCTAAACTTCCTGATTGCCAAAAAACATTTGGAAAAATTTAAATATTTCACCAAATTTAGGAGGGGACTCAGTTTTTCATACAACATTATAGTAAATCGATCCTCCATTTTGGAACCACTCGCTAGTACGACATTACAACTACCTGTAAATTGGTTGATTATCAATTTTTTTTTTACTTTTGTCTGTGCAATCTTATCGATTAAACCCTAAACTTTCTGAATGACAAAAAAATTTGTAAAAATTTCAACATTTTAACTACTTTGGATGAGGGGGCTCAGTTTTTCATACAACCTTATAGTAAATCAATCCTGTGCAATTAACTTTTTTGCTTGCACATATTCAACTACTGAATCCTTTGCAAAATTTTAGAATAAAGCCATTCCTGGAGTTTCTGATGAAGATGCCATCGTAAGAACTAAACAAAACTTGAAAAAGACAAGAGCAACAACTCATCCAAAAAAAACAAAACAAAACAAAGCGACCCCAATGCGAGTGGTTGCAAAATGGAGTATTGATTTATGATAACATTGTATGAGAAAGTGAGCCCCCCCAACAAAATTGCTTAAATATTAAAATTTTTTCAAATTTTTTTTAATAATCTGAAACTTTATGTAATAACTGAGAAGACTGCACTAAAAAAAACAAAAAAACAAAAAAAAACAACAAATTTAAAGGTGGTGGTAGTCTCCTTCAAGTCCGCCCTTTTTTATTTAAAAAAATTTTTATGGTTTCTTAATACTTTATCCTAGCTTAGCATTTGGAAGGCATCATTTGTTATGTAAATGCACTATCGTATTTGAGTGTCACACTTTATGTCTTCTGATTTTGGTATTTCCAAAAAAACACTAAATTTTACTTTGAAAGAAAAAAATTGAAGAAAAAACAGTTGGGTGTACATCACACAACTATTTCATCTGATCCTATAAGGGAATTTCAAGGTGATGTAGGACTTTTGGCTTTTTCCATTGAATCCTTCACTGATGTCCTGTGGGCCACACTTAACAACACTGATCGATGACATATAAAGCTAGTTTTACTAACAAAAATAAACATAAAAATCTGGTATTATAAGAATCAAAATACAAATCTAGTACAGATTATAGGTTTTTGTCTAAAACTCATTAAGATTTACCATAAAATCTTGTATTAATTAATAATAGAAATTAAAATAAAAAACTTGTACTAATAATAGAATTTAAAATATAAATGTCATACTAATTATAAAAATTAAAATCAAAATCTTGTATGAACTATAAAAAGGAAAATAAAAACTTGTACTAATTATGAAAAATAAAAAAGAACTTGTATTAATTTAGGAAATTAAAATAAAAATCTTGTATTAATGATAAAAAAATAAAATAGAGATGTTGTGGTAATTATAAAAATTAAAACAAAAACATGTATTAATTATATCAATTTAAAGAAAAGTTTTGTATTAATTATAGAAATTAAAATAAAACTTGTACTAATTATAAAAATTAAAATATAAATTATTATAATAATGATAAAAATAAAAAAATTTAGCATAGATTTTTGTCTATAAATCTTTAATGACAACTATGAAATTAATTATTAATTCAGTCAGTTAAGTGCCATACATGATACCCGCTTTGGGCAATCATGTCTCGAAAGAGACATGACTGACTGGGTAGAAGATTATCCCATAGTAGTTTGCCATTGCTTTCTGCAGTAGCCAAGGTTATAGAACCCAATCTGTTCTATTATTTAACCCATAATTAGATAGAAGAGATGGATTAATACCTTACCCAAAAGTATTTAAGTGTAAGTGAATGCAAAAAATTCAACTGAAATTCAAACTCGGCTCCCTGATTTCTCGTTCCGAGTCTATATCCACTGCACCACAATGCACATCCGTTTAATGCCATACATAATACACGCTTTGGGCAATCATGTCTCTTTCGAGACATGACTGACTGAACAGAAGATTATCCCACAGTAGGTTGCCATTGCTTTCTGCAGTTGACTGGTTGCCAGCCAAGGCTATAAGACCCAATCTGTTCTATTATTTAACCCATAACTGGAAGAAAGAGATAGATTAATACCTTTCCCAAAGGTATTTGTGCATAAGTGAATGCAAGGAATTCAACTGGAATTTGAACCCTGCTCCCTGATTTCTTGTTTTGAGCCGATATCCACTACACCACAACGTATGCCCCTAATTATTAATTGTAAAAATAAATGAAAGTTTGATTATAGGTTTCTTTCTATAACTTCTTAACCTACCCGATTCTATCTTTTAAAATGTTAAGCATTAATGAGTAAAAGTGAAATTGAATAAACTGGCTCCAAGGTGGAGGTCTGAATTTCTGGATTCATATCATTAAAAAATGCTTCCATGTTATTTACAAAGTGGGGAATATTTTGGTTTTTCTGGAGCTTCTGATGTTTGCCAGATTATGTTACATATGGATGCTAGAATTTGTCTAATTTGGTTTGGACATGTATGAAGTTTTAACAGATGCCAAAAGTATGTCTGAAAATAAACACTTGGATCAATACACAAACTTTGCACATAGCGCTTCGATAAAAACAGATGGCATTAGGTAATGTTTCAAATACTGAACATCGCATTGACCACATAGCTAATTTTTTTTTATTTATTAAAACAAAGAATAAATCATATGCTATAGCAATTTTTTACGGTAACTTTATATATATTAAAACTGGAAATAGTGGTTTGTTCCAATGAGAGAAATTGGTATAGAAGAAAAAAGTGCGAGAAGCCGTGAACGTTTTGTTTAAAGTGTAGATTTATTGTTGTTGTTATTATTAATATTACTTTCTTTTTTGTATGATATATTAAGTGTCCATAATGGTATTTGTGTTGCTACACATGTTTCGAGTCTGAAGTTGACTCTCTTCAGACGAATAAACTCATGACTTTACATATCGAGATCCATTTGTTTTTTTGATAGCCAGAGTATTGCATATATATAAATTTGTGGTGAGCAGGTTAGAAAGTTCATTTGTGTGTGTGTGTGTGTTGGTTTTTTTTTCACACTCACACATTAAATCTCTTCCGTCACTTTTCATTGGCCATAAAAATTTTTACACCATCTTGCGAAATTTGATTTTGTTTTTATACTTCAAAACGGTTTTCAGTGATTTTGGTTCAGTTCTACTCTATGAGTCATCTAATTCTTTTTGTTGCCTTTTTTTAAATCTATTTGTAGAAGTCAAGGTAACTAGGGAAGAAAAAAAGGTAACTTTGTGAAGGAAAAAGCTGATGAAGGGCAACTTATCCATGATAGACCGAAACATGCTCAAAGAGCTGAGAGTCACCACCATGGGGGATGCCTTGGCCATCCTAAAACTCGCTAAAGAGCAGCCTGCTTCACCTTCTGAGAGCTACATGAATGCACCCCCACCCATCTCGGTGAAGCTCCCTCAGCTTCATTCAGAAATGACTTCCCAGCAATTTTGGAAGTTCAGGATCGACTGGGAAGTATTTATGCAAATAACCAACATGCCCACTTCACAGATCAACATTCACCTATATAACTGCACTGATGAGGCTGTCCAGAACTCCATCATAAACATGCACCCAAACTTCTTTTCAGAAAAACCACAGAGGCTTATGAACATGGTGGAAGCATTAGTCACGCAAAAATTCAACCCCATGGTTCATAGACTGTCATTTGCCTCAAATGCCTCAGTACCTATCGGCACACCCACCAACTGGTGTAGCACCATGGTGATTACTACAAAAAAAGGTGGTAAACCATGAAGAATTATTGATTACTAATACCTCAACTCTCAGTGCAAACGCAAAACACATCACACTAGTTCACCATTCCAGTTAGCACCACAAGTAGCTCCAAAAACAAAACAAACAGTTCTAGATGCTGTGGATGGTTACAACTCAGTGTTATTAGACAAGGAATCACAGCCACTGACTACATTCATCACAGAGTGGGGATATTTTATATACTTAAGGACATCCGAAGGCTATCTAGCTTTCGGAGATGCCTACACTCGCAGATTTAATGAGATAATAAAGGATATCCCCCGCAAAGTGAAAATTGTAAACGATACCCTGCTTTATGATTCAAACATGAGAAGGCCATGACACCCACCATTACAAGGAGGCCATGACACCCACCATTGCGAGGAGCCTATGATAGTTTACAAGGAAGCCATGATGTTCCCGGTAAGTTACCTTGACATCTACACTACTTTTTGAAAATGGTGATTTGCAAAATTTTTTCTTTATTGTGTTTAAATTTACTATATCTCTGTGTGTGTCTTAGGTTTTTAAAGTGGTTTTGTTGGGGAAAGGCTTGTATTTTTTTCATTTATACACAAATACTCTTGGGAACGGTATTAATTCATTTCTTCCCTCCAATTATGGGTTAAATAATAAAACAGATTGGGTTCTCTATTTTCTTCTGGTCAGAGAAGGATTATAAGTAACTCAGAAAGTCAGCCATTAAAATTATTCAACATGTCTTATTTTTAACAGTATTTGGCATATTTATATATCGCTCATTCAGTAAAATGAATTCGAGCACTCTAGCTATTGGGCACGTATAATGATAATATATGTGCTAAAAAAGTCTGCCTTCTTCCACCGAACGCCCATAGCCCAGAAGTAAAATCGCCGACTGACGCCAATTTGGTCGGGTTTCAATCCTGGATTACAAAGCAATCCAGAGTCTAACCAGACTGATGAGCTGTGATACAGTGAAACAGATCTGTCTGCGAATGACAATATATATATATGTATATGCGAATAGAATTCACAAAAAAATCATTAGAGCTCTAAATTATCTTGGTTTTAAGGTTGAAGTTACTTCCAATCTTAAAATTGTAAATTATCTAGATATTACCCTTAATTTAAACGATGGGTCCCACCAGCCTTTTCTCAAAGAAAATAGTTTACCCACTTACATTAATATTTCATCCAATCACCCAAAAAATATTTTAAAACAGATACCCAATATAGTAAATAATAGAATTAGCCATTTATCATCAAACATCAAAACTTTCAATGAAAGCAAAGAAATTTACAACAAGGCCCTTCAAAAAAGCGGATTTAAGAACAAACTAACGTATATAAAACCTACAATAGACCCTGAACCATCTAATCCTAAAAATAAAAATAATTGTAGAAAAAGAAAGATAATTTGGTTTAACCCTCCATATTGCAAACTGACAAATATTAATATAGGTAAATATTTTCTCAGATTAGTAGACAAACATTTTAATAACAATAATCCTCTATGAAAATTTTTTAATAGGAACACTTTAAAAATTAGCTACTCTTGTACCCCAAATATGGATAACATTATAAATTCACATAATAGGCAAATTCTAAAGAATTTATATAATACCGACTCTGGGTCTGGAATTTTAAATGAATGCAATTGTAGCTCCATGGATATCTGCCCAGTGGAGGGCAAGTGTAAATCCACCCAGGTAATTTATGAAGCTCACATTTCACCATCCAACAACAAGAAAAATTACCAGACTTATATTGGTATGTCCGCGGGGCTTTTAAGCAAAGGTATTACAATCACAGGTTTTCTTTTTCGAACCCGGGTCAGAAATACCAGACAGCCCTTTCACGGAGATTCTGGAAAATGAAGGCAGAAGGGATGGACTCTGTAGTTAGTTGGAAACTGATAGGTTCAGCCCAAATTCTAAGGAATTTTCGTGATAGATGCAATCTGTGTCTGCAAGAAAAAATACTAATATTGAAGTACCCAAACCAGCATCTACTCTTGAATTTAAGAAAAGAATTAATTAGTAAGTGCTGCCATAAGGAGAAATTTGGGAATATTTAAAATTTAAGTTCTAAATTCAGTTTTTAGGAGAGTAAATATAAATTAAATTGTTTTTGATTGATTGATTAATTAAATTTTTAAATAGTAAATTTGAACTCCTCTACCTTCCTCTTCCTTTCTCCTATTAATATCTACCTTTTATGAAGTAAAAATACTTAAACTAACTTAACCCCCAATTTTTCCTGCAAGTATATATATATATATATATAAATTTTGTTCCCCACACCTAAAATTAAAAAAAAATTTTTTTTTAATAAATTTTATTTTTAATTTAAATCTAGGTTTATAATTAATTAGATTAATTTAATTAAATTTAAATAAATTATATGTCAGCTTTTTTCCCCTCAAATAAATTTTTTTCTAAAATTTTTTTCTATTTCATCCCATTTAATAACGCTAGTTTTGTTAACACGTCCCTAGCGTCTCTACGAAAATGAAATTTTTCTTTTCTTTATTTTTCTTTCTTTTTCATTTCTTTCTTTTTTCTTTCCTTTTCATTTTGTTTAGCCCACTTCCCTGTCAAACACCGCTTCTTCCTTTACTTCCCCCTACCTCATTTTTAGAGCAGGACAAAGCCAAATTTTTAAATTTTTCACTTACAACTCAATCTAAAATTAATGTTGTCCAAAATCTAAAAATAGACATTGATTGTTATTAATCCCACCCATCTAGTTTTTTCTGTGACGTAAATTTTTGAACTTTCATGGATAATATCTTATTTTATTTTTGAAAGTTGCCGATGATATGTGAAATCTCTCTTCGGGATTTCATGTAGAAATGATCATACAATGCTTTTGAACTTCAAAATTTATTTTATTTTATATATATATATATATACACACACACACACGCACGCACATGTATTTATCTATATATGTATATATATATATATATATTTAGTATATCGAGGCAGCAAGTAATTTTCTAAACATATTCTATTAAATATAAAAGACAATGAATGTCTATTATGTTTAATCATGAGCCATTCTAAACGTCGTATTTTTGCTTTAATTTCAGTTGAAAATAAAGACAAAAATTCTCTATTTATTGGTTTTCTTCTAAGCTTTCGGCTCACATGAGCCATCTTCAGAGAGGCAGTTTAAACTGAAATATTATAAAATCCACCATCACCGATGATTTTATTTTGTGTTGACATAAAACTCCGCTTGGCAACGGTAATAGTTACCAAAAATAAAAAACGCAGTTCTTAAGTTTGCGATGCGGTTTTATGATGTCACACCGCAGGATAGTGCGAAATGACAACAAAACCATGTAGTCAAATGCAATGTAATATGTTATTTCCTGTTTTAAAGTTGATTTTATTGAGTGTTGGTTGTTTTGATTTGATGTACATGGCCTCCAATATCTGCAGGTTCCTCTTACTGTGTGTATGAGTAAGGATCACCGTATTGTTGACCAAAATTTGTCTGATATTACCTACATGTTTATGTTTTTCAGAGAAATGTTGTTTGATAGTACTCTGATCAGAAAGATGACATGTAAGTCTATGGGAGAGCGTGGTTGTAGTAAAACCAATATATGTACTAGGTTTTTGATTAGTATCAGAGATGCAATCTCTGAATGGGCATGTAAATTGGTACACTACATTGGTTTTTTGTAGAGAATTTAGTTTAGTGCTTGTTGGGTTATTATAGACTATGAGGTCAATTGTTTTAAACTTTTTATAATATATAATGAGTTTAATTTGATTATTATTTCAACTGGTTTAACATTTCTACGTATTATGTTTTTGAGAGTTTTTTCATCTTGTTTATAATTATTATGTATTTGGTTGCAGTAGTATCAGTTAATAGTGTTATGTTTATTTTGATGTAGACCATTATTATTAATATTATCATTATTGTTAGAGCTATTGTTAATTTTGTTGAGATACATTTTAATTTGTTGATCAATAACGGAGTTAGGAAATCCATTATTGACTAGTGTTTGCTTAATGTTGTGTAATTCTTTATAAAATATAGATTTGGAAGAAGATATCATTTGTGTGCGTTGAAGTAAGTTTTTTATAACAGCTAACTTGTATCGTTGGGGGCATTCACTATTATAATTATATATATTATATATATATAGTGTTTCAAGGCAGCTGATAAATTTTTTATACTGTTAAATATAACAGACAATGAATGTCTATTATGTTTAATCACAAGCCATTCTAAACATTGTATTTTGGCTTTAATTTCAGATGAATATAAAGACAAAAATTGTCCAACATTTGGATATTTTTTTATTATGGTTCTAAGCTTTCAGATTACATGAGCGATCTTCAGAGAGATTACTGGGACGTTAACATAAGGACATCCACCATCAAAGATGATTTTATCTTGTGTGGACATAAAACATTGCTATGCATGACAAAGGATACCATAGAATGGCTCCCAGTCTGCTCTTTGATAGGAGGTTCCTAGAAGGAAGGGGAGTAGAAAGAGATATTAATAGAAACCACATCATGATCAGAGTTGCCAAGAAGGCAGAGCTGCATGGCATGGCAAGAATGTGAGATAAAAGTAAAGCAGAGATCTAGAAAGGGAAGCGTGTCCGTCAGGGATACTAGTGAAGTGTGTGGTGGAAATTCACCACTTGTGTAAGACTTCAAGCCTGCTCTTTGATAGCAGTAAGATATTCTGCTAGTAGGCTGTTCCTGGGAGGAAGAGGAATAGAAAGAGATATTAATAAAAACCACAGCATGATCAGAGTTGCCAAGAGAGCAGAGCTGCATGGCATGGCATGGCATGGCAAGAGTCAAAGATAGAAGTAAAGCAGAGATCTTGAAGGGAAGCTTGTTCATCAGGGATACTGGAGAAGCATGTTGATAGAAATTCACTACTTGTGTAAGATACTGAGTAATTAAGAAGTTCTGGGTATGGATGTCAGCAAGATCAGTGACTTTCAGCCACTTCGCAAGCTGGGAATTAAAGTTCCTGAACACAAATGTATTGGTGAATGAGTGAGAAGAAATGGCCTTGTCTACATTACCTAAAATACTGTCTAGCAAGGAATAGTCAGTATAAAAAAGGGGAGCAGTCAAGAAAGAAAAAATTGCTAACAGAGCTTAGTAAAGAGAGACAGAGACATATGTAAGAATGGTCAGGAGATTAAAGAAAAATTACTCTAGGAGAGGATTGTAGGATTAAGGTTAGTTTCACAGAGAGCTAGAATGTTTGGCGATCTTTCATAGAGGAATGATTCCACACTGCAAATTTGGTACAAATACCACAGATGTTAAAGAAAGAGATGTTGAGGAGTTTAGGTGATTTTTGTTTGGCTGGTTTAGTTTTCTATCTTAGGGTGTGAATATTCATATTTGGGTTATTCTGGTAAGGTAAGCCTTGAATAGTGGTAGCAGACAGTCATCGACTGCGACATGTGTAGGAAAAGAACTGCTGCAGATGAAAATTTCATTTAAAAACAAGAAATTTCTGTGTTTTTTTTAATTTATCCTTTGCACACATCTAATAATATTAACTTTTAAAATTAAACTTTCACTAATTTTTAATGGAACTTGTATAAAGAAAACATTACAACCCAATTACATCTAATATTGTCTAATAAACTAAACAGCACTAAGTGACCCCTACCCAAATGTCCGTTCTAAGTTTGATGCCATCTGGGAAATGTTTTAATATCGGACAGAAAATGTGACACAAGAGTCTGAAGATGCATCGAAATATTAAAAGGTCCCTTTGCATAACAAAAACAAAGTATTGATACATTAAAAGTAGTGATACATTGATTGCCAACCACAAAAAATTATCAATACTGAGTTATTTCTTTTTGTGGTCCTGTCATTAATGTTACAACCATGAGTTTTGGCATTGCTTTTAACGCAAATAACTGATAGCTGACATCTAAGACCGGAATGAAACATTGTATTAGCAAGTAAAAACAAAATTATTATGTGAAAAATTTATTGACAATATTACACATAAACAAAGCATTCTGAAAAAAATTTTATTGCCGAAGTTGGCTATTATAAATTTGGTGTTTGAAGTCAGATTGCAATGAGGACAATAGTTTGAATGTAAATAGTGTGAACCAGATTTTGTAATTGATTTCTGGCAGTCATTATATTAAGAGGAAATTTTTATTAGAAAGAAAGAATGGTGAAATATTATGTCAGTGAGTACTGGACCATTTCCTGAAAGACGAATAGAAGACATGAGATACACAAAGATATGGTTCTTTAGAAAGTTGCTGAAAATAACATGGAAAGAAGATGTAAACATCGAGACAATTTTAAGAAATATGAGAATAAAAATGACATTTACACTTAAAATCAGAGACAGAAAGTAGAAATTTCTAAGAAAAGAGCTCTTACATGAAACTTATACTAAATAATGTAGGAGGAGTGTGACACTGGTAAAGGTTTCTTTAGTAATAGCTACACTATTTAAATATTGGCTAACCTTTTTGTATAGTGCCACTGCTTGGACATTAACTAAAGCCCTAGAGCCTAAAATTGATGAAACCTATACACAAATGCCGAGAACTATAATTTACCTCTCTTGGAGATGACATTCAATTAAATTTCAACTCTTTGGCCCCAGCAGGATTTAGGTGCACAAACAGAATAAGTCTTCACTGTATGACATGTTAAGTCTGCTATGGCCACTTGTTTGGACTCGCACCCATTCTCTCAAACACTCTTCCTATGTACCTCCTTACTCGTCTATCACCCTCCTTCTGACATTTCCTATATCTAATCGCTCTCTCAGCACCTTCCCCTATGTAACCCCCTGCACTATAATGGAAGTGGAATGTCACATTTGGGGTGAATGATTAAAAAAAAAAAAAAGTTGGTGAGTGTCTTATTTAACAGGCTGGGGTGTTCCATTCTGCTACTTGAGAAAGCCTATTCTCTATGTTCTGATTAGCTACTGATAATAAATATCCATCATTTAGCCATGAATATTTGAATACAGAGTTTGTATTGTAACAGTTTGATGTCTCCCTGTCTGCCAGCAAGATGTTAGTTAGGGACTTCTATGCAAGAGTGGGTATTTGATTCTAGACTTGATATTTCTATAAATTTATGTGAACATTGAATGTGTTTTGCATGACACAGCTGGTGAGTAAAATAAGAACTTACAAGTGATCTACTGCTCTGGACACATAAACCAGGTGCAAGACAGGCTGGTCACCCAGCAGCCACATACATTGACCAAGTATGTCATAACACAGAATGCCATCCTAATGACCCTCCGACCTTGACGCAGGACTGTGACAGTTCGTATGATAGACTCATAAATGGCCAAGCTAGCTCAACCAAAAGAAAAAATAAAACTTTCATCTGAATTTTCTGCTGTGTTTCCATCAAAACTGTTGTCGTATCTGGTTAGGGGCCCCTTCTGTTTGTCTCAGTGTTCTTGACAGACTCCAAATGGAAATCTGTAATGTGATCAGTCCCGACCTGACAGCTCGACTCCAGCCACATTCTCACCAACGGGATGTGGCTTCCTTCTGTCTTTTCTACAAATATGTTCATGGCTTCTGCTCCAACAAACTTAGGTAACTGGTGCTCACACCACAAGAATTCACTCGTGCAACCAGACTGACAAAAAGGTTCCACTCTTTTACAGTTAAATTAACCAAATGCAGGCAACAATTCTACTCCAGAAGCTTCCTTTCTCACACTTTCTGCCTGTGGAACTTCCTTCCATATACTTGCTTCCCTGATAGCTACAATCTCCAGGAATTTAAATGCAATGTCAATTCCCATCTCTTATCCACTTGACTGCAGTCCTTTCTACATCACCCTATGTATCTTGTTCTTTTCCTTTCTCTCTACCATCACAACTGTCTTCACATCCTTCTCTTGCCTTTTCTCTGACACCACCTGTGACTGGTTTGTCTTTCTCTTCTCTCTCCTCCTGCCTAAACTTTTACTCTTATGTAGCCCCTTACGCATCAGTGGTGGTAGTTCCTTGCTTGGGGTGAAACATTAAAAAAAAAAAAATTTGGTTTGCCATGCTTTTATCACATGGGTGGTCATTACTCTCCACAACCATATATCATTTATCTGTTCTGCGTAAAATGATAAACTATATTTGGCAACAAGGCTTATGATTAGGAAGTTTTTAATTGCTGTTGTTTCCAGGTTCACTCTGATCAGGGGTTATAGCACCTGTTAGGGTCCCAGCTATAGGCAAATAGCTAACCAAAAGATTAGGATCAAATCACTATAAAAGTATACATTTCTATTGTAGAAGTACCAACAATATGTGTTGTGGTGCAGTAGATATGAGAAATTGGATAGCTAAATTCAAATTCAAGTTGAATTTATTGCATTCACTTACACGCAAATACCCTTGAGAAAAGTATTAATTCATCTATTCTCCTTCCAGCTATGGGTTAAATAGCAGGACAAATTAGGTTCTATATGCAAACCAGTCTACCATAGAAAGTAATGGCAACCTACTGCAAAAAAATTTTCTGCCCAGTCAGTCATATTTCTTTTGAGACATGGTCACCCAAGCGTGCATTATATATGACACTTAACTGACTGACCAAGAATACATAACAGTTCAGCAATCTTATTTTTGTTTCTAATGAGATTTTTCAATTTCTTAATATTTTGTTTAGTTTTTAAAAGGCATCTTTCCCTGTTTTAATGTGTCTTCGGATTTTTGTATCACATTTTTTATACCCTGTTAAAACGCTTACCAGATACTTAAATTTCCGTACTTGCTTAAGTCTGATGTCTTCAATTCATGGGTTGCATCCTGGGCTGTCCCTTGTGCTAAAAACCATACATTCACTGTTACTAATGGATAGTTAATCCTTTTGTCCTAACTTCATAAAAGCCAGAAAGCCTCAGGTTGTAACTCTAACAGGTTACTGCATGAGTAATCACCAAAACAGAGGTTGGGAATAACAGTATATCAACAAGTACAAGACTCACACACTGCGTGAAGTAGATTTACTGCTAGCAAACTCCTAGTCAGTATAATCATTCTTCTACTATCATTTACTCCAATACCGTCCATGTATTTAAGAGGATATGAACATTCTGCTCTGATGAACTTAGATCACTGGTGCCCCCTAAATACGAATTTGCACAAGATACTAGATTAGCAACTAGATCCCACCCTTTTACAGTGAAACTGATAAAATGCAACTGCAACTTCTACTCCAACAGTTTCTTTCCTTGCACTTCCCGACTGTGGAATTCCCTTCCACATGATTGCTTCCCCGACGGCTACAATCTCCAGGAGTTTAAATGTAAGGTCAATAGACACCTCCTAACACACTAACCTGCTCCCATTCTATCAAACACTCTTCCCATCTGCCCAACCCTCATCCTCGGTATCCTTACTCATCTGTCACCTTCCTCCTGACATTCCCTATGTCTAACCACTCCTTCTCTTTACCTTTCCTTATGTAGCCCCATGCGCAATAGTGGCAGTGGAATGCCTTGCTTGGGGTGAGATGATTAAAAAAAAAAAAAAACAAATATTCCATTTATGTATACAGGGAAATATACAAAAATAATATAGCATTTACTCTTTAATTTCCATGAACATGAAACCCCTTGTATTCTTTGATTTTTGATTACACACCATAGTCATATTTGTATCAATATCTTCTTGAATTCAATATGAAATGAAGCTTTGTCAGTTACTCATTTTTGACTAGCATTTCTTTGATGCCAAAGTCCTGAAGAGATACAGCATATAAAAGAAAAATAATTTCTTTCATCTGTTTTGATGTTTATTACAATGAAAGTTAAGTATGAATATTCTTCTTCTATGTGTCCTGTCCCTTCTGGATGTAGGCAATCATGGCTTTCCACGTTTCTCTATCCCTGGTGGCTCTGAACAGGCCTTCTCCTGTTACCCCCTCCGAACCCCGCACTGCCATCCACTAGCTCAAGCCCATTAATCTAGAATATAAATATATAGAAACTAGCATGGCCACAATGAGGGATCAGTTTATATATTGATTATAATATAAAATTGATCCCCCAATTTATACCCCCATTATAATTTCTTATAAACAGTTGGTATATATATATTCTTCTTTTATGTGCCCTGTCCCTTCAGGACGTAGGGGATCATGGCCTTCCACGTTTCCCTGGTGGCTCTTAGCATGCCTTCTCCTGTTACACCATGCAATCCTCGTTCCGTCATCCACCTGATTAGGTCCTTCAAATATGTTATCTGTTGCTTACCTCTGTCTCTTTTTCCTTCTATCTGGTCTGTTAATATCAGATTCTCCAAGCCCTCCTTCCTTATTGTGTGTCCCAGGAACTTCAGCTGTCTCTTCCTGATGCTCAGTATTAATTCCTTCTTCGTTTCCATCATTTCCAAGACCTCAACATGGTTCACATGCTCAATCCATGAGATTTGAAGCATCCTTCTGTAAAACCACATTTTAGTTGCTTCAAGTTTTTGGTTCATCTTTGGTGGTACTGTCCAGCATTCACTGCCATATTGAAAGACGGACATCACATAGCAATCCAGTACTCTCTTCCTAGTTTCTAGCGAAATTGTCCTGTTTCTTAATACCTTACTAAATTTCTGGAATGCTTCCTTTGCCATGCCAATTCACCTTCGGATCTCTGTGTCACACTTTCCATCTTCTGTTAAAACGCTTCCCATGTATTTAAATTTTTGTACCTGCATGATTCTGGTATCCCTGACCTGTATTTGGCATTTTGAGCTGCCTTTTTACTGATGACCATGCATTCAGTTTTCGTGCAGTTTATTTCTACTCCTTTCTTGTTACTTTCTTCTGCTACCTTCTGTAGGGGGTCTTGTAGTTTCCTTTGTATGGATATTAATTAACTTAAAATATTCAAACATTGCACCTAATACCTGAAAAAATGTAAGCTCTCCAGAATCATTACCATTCTTTGAATATTGCTGCCACAATTGATGGTCTGGTGCTCTTGCTATATATTTAGAGATTCTTGATAAAATACAGAGAATCCACAATACTAATATGACTAGTGAAATAAAAATAAAGAGAAATATGATGAAGGAAATTCTAGTCAAAATTGAATAATAAATGACAAGACTTCTTGTAAAAAATTCCAATAGTATTACATTTGATATTACTAGCATAAAGTGTCATTTACACTATTGCAGCTTATTCGTCTTTGGGGAAATTAAAATAAATATTTTTTTATTCAGATTCTTCCTGCTGGGTGATTTTATTTCACTTATTTGCCACCATTCAAAGACAAGTTCTTCTGAAAAAAGGTTGAATTTTGTCTAAAATTGATTATTTAATTGTATCTGTACGACTTATGAGCAGTCACAGAATTCACTGTTTGATTGTTCTGTTTTAACAGCAGACCGACCCTGTCGAATATTTAATGCCAAAAAAGATTTTTGAATAGACGGCTAGTTAATGGTCCCTCAGGTCATTGGTTCCCTCACTCTCCAAATATGCCTTTAGAACTATGGGGAAAATTATGCAAACGGCTTACTTTGAAAAGGCCAACGAGTCTGTGTGTCATGTAAAATCAAGCTGCTCTGTGGTAAAATGAACCAAAATGGTGGCACCAATGTTTTATGCCAGGCGGTCTCAGACAGTTAAAGCGAAATCTCGCTGTCTCGTCATTTGCATGCAAATTATGGTCAGTCCTCGACTATGTCAAGCAAGCTATTTTTTTGTGAACTGTGAAGCATGCTTTATTTCTTGTGGACCGTGCTCTGGTTGGTCAAGAGAAGACGAAGACGAAGAAGAGGAAACAAAAGGGATGACTCTCACCTGTTTTTTTTTTCCTTGCTTTTCTTTTCTCATTTTTACCACAAGAACAAAGTTATTTCATGCTATATTTCTTAGTATCAGTCAATTAAGTGCCATACGTGATACACGCTTGGGCGATCATGTCTCAAAAGAGACATGACTGACTGGGCAGAAGATTATCCCACAGTAGGTTGCCATTGCTTTCTGTGGTAGACTGGTTGCCAGCCAAGGCTATAGAACCCAATCTGTCCTGTTATTTAACCCATAGCTGGAGGGAAGAGATGGATTAATACCTTTCTCAAGGGTATTTGCACGTAAGTGAATGCACTGAATTCAACTGGAATTTGAACTTGGCTCCCTATTTCTCCTTCCGAGCTGATATCCAATGCACCACAACGCACATCCATTTCTTAGTATAGACCAACTTAAATTCAAGTAGGCTAGGATACTCTCTGCATTTTTCTTTTTTAAAATATCCTCTAAACTAGTCAAGTTATAAAATCACTGATGTATAGAGACACTGTCACTGTGGTCATTTTAAATATTGAGATATCTCGAAAAGGAATACAGTTTAAAATCATCAGTTGAACAATGGAACTCCACATCAGGAATAAGAAATACAGATTTATTGTACTAAGGTTCAATTAACAATAATACACATGTAAACAAGCCACGGGTTGGAGCGGAATCGACTATCGAATAGTGAATGCCTTCGCCTAAGACTTTTTCCCATCTTCGTACCGCTCGTTACCATCTTTCATAAAGTAGAGCATTCTATTCTCGAGGGATGACAGGATGTTCCACTACAACAAATATGTTTTACAGTATAAGCCTCCTGACATTCTGTGCATTAAGGAAGATGCTCAGTTTTATGAAAAATGAGCGAGGAATAGAGGTGTGTCCTGTTCTGATTCTTGATAAGAAGACTTCTTCTTTCTTAGAAAGTCTGAGACCATTCTACCATTCTCTAAGAATGGGTTTAATTTTGTACACTTTGTTGTTCAGAATGTAGTTCTATAACTCTTACTAGTTTATTTTTAGAATGTATAAGTTTATATTTGCTTTGAAATTTGTATAGGGGTTTTCAAATTTGAAATGTTTCATTTTTAGGAATTCCTTTTCTGCAATGTCAGCTTTACCATTTCGTGGAATAACGATCTGGTTGTTTTAATAAGTAACAGAAAGTAAGATGAAAACCCAAAAGAACTATTTACTGGAAAAAATGGTTGGAATGAAAATTATGATAAACGGCAGTGTATTATGAAAGAATCATTTTACTTGGTTTATTTTGTCTTTGAAAAACAAAATGAACAGAATCATTGAATGGTTTCTTTCTTGAAAACATTTCTCATTATGTAATTAGATGTTGTCTGAAAATGGTGTGACTATCAATTGATTCAAGGAATCATCTATTTATTTAATTAAATATTCATTTACAGCCTCTGAGTTCACTTTACTACTGAGATCGATAAACAGTTTTGTCACGGATGTTTTTCCTCATTTGCTTGTCTACAAATAGCGTGTTTTGTCATTTAAACAAGAAACACTGATTTGCATTCAGAAAGAAAGAAGAATTGAAATGAATTATTCTAGTTTATGAATTGATTTATATTCAAATATTTTTGTTTTTCATGATCATGTTTTTGTCTTTTGTTTTGTCTGATATCATTTCACTTTTAATGAATTCTTCAAATTTTCACATGAAATTAAAGCTTCTTAGAAATCGAATGCTTTCTGTCAGATTTACACCATTTAGATGAAAATTAATTTATGAAGCAAAAAACTTATATCAAGGGTGATATGCTTTTAAATTTAAACAAAAGAAATTTGTTTGATAGTTGCTGGAATGTTTTAGATAGAAAATACTTTTTAAAAATAAACTGTTTTAGGATGAAATTATTTTGGATATTAACGCGAAATGTACTTGTTAGGTCTGAGCAAATGGTTGACAGTGCAGGGCTTACAAGAGATGACAAGGGAAAAATTATTGAGAGCGACAAGAGACAGAGCCAACTGGAAGTCCATGATCACCTACGTCTTGAAGGGACACAGAACATGAAGAAGAAGAAGAAGAAGGAAATTAGTGGAAAATATTTTAAAAATATAACTATCTAAATCTAAACTTATTTATAAATCTGAATTTGTCTCCGTGTGTGTGTGTCCATTACCTATAGACTCCAAAATGACTGAACCGATTTTCTTGAAAATTTACACAGTTATACAATAAGCATCTGCGAGTGTTCTTAGCTAGGTTTAGTGTTAAGGTACCCCCGATAAATATCGAAAATCAATAATCAAAAAAATGGGTTATAGAAGGAGTGATCTGATTTTAATCAAATTAGATACACTCATAGACAAAGACATAAGAAATGATATTTAGAAGTTTCAAGGTTGTAGTTCTTACAATAGTGCAGAAAATTGATAATATATATATATATATATATATATATATATATAAAAGGCAAGATGATTGTGTATGTGTCTGTTTATCTGCCTGTATGTCGATATTTTTTTCAGCCATTTTATTTTAGTTTTTGCTTTGGGTTTGGCTCTAAGTAGGTATAATTGCAGTTCTTAGTCTCAGGCATGATACCATTTACTCAGATAACTTATTTAGCCTTCAAAATTCAGTTTACGACGAAAAAACTTATTTGATATCGATACCAGGAAATCAAAATTTGACTTACATCCATTCATTTTTCTTTTAGTCTACGGCTTTGCTTTAACTGGAAACAACTATTGCTTTTTAGTCTTTCATGCCAACGTCCAAAGAGTTTGAGTTCCAGGACGGTGGATTAATTTTAAAGCTTTCATTACACTTGAGCAGTGCCGGGCTATACTGCAAGTACATATATAAATTAATTATAAAACTTTTAGAATTATAGATAATTTTAGGTAAGAAAATATTTTAGAAATAGAGAAAGCTTTAGGTAGAAATATTTTAGGAATATAGCTCTAGATATATAATTAACTATAAACATTTTAGAAACGTAAGTGTAATAATTTTGCATGAATTTATTGTTTAGTACAACATAAAATAAATGCTCAAATTCATATGTCATATCTTTTCTAAATACCACAGTTGTGCCAAGAAACTGATATCTTCCAAAGAAGGTCGAACCACAATAAGTGTAAATAAAATATCAGAAATCTGAAAGAGGCAATGTAACCAATGCACATCATTGATACCCACCGGCACATCTTTACAGTGTATTTTTTATTTAAGAATTAGTGATTGACTTTCCAACAAATCTCTTCTATAAAGAAAAATAAATAACAGAAACCAAGATAGAGTAGAACAGTGTTAAAAACCATCTTTCTATTTGATTCTTGATAGATTTAATGGTAAAGGTGCTAGAAGCATAGCTACATGTCATAGCAATCTCCCTTGGTACTGAGTTTTCAAGTTTCATCCAAGGCCTGTTTAATTTAATTTTCAAGACTTCCAACATTAAGTAGTTAAAGAAAGCAGAAAGAAAGAACTACATATAACTTACAAGAAAACTAAATGCATCGTCATCAGTAAGAAGAGGAGCCCAAAATGCCAACTATAGGCCAAGGATACTAAAATCAAAATTTAAATACCTTGAAAGTTCTTTAACAGAGGGTGTTAAATGCGACACTGAGATCCAAATGTGTATTGGCATGGCAAAAGACACATTCCAGAAGCTGAGTCGAGTATTAAGAGACAGGAAAATTTTACTGGAAACAAAGAGAATACTGGACTGCTATGTGACGTATGTTGTTCAATATGGCAGTAAAAGCTGAACAATCTAGCCAAGAATAAAGGGAAGACTGAAAGCAGCCAAAATGTGGTTCTACAGAAGGATGCTGAGGATATTATGGACTGGACATGTGAGCAATGATTAGGTTTTAGAGAGGATGGAAACAAAAAGGAAACTGATGCTCAACATCAGGAAAAGACAGCTGAAGTATCTGGGACATGTAATGGGGAAGGGGAGCTTAGAGAATCTGATACTCACAGGATGGATAGAGGGAAGGAGAGAAAGGGGAAAGCAATGTGTGACATACTTGATGGACTTGAGCAGACGGTTGGCAGAGGAGGGTTTTAGAGGGTTAACAAAAGAAAGGGTGTTAAGAGCTATAAGGAATAAGAAAATGTGGAGGGTCATGATCACCTACCTCCTGAAGTGGCATGGCACATAGAAGAAGATCAGCTCTAAAATGCTGAGATAAAAAATAAATGAAAAATTGAAAACACTTATCAAACAAAATGTTAGAAAAGAAAGACTTCAACCCAAAAAGCAGAATTTCAACATTACTGACTAAATTTCTTCAAAACATTAAATTTTTTAACATTCGTAATTCTCAATGTATCTAACTGCAGAATCAGTGTAGTTTTGTTCTCTGTGCCTCGTCTAAAAATACTTTCACGGCCTCTGCTCCAATAAACTTAGCTCACTGGTGCCCCCTAGTTATGAATTTACACGAGCTACTAGGTTAGCAACTAGGTCCCACCCTTTTACAGTGAAACCAATAAAATGTAACCGTAATTTCTACTCTCAAAGCTTCTTTTCTTGCACTTCCCGCCTGTGGAATTTCCTTCCTTATACTTACTTCCCCAACAGCTACAATCTCCAGGAATTTAAATGTAAGGTCAATAGACATCTCCTATCTCACTAACTCACACCCTTTCTCTACAGCTCTTTTCTCCATCCACTCCACCCCCATTACACCGGTATTCTCATTCGTCTATTACCCTCCTCCTGTCATCCCATATAGCTAACCCCTTTTTCTCATCACTTATGTGCACAACAGTGGCAGTAAAACTGCCTTGAGTGGGGTGAAATGATTATTTGGCAGCATATATTTACCAAAAATATCTTTTAAAATTTCCTTGCATCTTATATGCCATAGTCAGTTAGTTAAGTGCCATACGTGATACACGCTTGGGCAATCATGTCTCGAAAGAGACATGACTGACTGGGCAGAAGATTATCCCGCAGTAGATTGTCATCGCTTTCTGCGGTAGACTAGTTGCCAGCCAAGGCTACAGAGCCCAATCTGTCCTGTTATTTGACTCATAGCTAGAGGGAGAAGAGATGTATTATACCATTACATAGTAATTAGTTGGGGGATCAGTTTATTACTTCATAACAATAGAAAACCGATCCCCCACTTTATGACCAGTAGAAGCTTTAATAATGATTCCAACTATTATATTCAGTCAGTTAGTTAAGTGCCATATGTGATCCACGCTTGGGCGATCATGTCTCGAAAGAGACATGACTGACTGGGCAGAAGATTATCCCGCAGTAGGTTGCCATTGCTTTCTGCGGTAGACTGGTTGCCGACCAAGGCTATAGAACCCAATCTGTCCTGTTAGTTGACCCATAGCTAGAGGGAAGAGATGGATTAATACCTTTCCCAAGGGTATTTGTGTGTATATGATTGCATTGAATTCAACTGGAATTCAAACTCGGCTCTCCGATTTCTCGTTCTGAGTTGATATCCACTGGACCACAATGCGATTTAAAATTTGTGATAGTCAGCCAAAATTAGCTACCTGGCTACTCTTATTAGCTTAGACTTTAGATGAACTTTCATATAACTATTGTCATTATTTAAAAGGCCGTTATGTAGATTATAAGTGTTATCATTGATTATATTCATGATATTAATTTCATCATGTTTGTACTGTGTTTAACTAAAATTATATGCAATAAATTCAAATTATATATTTGTAAAATATATTTGTATCATTAATATTTTTCTTGCGATAACTTCTGGTTGCATTATTATAAATACAATCAGAATTCTAAGTATTTAACAGGCTGTACAATTTAATAATAACTAGCAGTATAGCCCGGCATTGCTCGAGTGTAATGAAAGCTTTAAGACTAATCCATAGTCCTGGAGCTCAGACTCTTTGGACGTTGGCACGAAAGACTAAAAGGCAATAGTTGTTTTCAGTTAAAGCAAAACCGTAGACTGAAAGAGAAATGAATGGATGTAAGTCAAATTTTGATTTCCTGGTATCGATATCAAATCAGTATAAAAAAAACTTGTATTGATAGTTAAAAGGTGTTTTAAATATAACTTATTTTATTACTATAAATTAAATAGAACTTCTTTATGAACATTTTAGAATATTAAAATAGTATTTAATTTAAAATTAAATGCCTATTTAATTACTATTTACTTTAATATTTATTTGGAAATAAATAAGGGGAGACTAATCAGAGAGCCGAGTTCAAATTCCAGTTGAATTCGTTGCAATCATATACGTGCAAATACCCTTGGGAAAGGTATTAATCCGTCTCTTCCCTCCAGCTATGGGTCAAATAACAGGATAGATTGGGTTCTATAGCCTTGGTTGGCAACCAATCTACCGCAGAAAGCAATGGCAACCTACTGCGGGATAATCTTCTGCCCAGTCAGTCATGTCTTTTTCGGGACATGATCGCCCAAGCATGTATCATATATGGCACTTAACTGACTGAATCTGTAATTATTAAATTTTAACAGGAAACAAGCATAAAATAATTTTTGAAGATGCAGATGGAAGATAAAAGATTAATAGTTTTTGTATAAAATATTGAAACATGTGAACTGATAGGTTTAATTTGTAAAAAAATACTTTGATATAAAGATATATAAAAATGCTTTTTTTACAAAATAAATAGAACTCAGTAATCTTTACATTTCCTTCTTTTAATGAGTAGCAGTATATATGTCAGGTTCATTATTTTCTCTAATGGAAAGACATGAAACCATCTCTTCTCCTCCAAGCTGCTATGGGTTGAAGAGCAGAACAGACTGGGTCTGATAGCCTTGGTTGGTAACCAGTCTACTGCATAAGGAAGTGACAGGAAAATCTCTGCCTAGTCAGTTATGAATTGCAAAAGACATGATTATGTAGGGGTGTGTCATATATGGCATTTAATTTACTGAGTAAAAATAATTTGTACCATTAATATGCAGAGATAGATTGATTATACATCCCATTAAAAAAACCATTAAATTCCAAATATTGAAATGTCAATCATAAATTAACCCAGATTTGTTTTATTTTGATACATTTCCAGTCGAATTCACCAAGATGAAGATGGTCAGACTTTATTTTTTCTAATTGTATCGCCCCAAGCATGGGGTTTACATAGGAGTAAAGTTATGAGAGGAGTCACAGAATAAAGAGGGTGTCAGGACGCGGGTAGGAGAGGGATGAGAATACTGCAGAAATGAGATGAGAGCATGAGAGAGAGGATGCAAGTTAGTGAGATATTTAAATTCTTGTAGATTGTAGCTGTTGGGGAAGCAAGTAAATTGAAGGGAATTCCACAGCCGGGAAGTGCGAGAAAAGAAGCTGATGGACTAGAATTTGTGTTTACATTTCAATGGTTTCATTGTAAAAGGGTGGGACCTAGTTGCTAATCTTGTAGCTTGAGTAAATTCATATATAGGGGGCACCAGTGAGCTAAATTCATCAGAGCAGAAGCAGTGAAAGTACTTGTAGAAGAGACAAAGTAAAGCCACACTGCACCGGTGAGAAATGTTCT
Source organism: Ascarosepion bandense (assembly GCA_037127315.1). Lineage (NCBI taxonomy): Eukaryota > Metazoa > Mollusca > Cephalopoda > Sepiida > Sepiidae > Ascarosepion > Ascarosepion bandense. Next base: position 1,036,970 of record JBBBDQ010001397.1, on the reverse strand, counting down.
TCTATGTGCCCTGTCCCTTCAGCTTTCCACATTTCCCTATACCTGGTGGCTCTGAACATGCCTTTTCTTGTTACACAATCCGAACTCCGTGCTGCCATTCACTAGCTCAAGCCCATTAATCTAGAATATAAATATATAGAAACTAGCATGGCCACAAAATGAGGGATCAGTTTATATATTGATTATAATATAAAATTGATCCCCCAATTTATACCCCCATTATAATTTCTTCTAAACAGTTGGCATATATATATTCTTTTTCTATGTGCCCTGTCCCTTCAGTCGAGATTGATCGCATTGCAGATTCTTCGTTGAATTTTGTCAAGGACCCCAGATATGGCAGCAGTATTCAATTCACGGGCGGATGGTAGATTTGTATATGTGAAGGATTGTATCAGCTGAGAAAAACTTTCTGGCCCTACACAGAGAACCGACCTTAACACTTGTATCTTTGTAGAAACCCACATAAATGTAAGCAAGACATTTTGATCAAATTTCAGTTGCAAGTTAAACTGATATTGGCTTGGAAGACAGTTCTTGGATCTATATCAGGGGCCGGCAACCTTTTGCTAATTATGTGCCAACTTTGGGTTTTTTAAATCATTCAGTGTGCTGACAGCATAGCTATTTTTATGCAAGTCTAGGTCAATGTACCTGTTCTACAATATATTTTATATAGTAATATATACAATAACATGTAAATCAAATTAATAGAAATAAATTGTTTTTAAAAGATTTTATTTTAAGTTTTTATTATTAATAAGAGTCTTGCACTTGTATGTTGTAGCCAGTCACTCAATATTGGCAACATGTTTTGTTTCTTTCAGTTTTACACAATTTTCTAAATGTTCTGATGTTAGGCAACTTCTTTGTGAACTTAACACTGTTTTCATGCAAGAGAAAATTTGCTCACAGGAATAAGTTGAACCAAAAATTCAAAACAGAGCAAAAGTAATTTTTTTCAAACATATAAAAGATCTTGGGAGAGATGTCGAACAGTTGAGAATGGCAGCAGACTTTTATAAATTTTTTTGTCTTTCAGAGATTTCTCTAGTTCAAGAAATTGTGCCAATGGAATTGTGCCTTAGTTCAACAAATCATGCCTTTGGAAATGCCAGAGGTTGTTGACCCCTGATCTATATCATGGGAAGATAGAGCAACAAAGTTTAGAATTCACAGAAACACAAAGAATTGCTTAAATAAAATGTTTTCACAGATTCTTATATCTGTGTTATCTCATTCCACTGACAGTATGCTTGTACAAGATAAGCTACACTTCTCTCAGAAATCTAATATGAAAATGCAGCTGTATATATTAACTGTTATTTAATGGTTTGCTTCTGAATTGAAATTGCAAATAATATTTCTGCAAAATGGTACATTTAAACAAATTAAAATAAACAAAGAAAGAAAATAGAAACAATCTTCACTTTCAAATATTTCCTCTTGCACCTGTGAAGAAAGAATATATACATGGGATCTACTGTAATACCTGTGTCTGTCACACCTGAGTAAATTAGCATTCAGACTTCTGTAGAGATGAAACAAGAATTTTGGTATTGAATTGTCTAAATGTTTTCTTTTCAAGATATTCAAACCAACATGCATGCTTTTTTTTTTTTCATTCTTAAAAGAAAGATAAAAAGCCCAACATGGTGATGAAATTTCTTCCCAAAATGCTTCTTAGTTTTTAAAATCTGTAGCGGGCTTGAGTTGCTGTGAGCTCTTTGCAAATTTTTTGTTTTTTTTTTATGTAGGTTGGTCGACAGATGGGAAGAGAGCAGTAACTGAGAACAACACAGAAACCCTTTGGTGATAAAAGTCACAAAAGTAAGTCTGTCTTGCTCAGTGACCAAACCCTCAAGTAGTAAAGTCGAGAAAAAACCTTTTTTTTTTTCAAAAAGCAAAGAGACTTGCGAGGAAAAAAAAAATTCAATTGAATAAGAGGAGAATATCAACATGTAAATTATATCAACTTTACAAATAAGCATGCAAATCTTTCAGACATAATAAAATAAATTTTCAAAGATATGAAAAAATATTCAAGATTATTTGAACATGCTGGACCCATTAGACCCTTAGAATTCTAATTAAGCAGATGACTAAATTTTATTGTAAATATGGTAACTAATATCTAATCTAAATCCAAATCTAAACTTATTTATAAATGGAACTTTGTGTGTGTGTGTGTGTGTGTGTGTGTGTGTGTGTGTGTGTGTGTGTGTCCATTACCTATAGACTCCAAAACCACTGAACCGATTTTCTTGAAAATTTACACAGTCATAGTATAAGCATCTGCGAGTGTTCTTAGCTAGGTTTTGTGTCGAGATACCCCTGATAAATATTGAAAATTTATAATTGAAAAAAATCAGGTTATAGAAGGAGTGGTTCGATTTTAATCAAATTTGATACACTCATTGACAAAGAACTAAGAAACAATATTCATAATTTTCAAGGTTGCAGTTTTTATAAATAATGCAAAAAAAATCGATAATATATATATATATATATATATATAAAAGGCAAGATGTGTGTGTGTGTGTGTGTGTGTGTCTATTTATCTGTCTGTATCTCCTTTATACAAATCCACAATTTTTATCTGATTCTCACCAAACTTTAAAATTTGAATTGCATCCATTCATTTTTCTTTCAGTCTATGGTTTCGCTTTAACTGGAAACAACTATTGGTTTTTAGTCTTTCATACCAACGTCCAAAGAGTCTGAGCTCCAGGATCATGGATTAGTTTTAAAGCTTTCATTCCACCCAAGCAACGCCAGGTTATACTGCTAGTCTGTCTATATTTCTGAGATGTGGTATTGTAGCTATTTACATTGTTTGAACTGTTGTCTTTGTCTTTCCTGCCATATCCATGAAATTTCAGCCATTGTACACCACAGCTTTCTTTAGGTGATATATGCTGGAAATTTAAACTGAACCTTGACTTTATCAGTCAAGGTAGATTGTTCTAGTTCCACACCTTTTCTGGATATCTGTTACTTAACTGCCCACAATGTTAAATTTCTGTACTGGCTTAATTTTGGTATCTTCATACTTAAACGTGTGAAAATAGATGCCAGAATTCCAGAGTCAAATGAATTTTCTTTCACCTGAACAAATTGTAGGAAGTTCTTATGAAAAAGGGTAATCTCATTTTTAATTAGCAAGTGGGACAGGTAAATTCAACAATATTTGTCAATATTTCTGAGATGAGGTATTGTCACTATTTACATTGTTCAGGATGTTATCATCATCATAACTGTCATGTCAACAATGCTTCTGCAATTGTACACTCTGGTCTTCTTCAGGTTATACATATTAAAATTTTTAGCCAAACCATTTATTTTATCCACCAGGATAGATTGTTTCATATATGGAAGAAAAAGGAGAATCACCACCTTTTGTTGGCTGAGGTTGAAACAACAGACAGAGAACATTACTGGAAAATACCAAATCTTAAGTAATCCTAGGCCACAAAAATCTCCTAAACTGGCCATGTACAGACATCAATACAATATGGGAACCAGTTAGAGACAAACAACAATAACAAAAAATTATAATATGAGCTCTGCTAAGACATTAGGAATACAAGTCCCAATATTTCATTCACTGATGACTCAGTAAATAAAAGCATTGTTTGAAGTAATCCAGTGACTTGACCCAAAGTGTTGGGAGTTCAATACCTGGCCACAAGAGATGTGAACAAAAACTTGGTGAGTTGGGTTGTTAAAGAGAATTAACTGAAACTGAGACATTTAGAAAAGGCATGGCATGTGGAACTAGAACTATCTGCCCCAGTGGACTGAATAAAGGGTTCAGTGAATACAAATGTTTGTTGAAGTAATCCAGTGACTTGACCCAAAAGAGTAGTGAGTTCAATACCTGGCAACAGCAAAAGAAAAGGCATGGCATGTGGAACTAGAACTATCTGCCCCAGTGGACTGAATAAAGGACTTGGCTTGAAAAGAATTACAATGATGGAAATGTCACGAATATGACGTAAATATAAGAACAACAGTCTGAGCAATGTAAATGTTGTGGAGTAGTTTTCCGCACTGAAGGTTATAATCGTGCTATGTCGGTTGCTAATCGACTTAACGTACCTAAAATGTTAGAAACTTGGTAATCTTCCACTGAAAGCTGACTCCTTAGTATTCGGCTAACTGCCGACTAATATCAACTGCCTTGTTGTTTTATTGAACTCAAATAGAAGTCTAAAGAGATCTTATGAACTTCTAAAGAACTTCCTGTTAACTCTTATTGATATAGGAGGGAGAGTCCATTATTTGAGGAATAGGTGTGTTTCCCCATAACAATAGTGTAAATGGCAATTAATATCTGAAATTATAATTTATCTCCCTTCAACTTAGTTGATATTATTTTTTCAGGTTAGACCACCAACATCTAAAAGTTATTTATTTTTGTCTTCTTTTTTTTATAAATGGAGTGATGCTTTTGTTAAAAGTAGAGTTAATTATTGATGACCTTTGCAGAAAAAAATTATTGAAAATAATATGCAGATGATGTATGAAAAAAGAAAGAACTCTTGCAATTGTTAAAGTATAAGTCAACCTTACAGTCACTCACAAAAGAATATAATCAAAGACATGCTGAAGAAATAGTACTTGGCAAATAGGCAATGATTGATCTGGCATGAGACAGCTACAAATTATAGAAATACACTTACCAAATTCAGGAATTTGGTAACATTAACTGGAAATAGGTGCATGTGACTATTTAAGAAAGTGAGATTTTTAACACTTGATAAAGAAAAAACATGATGCCCAATTTAAAACATGCATTCAATTGAAAAAGCACAAATAAATTCTTAAATTCTTAAAAACAAAACCCTTCTGCAGAAAATGAACAAATATATAATTACAGGTAAAAAATTTCTTATTTTAATTTATTCGTTTGAACATTATTTTTAATTGATACTCATATTTGAGTAGATACTCTGTTATTAATTAAACTATCTAAACTTATTTATAAATGGAACTTTGTCTGTGTTTGTGTGTGTGTACCCATTACCTATAGACTCCAAAACGGCTGAACCAATTTACTTGAAAATTTACACAGTTGTACTATAAGCATCTGCAAGTGTTCTCAACAAGGTTTTGTGTCAAGGTACTCCCGATAAATATCGAAAATCGAAAAAATCGGGTTTTAGAAGGAGTGGTTCGATTTTAATCAAATTTGATACACTCACAGACAAAGACATAAGAAACGATATTCAGAAGTTTCAACGTTGCAGTTCTTACAATAGTGCAGAAAATTGATAATATATATTTATATATAAGGCAAGATGTTTGTGTGTGTGTCTGTTTATCTGTCTGTCCTTTATACAAATCCACAATTTTTATTCGATTCTCACCAAACTTCACACAAATATTCTTTAGGCTGAGGCTGAGCTCCAGGACCATGGATTAGTTTCAATGCCGGGCTATACTGCTAGTATATATATATATATATATTAATGCAGGTTTCATTTAATAATATAGACAAGTTTTGTCTATTAATTTTGTCTAGGATCCGTTCGTACCATCTGATATACTTGATGGTGATATCGTTGAAAGACAACAAAAAATCACAGTAACTGTTGATTTTTTTATCAGGTCTAAGCTTTCGGCTCACATAAGTCATCATCAAAGAATAAATATTAGCACACAGTAAACACAGAACATTTAAGTTATTAACAAGAAAGAGAATTAAATTGAAAATACAAGTCCATCCCTACCATGGTGGATGGCCAAAGACAGTGACAAAATGGTGGCGTTGTGGTTCCTGATCTGATTACAGGCATTTGAGTACATTATTGGAAATATCAAAATTGATCGTATTCAAACCAGGTTTAAATTGTTTAATGTAGATTGCTTTCAGGATTTTTAGTTTCTGTTTATTATTTTCTTGTTTAAGTATGTACGTGTTATCAACGGGCATTTTTCTCAGAAGTGCGCGTTGATAACCATGTTGTTTTAAATGTCGAAATATATTTGAATTTTCATTTAAGTGGAACGTCAGACGCTGTGAGAGCGAATTTGTAGTGTAGCCGGACCACATATATACATAAAACTCTACCAGCCTGAATATCTATGACAAATTTTGTTAGGAAAATGTGGGTCATTCAGCTGGATTTGAACCTGTGACTCCCTAACAACACAGAACAAGCTGTCAGTTGGTCTGAAGTTTCTAAGACTGCTGGGCCACAAATGATTTCACAGTAGACAGAGGTAAATTAAGCTTTATAAACACAATTTTTTGATTTCTCACAATAAATACTCATCTCTGCTCTGTATTGTAATGTAAACAAATGTAAACAGACAATGTTAGAAAAAGCTCTGGAGATTAAATTAAAATATGGTTGTTAATTCATTTAGTATAAATGTATGACAGTGTGTGCTTATAAGTTGGTAATGTTAGTATGTGTGTGAATGATAAAATGAAATATAATTATATTCAAAATTATAGCAAAATAATGTATCAAGTTAACTTTTTATTAATGCATAAATAATATATCAAGCAAACTTTATATATATATACATATATATATATATATATTAATACAGGTTTCATTGAATAATATAGACAAGTTCAGTCTATTTATTTTGTCTAAGATCCTTTCGTATGATTTGATTAGCTTGATAGTGTTGTCATGAAAAGATGACAAGAAATCGCACTAATTGTTGATTTTTTTATCAGGTCTGAGCTTTCGGCTTACATAAGCCATTATCAAAGAATGAACATTTAATATACAGTGAACATAGAACATTTAAATTATTAACAGAGTGGAGTTATACAGAGAAAATTAAACAGGTCCATTTTTTGCGTCACAGATGGCCGCTGGCTGTGATTGAAATGGTGGTGGTAGGTTTTTGGTCACAGGAGAGTATAGTGGCATGAGGAGATTGGTCTGGGGACTGCTACTACTATGGGTGTAGTGGGTAAGTATAGTAACTATGACCTCTCACGTCGATTATAGGCATTATATATATATATATATATATATATACTAGCAGTATAGCCTGACATTGCTCGGGTGTAATGAAAGCTTTAAAACTAATCCATGGTCCTAGAGATCAGACTCTTTGGACATTGGCACGAAAGCCTAAAAAGCAATAGTTGTTTTCAGTTAAAGCGAAACTGTAGACTGAAAGAAAAATGAATGGATGTAAGTCAAATTTTGATTTCCTGGTATCGATATAAAATTTTCTGCACTATTGTAAGAACTTGAAACTTCTGAATATCATTTCTTATGTCTTTGTCCATGAGTGTATCAAATTTGATAAAACTCAGACCACTCCTTCTATAATCCGATTTTTTCGATTATTCATTTTCGATATTTATCAGGGGTACCTCGACACAAAACCTTGTTGAGAACACTTGCAGATGCTTATAGTACAACTGTGTCAATTTTCAAGAAAATCAGTTCAGCCGTTTTGGAGTCTATAGGTAACGGATACACATACACACACAAAGCTCCAGTTATAAATAAGTTTATATATATATATATATATATATATATATATATATTTTAATCATTTCACCCCAAGCAAGGCATTCCACTGCCACTATTGTGCATGGGGTTATATAGGGGAAGGTGAAGAGAAAGAGTGGTTAGTTATAGGAAATGTCAGAACGAGGGTGATAGATGGGTAAGGATACCGAGGCTGGGGGTTGGGTAGATGGGAAGAGTGTTTGAAAGATGGTTAGTGTGTTAGGAGGTGTCTATTGACCTTACATTTAAACTCCTGGAGATTGCAGCCATCGGGGAAGCAATCATGTGGAAGGGAATTCCACAGTTGAGAAGTGTGAGAAAAGAAACTCTTGGAATAGAAATTGTGGTTGCATTTTCTCGGTTTCACTGTAAAAGGGTGGGATCTAGTTGCTAATCTAGTATCTCGTTCAAATTCATAGCTAGGGGGCACCAGTGACCTAAGTTCATCGGAGCAGAAGCCATGAAAGTATTTATAGAAGAGGCACAGGGAAGCCACATCACGTCAGTGAGAGAGAGACTGCAGCTGGTCTGCCAAGTCAGTATCGATATATATATATATCGTGTTAAGTTGTGATAAATGGTGTTTTGGCAAGCAGGTTCTTATCATGGGTTTAAGATAGAACATTGATTGGTTTCATGTAAAGAATTTGTCACTTTAAATGAGTAGGTTCATACCAACTTTGAATTTTAATGAGAACACTGTTATGATGTCTTCACTCATGGGGAATGGATTTTTTTGTTGTCGTGTCCGTTTTTTTTTATGTTCTGTTTTTATATGGAATTTGGTGTGATTTGATATTTTATAGGAATGATCTTATTTGTGATTGGTTGGTTTTCTTTTTCTTTATTTTGATTTCTATTGTGCAGGTGATTGATTTCTTTTTAATGCTTTTTTTATTGCTTTTTACAGTATATGTGAGTGGGTTCCTGAATAATTGCTTTTTTGATTGGTTTGTTCTTGCCATTTAGGTTGATCCATTTTTGTTGTATTGACTTCTTTTATTGGTTGGACCTTGATCTTACCATGTTGGTATGTTTGACTGCTTCAGGGTTTCTTTTTTAGGTCATGGTTGTGCATTTGTGTTCTTGTGTATATTTGTGTTTGTAGGCTTTATGTGTGTTTTTTTCCATTTGATGGCTGTTATATTATTTTCTGTTTACACACACACACACACACACACACACACATATATATATATATATATATATATATATATATTTATATAAAGCTCTTAAATCATCAGTCAGATAGGTGATTTGAACTAAAAACTTCCTTATTGCTCACATGTTTATTTCAGGTTATTTGTTTCATTCATAAGTAGAACTACATCAGTATCTCTGATTGTAAGTATATGTTTCTTTGTAGTTTCTATTTTCCTTAAAACTTCCATGTTGCTCACATGTTCAGTCCATGTTATTCTCTGAATTTAGTATTTGTTTATATTTCTGAGATGAGGTAGTATTTACAGTATTTACATTATTCGGACTATTGTCCTCACCCTTGTTGCCATTTGTATGACGTTTAAATCGTTGTACACTCTGGCCTTCTTCAGGTGCTAGGAATTTCGAAACCCTTTCCTTTTAATACAATCACTGGGGTATATCATTCTCATTCCTTGCGTAGTAGTAATGCCATGATTGGAAGTCATGAGTTATCTCCCTCTAACCTTGCAAGTTACTTGTTCACCACTGCTGTAGCCTGGTATTGAAGTCAGGAACTAACCAATGTCTATATCCACTGGGTCATGTGTCTTTAAGAATATACACCAGTGATTGTAATAAAGGGTTCAGTTCGAAATTCCTAGCACCTGAAGAAGGTTGGAATGTACAACGGCTGAAACCTCATGCAAATAGCAACAAAGATGAGGACAATAGTCCGAATAATGTAAATACTGCAAAAATTTCCCTGTAGTTTTTATTTTGGTTTGGTCCATGGTATTTTTTAGCAGCTAAATTTAGAAGAATTACACTTGTTTTTTCAATTCTCTTCTTCATCTGTCATTGAAAAGATCAAATCTTACATGACACTTCAGCTTCTAGGGACTTTTTCCTATCTAACAGTCTGTTCAGTTACAAGAATAAAAAATCAAACAAAGAGGAAAAGAACAAAAATTCTCATAAAACATAGGAAAATATCATTAACGCACTTCAATGGGTTTGTTCCCTCAATCACTGAAAACCTTTTTAAAATCTTTAATAAAGCCATTATATTTATGAGATCTTTGCAGACAAAAGACATGTGAAATTCGAAAAAGAAAATGAAAGCAAAAAAATATTAAAGAAACTATTCTAATCATTTACACTGATTTGACCTCTGCATTTTGCCAGAATACAGATGTTAACCAAAGGCTGACAGCTGTAAATCTGATTGCAACTGAGCAAATTTGACAGACATTCTTTTGCGCAGAAGCTATCATGACTCTGAACAGGATCTTTTACAAAAAAGCAAAACAAAGTATTAAGAAACAGGAAAATTACATTAGAAACAAAGAAAAGGATACTGAACTGTTATGTGATATCCTTCTACAGTACTGTGCAAAAGTATTAGGACAAGAACTATTTTATCTTTTATGAGGCATATTGACAGAAAATAAACAATTTAATTAAAGTAATTTTATTTGATTTACTCAACAAATACTTTAACAAGAAAAAAATACTTGTTACAAAATAAACTTAATATTTAGTATAATAGCCTTTTGCTTTGAAATAATAAAATAATTGCGACAATTTACCAATCGCACCTAGTATATATATATATATATATATATATATATATATATATATATATATATATTTTAATTCAGATACTTCAATCCAAGGGAAAAAAGCAGGAAGGTAAATTCCAAAAAACCCGATCCTAATTAATATTAAAAATTTATTTTAATATTAAAAAATGATACAGGAAGAGAGCTCCATGTAATAAAATATTACAGAGCAAATATATATTAAAAAAGGATTAATTCAAAGATGTTGAATGGCCATTTCGATATGAAGATCCCCACAGGGGACGACACATCACCTCAGCAACAGAAAAAACCTTTCAGAAACTGGAGAAAAATTAGTCTACTTTTCCTTTTTAAATAGATTGCAAAGAAATTAAAAAATAATAATATGTAATTTTGAAAAATTTTTTTAGCTATTTAAATGCTCCTTTTCATAATATTCATTAATATGTATGTGTGTGAGTGCATATGGAATATGTATATATATATATATATATGTGTGTGCGTGTGTGTGTGTGTGTATGTGTGCATGTATGTGTACACATGTATATTATGTGTATATGAATTTTTTGTATATAGGTGTGTACACACATATATATGTGTGTATGCGCATGTATATGTATATAAGTGTGTAATAAATTGAATGTATGTATGTATGTGTATGTGTATGTATATATGTATTCTTATTCGTAGAATTGTGTGTGTATATATATGTATGTATGTGTGTGTGTACTTCTATAGGTATGTATATAATAATTGTAATTAATTTTTTTTTTTTTTTTTTTACCTAGTGTTGTCTTTATTTAGTTTAATTTCAAATGACCTAATTTTTTAAAAAATAATTTTATTTTAAATGCTATATCTTTTTATTCCCTTTTATTAATAATTATGCCTTTTTAAGTCTTTACTTAAAAAGGCATAATTATTAATAAAAGCCTTTTTCTAATACTTTAAAAAAATTTTTTTCTTTAGTTTTTTTCTTTTTCCCTCCCTTCCTTCTTTTATCTCTCTTACCACCTTTTTTCCGTGTTGCTTAAACTTACGTAGATTTAACACGGCTGTCTGTTAATTTTTAGTTACATTCTCCCTTTTTTTTGCAACCCAGACGATGTCAATTTTTTTTCTTTTCTTATTTATTTGATTTTATTCTATCTTTTTCTTTTTCTTTTTCTTTCCCTTTATTTTTATTTTTATTTTTATTTTATTTTATTATTTATTTTATAATTTCTTTGCAATCTATTTAAAAAGGAAAAGTAGACTAATTTTTCTCCAGTTTTTGAAAGGTTTTTTCTGTTGCTGAGGTGATGTGTCGTCCCCCGTGGGGATCTTCATATCTAAATGGCCATTCAACATCTTTGAATTAATCCTTTTTTAATATATATATATATATATATATAGTACTGTGCAAAAGTATTAGGATGAGAATTATTATATCTTTCATGAGGCATATTGACAGAAAATAAACAATTTAATTAAAGTAATTTTATTTGATTTACTTAACAAATGCTTTAACAAGAAAAATACTTGTTACAAAATAAATTTACTGTTTAGTATAAGAACCTTTTGCTTCGATTACAGCCTTCATTCTGTCAGGCATTGGCATCATAAAACTTCTTCAATGTATATAATGCTATCTCCTGCCAAGCAGCTTGTATTTATTCCCAAAGCGTGTCTCCATCAGCCTTCACCTTTGCACACCACTGATCATATCAAATGCAAGAGGTAGAAAGGAAAACAGTGCATAATTGACCTAATGTGGTTGTGTAAATATTTGGCAGAGTGTGGTTTAGGGGAAAAAAAACAAACTTTACTAAAGTCTACAAAGAACATGAAGTTGTGATCACCCACATCCCGAAGGGACATGGGACATAGATGAAGACTATACACTCCAATTTAGTCCAACACCTGTTTTGAATTCTTTCTCCAGTATATTCTTTTATACTTAACTTTGTACTCAGGGACAGTGCAAGGGTCTTGTACTAGCCCTCACCATATATATATGGTCTCTCCCACTCTATTCAATCTGAATTTTCATAAGGTATTATTCATATAACAATTTTTTATAACCTTATTATATACAATAATGGATCAATTTTTTTAAGCAAAGTGAATATTTTGACTAAAAAAATCTAAACTTACTTATAAATGAAACTTTGTCTGTGTGTCTGTGTGTGTGTATCCATTACCTATAGACTCCGAAATGGCTGAACCGATTTTCTTGAAAATTTACACAGTTGTCCTATAAGCGTCTGTGAGTGTTCTTAGCTAGGTTTTGTGTTGAGGTACCCCCGATAAATATCAAAAATCGATAATTGAAAAAAATCGGGTTATAGAAGGAGTGGTCTGATTTTAATCAAATTTGATATACTCATAGACAAAGACATAAGAAACGATATTCAGAAGTTTCAAGGTTGCAGTTCTTACAATAGTGCAGAAAATTGATAATATATATATATATATATATATATATATATATAAAAGGCAAGATGTTTGTGTATGTGTCTGTTTATCTGTCTGTATGTCCTTTATACAAATCCATAATTTTTATCTGAGTCTCACCAAACTTCACACAAATATTCTTTAGGCAGAGTCTGAGCTCCAGGACCATGGATTAGTTTTAAAGCTTTCATTGCACCCGAGCAACGCTGGGCTATACTGCTAGTTGACAATAAATACAATGAATCTAAATACAAATTAAAGACCTATTGTAATTGTCATGGTGGCATCACTGATACAACGAATTGAACTCTTCCTACAACTACATATACTTCCCCTCACAAGAAGTGATAGTAGAAGGGCAGAGCACTAGGCAGAGATAGCCAAGACTTCTACCATATGACCATTGCGAGTCCCAGTTCTAGTATTACTACCTAACCTTTATTTATCGTTCTACTAACAGAGTTCCACGTATTGTATTTTGCTGTGTAAATATATATGCCATTATTTCTTATTTTGGTTGTTGTTATATTATTTCTTGTTAGACTTCTTAACCGGGTCCAGGACAGTAATATTGCAACAATTCTAAGGAAAAGAAGTGTATGAAGCCTTATTTGACTAATCCAGATTTAGCACTGAAAACATTTATTTTATTAGTTGATGGTTACCAGCAAAAGGGTAGATGCGATTGTATTACCACACATTATAATAAATCATTCCATCTTAAATAAATCAACATTATTTTGAGGCAGTTTTTATCATCAACTCCAGATTTTTTTTTACTACAAAGTTGAATAGTCTAACTCCTTTCAACATTAGGGATAAAACAGTGAATTTTACAGGTTTTTTATAAGTGAAAAAGATTCATGGATTTGACAAAAATATTTTTCAGCTGTTAATTATCAGTTGTGCTTAGTTTAATTTGTAATGTATGTAAGTTTAGGCAGAAAAAAACAAATACTGATAAGAACAGTGAGTACCAGAAAGCACTGCTTCCAATCAGGCTTGCCAATCCCAGTCAGTGAGTTTGGAAGTAGTATACACTGACCTCAGTCAGTCAGTTAAGTGCCATACATGAAACACGCTTGGGCAATCATGTCTCAAAAGAGACATGACAGACTGGGCAGAAGATTATCCCGCAGTAGGTTGCCATTGCTTTCTGTGGTAGACTTGTTGCCAGCCAAGGCTATAGAACCCAATCTATCTTGTTATTTGACCCATAGCTAGAGGGAGAAGAGATGTATTATATTATTAAGTAGTAATTAGAGGGGGGATCAGTTTATTACTTCATAACAATATAAAACTGATCCCCCATTTTATGCCCAGTAGAAGATTTAATAATGATTTCAACTATTATATTCAGTTAGTCAGTTAAGTGCCATACGTGAAACACGCTTGGGCGATCATGTCTCAAAAGAGACATGACAGACTGGGATAAAGATTATCCCGCAATAGGTTGTAACCCAATCTGTCCTGCTATTTAGCCCATAACTGGAAAAAAGAAATGGATTAATACCTTTCCCAATGGTATTTGCGCGTAAGTGAATGCAATGAATTCAACTGGAATTTGAACTCGGCTCCCTGATTTCTCGTTCCGAGCTGATATCCACTGTACCACAACGCACTTGTCCTTATTGTGAACATTTGACTAAATAAAGTTGTATTGTGGAACTTCCCTAATTCACTTCACTTAGAATGGACTCTTCTCCTGGGGATTATATCAAATAAACTATGGTTTCTGTGATGGTATGATAGTTAATAAGCTTATCTTTGTAGATCAGTTACAACTGGTTAATGAGTTCAATCCTTACTCAGTTCTCCATATTTTTGACTGTGTGCCACAGTTGAACTAACTAATCTAAACTTATTTATAAATGGAACTTTGTGTGTGTGTCTGTGTGTGCGTGTGTGTGTCCATTACCTATAGACCCCGAAATGGCTGAACCAATTTTCTTGAAAATTTACACAGTTGTACTAAGTGTCTGCGAGTGTTCTTAGCTAGGTTTTGTGTCGAGGTACACCTGATAAATATTGAAAATCGATAATCGAAAAAATCAGGTTATAAAAGGAGTGGTCCATTTTAATCAAATTTGATACACTCATAGACAAAGACATATGAAACAATATTCAGAAGTTTCAAGGTTACAGTTCTTACAATAGTGCAGAAAATCGATAATATATATCTATATATATATATGTATAAAAGGCAAGATATTCGTGTGTGTGTCTGTTTATCTGCCTGTATGTCTGTATTTTTTCAGCCCTTTTATTTTAGTTTTTGCTTCAGGTTTGGTTCTAAGTAGGTATAATTGTAGTTCTTAGTCTCAGCCATGATACCATTTACTCAGAGGACTTATTTAGCCTTCAAAATTCAGTTTACGACGAAAAAAGCTCATTTGATATCGATAGCAGGAAATCAAAATTTGACTTACATCCATTCATTTTTCTTTCAGTCTACGGTTTCGCTTTAACTGGAAACAACTATTGCTTTTTGTCTTTCGTGCCAATGTCCTCCAGGACCATGGATTAGTTTTAAAGCTTTCATTACACCTGAGCAACGCCGGGCTATACTGCTAGTGCTTAATAAATTATTAATCTCTTTTTTGGGGAACACCTTAATATATTGATCTGCATATGACAAACTACATCTGGCAACAAGGACTCTGATCAGGTGGTTTAGAGGAGCATGGAACCACCTCTTAATTGCTGTTGTTCCCAGGTTCACCCTGACACGGAATGGTAGCACCTGTTAGGGTCACAGCTATGAACAAATAGTTAACCCCCAAAACATGGGGTCATTTAAGAGGAAAAGTAAATTTAGGCTGGGTAAGGTGTGCGTTGTGGTACAGTGGATATCAACTTGGAACGAGAAACCGGAGAGCCGAGTTCGAATTCCAGTTGAATCCATTGTATTCACTTACGCGCAAATACCCTTGGGAAAGGTATTAATCTGTCTCTTCCTTCCAGTTATGGGTTAAATAGCAGAATAGATTGGGTTCTATAGCCTTGGTCGGCAACCAGTCTACCGTAGAAAGCAATGGCAACCCACTGCGGGATAATTTTCTGCCCAGTCAGTCATATCTATTTTGAGACATGATCGCCCAAGTGTGTATCATGTATGGCACTTAACTAACTGACTGAAGAATCTTAACAGCTTGTCTAAAAGAAGAAAATCTCTGATATAAAAACCTCTGCCCCTACTGTGTGTGTAGGCTGTAGGGTAGACTAAACACTCTAACCTTGGTAGGTAATCTTCCTAGAAATGGTGTCTCAATAAAAACACTGAGTTTCCAGTCTCCTAAACTGGTTGGTGTCAGTAAGGGCATACAGCTGTAAAACTCACTCAAATATTTCATGATGGTTCAATTACAGAGCCGTCAAGAAAGCAGACATTAAATGATGAATGCTGATTCTCTAAGCATAGTTTGGGTGTGACACAAGGCCAAAAGTATGGCACACACAGTGAAGATCAAACTCACTTCTCAGTTGTAATTGATCTACCAAGACAAGCAGGCTAACCATCATATCCTGTCGCAGTGTCCCTACACAGTGTAATGTATAGCAAGCTTTAATCAGTTACAAACGAGTAGTGAGTTCAATCCTCACTGGGAATTCGTGAGCCACATCTAAGCTGTACTTAGTAAATCACAGTTCTCTTGCCTGAGGAACTCATGTGAGAAAAATAAAACACTTTACGTTACCATAAAATAATTCTGGTTGATTTGGAAATGATGGAAACAAAAAGGAAATTAATACTGAGCATCAAGAAGAGACAGCTGAAGTTCCTGGGACACGAAATGAGGAAGGAGGGCTTGGAGAATCTGATACTAACAGGCCAGAGAGAAAGAAAAAGAGACAGGGAAAAGCAGTGGATAACATATTTGAAGGACTTAATCAGGCGGATGACAGAATGAGGATTGCACGGTGTAACAGGAGAAGGCATGCTCAGAGCCACCAGGGATAGGAAAACGTGGAAAGCCATGATAGCCTACATCCTGAAAGGACAGAGCACATAGAAGAAGAAGAACTAACTTGGGAAACAGCATTCAAATCCCCAATGAGAATTAACACTAACTATTATTATTCTTTAAAAAAGACTTTGATTCAGAATTTTCTCACTAAAATAAGTTCACATTATTTTCCAGTGGGTGGGGCAACGCGGCAAATGATTTTCTGAGAGAGAATCAAGCCTCTCCTCTACACCAGCAATTGTTAACAAGCCCAAAAATACTTAATCAGATATTAAAGTGCTTGAAACAAATTTAATCATCCTACAACTGCTCTAAACACATGTACAGAGTAATTATCTTTATTGATATTTTAATGAAATTTTTAAAAAATAAATAAATTTAATGACACAAGTTTTGGAATTGTTGGTATTTTATAAATAAAATAAAAAGAACCAAAAAAAAAAAAAAAACATTAACCAGAACCTGATGCCATTGAATTGTTTGTAATAAAATACAACAAATATAAGTTGCGAACTGTACTGGAAAGAGCGATAACAGCTACTGGGCTTGAGAAACCTATTTTCCTGAAAAATTGTTTTAAAGGAAAGATTATATAAATTTCAACTAAAATAGAAAATAATGACAGAATCAAGATGTTGATATTCTATACCACTTCAACTAAAATGTTAGGAAGGAAACCCCTATCAATACTGCAAAGAGGAAAAACAGCTGCTGAGCTTGATAAATCTATTTTCCTGAAAAATTTATTTAAGAGAAAGGTTTTATAAATTTCGACTGAAAGAGAAAATAATAACAGTCAAAATGCTGACATTTGTTTTTTATAATTGTATCACTCCAAGCAAAACATTATACTGCCACTGTTGTGAATGTGAACGTTCAAATAAAACACCGTTACAAGAGTGTTCTTAAAAAGAAAAACAGTAAAATCAGTTATTAAAAACTGCCTGTAGACACCACTCATGGTAGAAACCTGGGTAGTGAAATAACTCGTTTAAAAATGGAAAATATTCAAAAGTTCTACAATATAATTGTATAGAACACTTTTTAATACAAATGTGTACTGGTCTAACCCTATTAGGACCAAAAACTAAGTATTAAACAATCAATATATATATAGTATATTAAGGCAAGAGAATTGTTTAAACATATATTGTTAAATATAATGGACAATGAATGTCTATTATGTTTAATCATGAGCTGTTCTAAACATCATATTTTGGCTTTAATTTCAGGTGAAAATAAAGACAAAATAGTCCAACATTTGGATATTTTTCTATTATGCCGATTCTAAGCTTTTGGCTCACACGAGCCATCCTCAGAAAGGTTACAGGGACATTAATATAAAGACATCCACCATCAAAGATGGTTTTATCTTGTGTTGACAAAACATTGCTATGTGAAGATAACAGTCAGTGTATAGCAGACGCAGGGTGTAAATTTGTAATGTGGTTCTATGATGTCACACTACATGAGAGATCAAAATGTTAATAACAGAACAATATGTCTAAATGCAATGTAATGCATTGTGACTAGATTGAAATGTATTTTTATTGAGTGCAGGTTGCTTTGATTTAATGTGGATGGCTTCCAATATCTGAAGGTTCTTATTACTGAGTGTATGAGTGAGTATTATTGTGTTATGGACTAAAATCTGTCTAATATTACATACATGGCTGTTTTTCTAAGAAATGCTGTTTAATTGAACTATGATCAAAATGGTGGTAGGTAAGTCTACAGGAGAGCGTGGTTGTAGTAAAACCAATATATCTAGTGGGTTTATTATTAGTACCAGAAATACAATCTATGAATGAGCATGTAAATTGATAGACTACATTGGTTTTTTGTAGAGGATTTAGTTGTGTGGTTGTAGGGTTATTAGAGACTAAGTGACTGTGAGGACAGTTGTTTTAAATCTTTTATAATATAAGATGAGCTTAATTTGTTTATTCTTATTAATTGGTTTAAGATTTCTACTTATTATGTTTTTGAGTGTTGTTTCATCATGTTTGTAATTATTATGCATTTGGTTATTATACATGGTGTAGGTGTGTACACACACACACACACACACACACACACACATATATATATATATATATATAGAGAGAGAGAGAGAGAGAGAGAGACAAGCATACATACATATATACATACACACAAAAATAGACTTAAAGTGAAATGGACATCAGTGTCATTAAGAATAATTTGGGAGCCATATATATGATGCAGATGTGTACACACACACACACACATATATATATATATATATACATATATACATATATATATATATATATACATACACACACACACACACAGACAAGCATACATACATATATACATATAGTAAAGTGAAATGGACATCAGTGTCATTAGGAATAATTTTGGGCTAGTGCAGATGTGTGTGTGTATATATATATATATATATATATATATATATATAGACAAGCATACATACATACAAAAAAGTGAAATGGACATCAGTGTCATTTGGAATAACTTCTATTTCTGTTTGATAACAACCCCTGGGTAACAAGAAAAATGTATAAACTGAAATGTGAATCCCTTTGAAGTCATTTGATGACTCTTTCTGTATTTAAACTGAATACATTTTCTAAAAAATGTAGTATTTTCAATGGACAGCTAATTTAAACTTAGAATTTAATTATCTCACTCTCAAGAAGTGACAGGTACTTGACTAGTATTTATTATATTTGCAGTGTTATTGAATTATTAATGATACTTATTAATGGTTACATTTATATAGCCAAGCAACAGAACTGTGCTGTTAGATTTAAACCTGACAGTAGTAAATAACTTCAGGCTTGATCAATTCACTTGAAATGCAAGATGAAATTTTTAGAATTGCAATTTTTCTTTGTTTATGTATGTTAGCAAATAGCGGTCAAGCCTGAATGGAAATTTAATAACATGAAAGTCTAAACCTGAAATGATAAACCATACATGAAATATTCTATTTACTACAATTTTCTCAGGCTGATCTAGGCAACCAAATAGTATTAAATGTAAATTGATGCTGTCTTAAAAACTGCAAAAATTCTATTTAAATATTTTCTAAGATTAATGATTCTAAGCACTTGTAAGACTACCCCCAGCTTGTATGCCAGAAGGTGTTTTTTAACACTTGCTAGGTGGTGTTAAGTGCCATATGTGATACAAGCTTGGGCGATCATGTCTCTTGATTGATGACTGACTATGTAGAAAATTTTCCTACAATTGGTTGCTACTTCTTTTTGCATTAGACTGGATGCTATCAGGCCCAGTCTATCCTACTAGGGAGTGGAGGAGAAGAGATGAATTTATATCTTTTTCAAGGGTATTTATGCATAACAAATAACTTAAAACAAACATTTTTATTATTCTTTTATGTGCTGCCCCTTCAGGACATAGACGATCATAGGCCTCTACATCTTCATGTCACTTGTTATTCTTAATATAGACCACCAGCCATAATTATTAGGCCACTCCAATGTTTTAAAAAAATAATGGATTTCATACTATTTTTTAGTATTTATTGCCAAATGAAAATAGAATGTTTTTTTTGTTATTATTACTTTATTATTATATATATATATATATATATATATATATATATATTGTCATCCGCAGACAGATCTGTTTCGCTGTATCACAGATCATCAGTACGGTTAGACTCCAATTGCTTTTTAACCCAGGATTGAAACTCGGCCGAATTGGCATCAGTCGGCAATTCTACCTCTGGGCTATGGGTGTTCAGTGGAAGAAAGCAGACCTATTATCATTATAAGCACCCAATAGCCAGAGTGCTCTAATTCATTTTACTGAATGAGCGATGCATATATATATATATATATATATATATATATATATATATATATATTATTGTAAAACGTACCAAGAAAACAGTATCACTAATAATGACTAAAATCATTGTCCTACTGTTAACAAAATGGTAAATTTAGTCATCTAACTCAAAAGGTAATACCAAATGGGTAGAGGGGAATCAAAAAAAGAAACAAAGCAAAAGCTGTGTTCGAAAGAAAAAACTCCAAGACGAAAACCTTAACAGTAAAGAGCTCAATACGAAAGCAGAGCAAAGACAAGAACTAAATCTAAAAGTGAGCCAAAGCCAATCGTGGTTTCACTCACCGGATTGTCAGGACGAGGCTCTGTCCTGACTATCCGGCGAGTGAAACCGTGGTCGGCTTTGGCTCACTTTTAGATTTAGTTCATATATATATATACATACTACCGGCTGTAATTATTAGGCCACCCCAGCATTTAAAAAAAAGGTTTATTTCATACTATTTTTTAGTATTTATTGCCAAGTGAATAATTGTAAATGAAAATAGAATGGTTCTTTTGTTAATACTGCACAAAAACATGTATATTTTTACATATATATTTATAAATATTTAACAATTACCTCTATTGCAGTTTCATCAATGAAAGAATGAAGAAAATCTAGAGTGATTTGGATGAGTTCATCTTTGCTTCCTTGCCTTGTAAAATTTTGCAAAGTAATAATAACAAAAGAATCATTCTGTTTTCCTTTAGAAATCCATTTGGAAATAAATACTAAAAATAGTATGAAATGCATCATTTCTTTTAAAAAACTGGGGTGGCCTAATAATTATGGCCGGTGGTGTATATATGCCCTGTTATTTCTCCCAAACCCTGCTCTGCCATCCACTCGCTCAAGCCCATCATGTATGCAACATGCTGGTTTTCCCAGTCTCTCTTTCCCACTAACTGTCCTGTGACTATCAGACTCTTTTCAAATATAAAAATTGTATTTGTCAACATTTAAAGTAGATTTTACAAAAAACTGTTAAGCACAAGTGTTTATCATTTTTATCTATTGAATTTGCATTGTTAGTATGATACTCTAAAACAGTCAAGTTCCATACATGATACACGCTTGGATGATCATGTCTTTTTTGATTTATGACCAAGCAGAAGATTTTCCCACAGTAGGCTACTGTTTCTTTCTGCGGTAGACTGGTTGCTAAAAATTTCATAAGAAATGCACATAAGAATTTACTTGGGCAATCAAACTGGCAACAAGGTCTCACCTTTTACAGTTAGATCAACCAAATGCAGTCGACAATTCTATTCTATCAGCTTCTTTTCTCGCACTTCCTGCCTGTGGAACTCTTCCATATACTTGCTTTCCTGATGGCTATAACCTCTAGGAATTTAAATGCAAAGTCAATTCCCATCTCTTATCCACTTAAATCCAGCCCTTTCTACATCACCCCGTGTATCTAGTTCATTTCCTTTCTCACTACCTTCATAACTGTCTTCACTCCTGTGTTCATATCCTTCTCTTGCCCTTTCTCTTTCACCCCCTGTAGCTGGTTCGTCTTTCTCTTCACTCTCCTCCTGCCTAATACTTCAACTCTCTTATGTAACTCCAGCCCTTTCTACATCACCCCGTCTATCTTGTTCTTTTCCTTTCTCTCTACCTTCGCAACTGTCTTCACTCCTGTGTTCATATCCTTCTCTTGCCCTTTCTCTTTCACCCCCTGTAGCTGGTTCATCTTTCTCTTCACTCTCCTCTTGTCTAATACTTCAACTCTCTTATATAACCCCCTGCATATCAGTGGCATTAACGTCTTGCTTGGGGTGAAATGATTAAAAAAAGAAAAGCAAAAAATAAGTTTTCCTTTTGTCTTTATTTATAGTATTCTTTTATATTCTATCTGAAATTATATATATATATATATACTGACGGTGTGCTCATATTGCAAACTTG
Organism: Ascarosepion bandense; assembly: GCA_037127315.1. Lineage (NCBI taxonomy): Eukaryota > Metazoa > Mollusca > Cephalopoda > Sepiida > Sepiidae > Ascarosepion > Ascarosepion bandense. Next base: position 1,014,592 of record JBBBDQ010001397.1, on the reverse strand, counting down.
ATGCTGAATAAGGAAAAATTAAACAACTTCTAATAATTCATGGGCACCCCAAAAATGTGTTATCCAAAATCATTAAACAGAAGATTAGTAAGTTTAATGAGACTAAGAAATTTGGCCCTCCAAAGTGTCCTGTTTATTTGAGACTCCCGTGGATAGGTCCCGAGAGTCAAATATTTGCTGACAGAATTAGCAATGCCATTAAGCTGTGTTTCAGTGCTGCTACTGTTAGGAATATTTTCAGTACAAAAACTGCTTCGTATTTGTCTTCACTCTCCTCCTACCTAATACTTCAACTCTCTTATATGCCCCCCTGCACATCAGTAGCGTTAACGCCTTGCTTGGGTGAAATGATTAAAAAAAAAAAAAAGACCCAATCTATCCTGCTATTCAATCCTTTTATCCAGATCAAACGCAAACTTTTTTATCCTCCAGGCAAGGTAACAGTCAGTCAAGTGCCATATGTGAAACACACTTGGGCGATCATGTCTTTTTTTATTCATAACTGACTAGGCAGAATATATTCCCACAGTTAGTTGTCATTTTTTTTCTAAGGTAGACTGGTTGCCAACCAAGACTACAGGACACAATCTGTCCTGCGATTCAACCCATAGCGAGGAGGAGAAGAGATGGTTTCATACATTTTTTAAGTATCTTTGTGAATGTAACAAATCCGTCTGGAATTTGAATTCAGTTTGTTCATTTTTTGTTTCAAGCTGCTAGCCATTGTACCATTTACATATTTTCAAGACTTCTAGAATAACCATTAGTTAATTTTAATCAAAAAGATTTTCAAAGTCTTTTATTCATTAATTTAATTATTAGAAAAGATATTTTAAATACATGTCATTTGAGACTGGACAAAACATGCATTTCTGTTACTGATAAAATAAAAATAATATTGTAAAAATGTTACACTATCACACTTTAAGTTATAGCAGCTATCATCATCATCAGACAGCTTTATGACAAAAATAGTAACTAGCAACAGTTTGTTTCTATGGCAACTATGCCATCATTCATTTAGGATAATCCAGTCATCACTATTCTCACAACGTGTTGAAAATATCTAATCTAAACTTATTTATAAATGGAACTTTGTCTGTGTTTGTGTGTGTGTGTGTATCCGTTACCTATAGACTCCAAATTGGCTGAACTGATTTTCTTGAAAATTTACACAGTTGTACTATAAGCATCTGCGAATGTTCTTAGCTAGGTTTTGTGTCAAGGTACCCCCGATAAATATCAAAAATCGATAATCGAAAAAATTGGGTTATAGAAGGAGTGGTCCAATTTTAATCAAATTTGATACACTCATAGACAAAGACAGAAGAAACGATATTCAGAAGTTTCAAGGTTGCAGTTCTTACAATAGTACAGAAAATCGATAATATATATAAAATATATATAAAAGGCAAAGATGTTTGTGTGTGTGTGTCTGTTTATCTGCCTGTATATCTGTATTTTTTTCAGCCTTTTTATTTTAGTTTTTGCTTCAGCTTTGGCTCTAAGTAGGTATAATTGTAGTTCTTAGTCTCAGCCATGATAGCATTTACTCAGAGGACTTATTTAGCCTTCAAAATTCAGTTTACGACAAAAAAAACTCATTTGATATCGATACCAGGAAATCAAAATTTGACTTACATCCATTCATTTTTCTTTCAGTCTACGGTTTGGCTTTAACTGGAAACAACTATTGCTTTTTAGTCTTTTGTGCCAACGTCCAAAGTGTCTGAGCTCCAGGACCATGGATTAGTTTTAATGCTTTCATTACACCCGAGTAATGCCGGGCTATACTGCTAGTCCATGATAATATTTACTAATTATTGGAGACACTAGGTTATTCTTCACAGCTGTAATTTTCCAAAATACCCTATATTTAACTTCATGTGTGTTACTTGTACCACATTTCTACAATAGCTTTGGTACACTTTTCCTTCTCTCATTTTATATACTGTATCCTTTCAAAAGGTGGGTGAAAATGTCTCTCCACAGCTGCCTACAATTTATGTCTCTAAGTAATATTTTTCTCCTTCTTAATCCTCCCAAAACTTTTTCTGCCATCTGTTTATAAAAACTTACTAAGTAGGTTACTCACTGTTTTTTATCTCTCTCTCAACTTTGCATTGTGTTTGGTTTTTGTGATAAAACTGTACTGCAAAGTGACTTTTCGCATAAAATGTATTGCAAGTGATTTTTCCATAAAAATGAATTGCAAGTGAGTTTTATGAAGAAAATACATTGCAAATTATTTTCATTATAAAAATGCATTGCAAATTATTATTTTTATCAAAATGCACTGCAAATTATTATTTTTATGAAAATGCACTACAAATTATTATTTTTATGAAAATGCAGTACAAATTATTATTTTTATAAAAATGCAGTACAAATTATTATTTTTATAAAAATGCATTACAAATTATTATTTTTATAAAAATGCATTACAAATTATTTTTATAAAAATGCACTACAAATTATTATTTTTATGAAAATGCATTGCAGATTATTATTTTTATAAAAATGCATTACAAATAATTTTTTTTCTCTATTTCTGAAATGAGGTATTATAATTATTTTGACTATTTACGTTGTTCGGTCTGTTGTCCTCCATATTTATGATTTTTAGTTGTCGTATGCTCCGACCTTCTTTGGGTGATTGAAATTTTGAACTTAGCCCTTTATTTTGTTCACCGAGGTAAATTGTTCTAGTTCCATGTCATGCTGCTTCCAAATGTTCCAATATCGGTTATCTCCCTTTAACTCTCAAAGTATTTTGTTCACTCCTGCTGTAGGTAAGTACTGAACTCAAAATTCTTTGGGTCAAGTCACTGGATCTAACCATCACTTTCATTCAATGGGCCATGTGCCCCTGAGTGTATGAATTTTTTAAACTTATAAATCGTATGTCTCAGCAACCATTTTTTTTACCAGAGCTCATTTTACAATTTTTTTTTATTTTAGTAATTGTTTTTCTCTAGTACTTTTTATTACTGGTTCTCATATTGTATTTATTTTTATGCTTGGCCGACTTAGGAGATTTTGTGGCCTAGCATATGTGCTGATTTAAGTTTTTATATTTTCCAGTGCTGTTCTCTATTATCCCACAGAGGGCAGTGATCTTTTTTTCTCTCCATATGTGGTCAGCTATGCCTGATTTTCTATTTCGCCTCATGTTATGGCCTTGCAATGTTCTTGCAGTCATATTTTAAGGGAGCAGCTCATTTCTGCTTTATATTTCTTATCACAGCAACTTTTGCACAAATACCCTTCAAAAAGGTTTTAATCCATCTCTTCCCTCCAGTTATGGGTTAAATAATAGAACAAATTGGATTCTATAGCCTTGGCTGACAACCAGTCTACTGCAGAAAGTAATAACAACCTACTGCAGGATAATCTTCTGCCCAGTCAGTGATGTGTCTTTTGAGACATGATTGCCCAAGCGTGCATCACGTATGGCACTTAACTGACTGACTGAATATAATAGTTAGAATAATGATAAAGGCTTCTATTGGTCATAAAGTGTGGGATCGGTTTTCTATTGTTATGAAGTAATAAACTGATCCCCCACTAATTACTACATAGTAATATAATACATCTCTTCCCCCCTCTAGCTATGAGTCAAATAATAAAACAGATCGGGTTCTATTGCCTTGGCCGGCAACCAGTCTACCGCAGAAAGCAATGGCAACCGAGTACAAGATAATCTCAGCCCAGTCAGTCATGTCTCTTTTGAGACATGATCCCCCAAGCGTGTATGATGTATGGCACTTAACTGACTGATGAACCACTTGTGAAGACTCTCTTGAAGTTATATGAACCACAGATCTTTTGTACTTTTCCAATAATTATTTTACATCGACCAAATGGAGTTACCAAGGCTGTTTTCTGAATGTTGTTATCCTCTTGCCCTCTTCTATCTCAGTTTCTTAGAGTATGCATTCATACTTGAAGGACACGTGGCCCATTAGATAAAAGCATTGGTTGAATCCAATGACATGAAAAACTCAACAAAAAACTTCAAGAGTTGAGTTAAAGGGAGATAACTGATATTGAGACATCCCAGAAGAGGCATGACTTGTGGATCTAGAACAATTTCTCCTGGTGAACAAAAAGTTTGAAATTCCAATCATCTGAAGAAGGCTGGAGCATACAACGGATGAAATGTCGTAAACACATCAACAAAGAAGAGAACAACAGTCCAAACATCATAAATAGCTTAAAAAAATTGCACTACCTCATCTCAAAAATATAGACCAACTAGCAGTATAGCCCGGTGTTGCTCGGGTGTAATGAAAACTTTAAAACTAATCCATGGTCCTGGAGCTCAGACTCAGCCTAAAGAATATTTGGGTGAAGTTTGGTGAGAATCGGATAAAAATTGTGGATTTGTATAAAGGACAGACAGATAAACAGACACACGCACAAACATCTTGCCTTTTATATATATATATTATCGATTTTCTGCACTATTGTAAGAACTGCAACGTTGAAACTTCTGAATATCGTTTCTTATGTCTTTGTCTATGAGTGTATCAAATTTGATTAAAATCGGACCAATCCTTTTATAACCCGAATTTTTCGATTATCGATTTTCAATAATTATCGGGGGTACCTCGACACAAAACCTAGCTAAGAACACTCGCAGATGCTTATAGTACAACTCTGTAAATTTTCAAGAAAATCGGTTCAGCCATTTCGGAGTCTATAGGTAATGGAGACACACACACAGACAAAGTTCCATTCATAAATAAGTTTAGATTAGATATTGGATATATATTTTTCAAGAAAAGTGAAAAAATTACAAAGATAAAAAGATAGAAAAATCGATTTAAAAATCTTCGGGTGAAACATGAGGTCATTCGTATTCAAGTCCATAAACCAAACACTCATATTCATGTTGCATTCTCTCATCATAAGAATCTTTGAAGTTATGTTCCTTACTTGAAAGATTCTTTTCAATCAGTTCTGTAACATTCACTCTTTCATCACATTCTTTTCATCTGCTGTGTCCTACAGATGTGTTTCAATCTAAGCTTTTCAGAAGGCCTATTAATAAAATTATACACTGATTCTTTTCGATCAATTTGTAACCATTGATCTCTTGATCACAATCTTTTCATCTGCTGTGTCTTACAGATGTGTTAATGTTTAATATTTTGTAGTATTCTTTTGATTCAATTTTAGATGCGTTTATTTTTTGTCTAATCTAAATCTAAACTTATTTATAAATGGAACTTTGTCTGTGTGTTGTGTGTGTGTGTGTCCCTGTTACCGAAAGACTCCAAAATGGCTGAACTGGTTTTCTTGAAAATTTACACAGTTGTACTATAAGCATCTGCCAGTGTTCTTAGCTAGGTTTTGTGTCGAGGTACCTCCGATAAATATTGAAAATCGATAATTGAAAAAATCGGGCTATAGAAGGAGTGGTCCAATTTTAATCAAATTTGATACACTCATAGACAAAGACATAAGAAACGATATTCAGAAGTTCCAAGGTTGCAGTTCTTACAATAATGCAGAAAATCGATAATATATATATATATATATATATAAAAGGCAAGATGTTTGTGTGCGTGTCTGTTTATCTGTCTGTATATCTGTATTTTTTTCAGCTCTTTTATTTTAGTTTTTGCTTCGGCTTTGGCTCTAAGTAGGTATAATTGTAGTTCTTAGTCTCAGCCATGATAGCATTTACTCAGAGGACTTATTTAGCCTTCAAAATTCTGTATTCGACAAAAAAACTTATTTGATATCGATACCAGGAAATCAAAATTTGACTTACATCCATTCATTTTTCTTTCAGTCTACGGTTTTGCTTTAACTGGAAACAACTATTGCTTTGTAGGCTTTCGTGCCAATGTCCAATATGTCTGAGCTTCAGGACCATGGATTAGTTTTAATGCTTTCATTACACCCGAGCACCGCCATGCTATACTGCTAGATTCACATGTTTTGTTTTTTATTTTATCAATATGTCAAACCTGCCAGCATTTTTGAAATGTTTGGTAACCTTTCTTGGGACATTATTTGATCTCCAAAAGTGTTGTTTTTTTTTTAAATTCTTCAGAAAAAGAACATTGAACATAGCAGACTAAAAAATAAAAACATTAAAATTTCTTCTTTTGATTTCTGAGATGAGGAATTATTAATAGCAATCCACATAATAAGCTTAGCCTTATATGATCATTCTTTTGGATTATACTGACTAGCAGTATATCTACTTCATGCAATGTGTGAGTCTTGTACTTGTTGATATACTATTATTCCCAACCTCCGTTTGCTGATTACTTACACAGTAACCTTTTAGATTCACAACATTTGCAACAAAGATTGTGCTGTTGACTAAAATAGAATATTTTGGCAACAAAGATTGCGTCATTAACAGAAATAGAATATTTTGCTAACTAAGATTGTGCCATGAACCAAAATACAACATTAGCCTCAATGATTGTCCTATTGAAAAAAACAATATTTTGGCATCAAAGATTACAGCTTTAATCAAATACAACATTTTGCTGATGAATATATTTTGGTGAAAAAGTTTGGTGTGAAAATTTGGGGCAACTTTAAGAAAAAAGTTCACTAGCACAGCATTTTTATGACAAAAATTTTAGGCTGGAACTCAACTGAATGTTAATGGATATAATGTTTCCTGAACATAGTATCAGCAAAAATTCACTGAAAAACAGTTATCAAGTCAACTTTGTGAAAAAAGTTATTCATGTAAAAATTCAGCAACAAACATTGGTAAAGGAAAATCAAAAAAGTACAAAATAATATACACATTTTTTTTTTGGCTACAAGGGATTTCAAGGATTACATGATATCAACCAGGTGTGTGAAAGATAACAGTCAAAAGAAAAAAAAACACGATATCATTCGGACTAAAATGTAATGAAAAGGTACGTGGAATTGAAAATTTGGAAAAAATTCAATTTGCTAAAATCAAAGCATGTAGTATTGAGAAAATTTCTCAGGATAAAAGTGTTACATGGAAGTAATTTGCAGGAAATTAAAGTGTTTATTTTTATTGACAGTGGTAAAAAGAAAACTGAAAAATAGAGTTTACAAAAGAGTTTCTGGAAATTGTAAAGCAACAACTGAAACAACAAAAACACTAAGGCTTTAAAACTTCAAGGAATTGTTTCTGGAACAGCAGAAAATGTTTACAAGCAACATTACTGGTGATCTGAATTTTTTTCTGAGGAAGTGATCGTGAAAGCGATAACAGATTTTAACTACGGGCCTGAGGAAGGTGTAACTTTTGCATTGTATTTCCACAGATAGGAAGATAATTAAAAGACTGACTGTGTAAATCGGTCAAATCAGAAAAAGGTTAGACAAGTTATACAAAAATTAGGCAATGTCAAACAGACAAAGTTCATGAATTATATTCTTCAAAAGAAGACAAGTGACTTAACATTTACTGAAATGGTTCCATTGCTTTTGAAGGTTTTCAGCCTGAAAACATCATTATTCCATAAGAGTTGGAAGCGTATGAATTTACTGATAAATGATAAGGATGACTTTACTACATTCTCTGGTATAGCAAATAATCAGTGTGAGAAATTCAATTTGACAGAACTAAGCACTGACAACTTTAGATGCTTAATATTTGTGCAAGGTTTAGTGTCACCTAAAAACACGAAAACCAGGAGAAGGGTTCAGAATAAACTCAAAAATAAACCCAACTTAACTCTGCAAAACCTGGCAGAAGATTGTGAGAGATGTTTATACATTTGACAAGACACTGAGAATATTGAAATAAGCAAAATGTCACACATCAAAAAGGTGCGCCATGAAAATAAAACCATAAAGAAAAAAGACATTATGCCAAACCCCTGCTATACATGTGGAAGACTACATTTTTATAATGTTTGTCTATTGAAAAACAAGGAATGCTTTAATTGTGGCAAAAAAAAAAGGGCACAAAAAATCTCACTGCAAGATGAAAATTAAAAAGCAGTTTAAGAATTTTGTTAGAGTGGCCCTGTGGTAATGAATTTTCAAGTTAGAATATGAGAAAATTTGTACAGGTGAAAATCCTAAACAAAGATAAAGATATCAAGTTACATCTTAAGAATGATTCTGATTTAAGCATAATAAATGTTTATACTTGGAGGAAAATAGGAAAACCAACATTAACTATTTAAAAGAAAAAGCACATACTGTCACAGGGAAGAAAATTAAATTCACTGGTGAAATTATTGCAAAAAAACGTTAAATCAAAAAATGCTAGAATTAAAAATATTTATAATGAAAAACACAAATTATCTTTTTGGTACAGATTGAATGGAAAAATTTAAATTATGGGACTGCCCAATCAAATCATTTTGTCAGAAAGTGAGTTCTATTAATGAAAGAGAAGCTCTAAAAAGAGAATTAAAAAATAAATTCCCAGATCTATTTTTTTATTGAGCTTGGCAAGTGTAACAAATTAAAAGTGAAATTTGAGTTGAAAGAAAGTGTACAACCAGTCTTCAAAAAAAAAAAAAAAAAAGAAATGTACTCTTTGCAGTGATCAAACAAATAAAAGATGAGATTTATAGATTTGAAAAATGGGTGCTTTTTTCCAAGGTTAAGCATAACAACTGGGCTTCATGAACAGTATTACCAGCCATAATTATTAGGCCACCCCAGAGTCTTAAAAAAATTATGTATTTCATATTATTTTTAGTATTTATTGATAAGTGAATCATTGTAAATGAAAATAGAATGGTTCTTTTGTTAATACTGCACAATAACATGTGCATCAAATGAATTCATAAATATTTAGTAATTACCTACATTGCAGTTTCATCAATGAAAGAATGAAGAAAATTTAGGGTGATTCGGACATGTTCATCTTTGCTTCGTTGCCTTGTAAAATTTTGCAAAGTAATAATAACAAAAAACATTCTATTTTTATTTAGAATTATCCACTAAAAATAGTATGAAATACATCATTTCTTTTAAAAACCTGGGGTGGCCTCATAATTACGGCTGGTTGTGTATATTAAAAAAAAGTCAAAAAAGATATGCACCTGCATGAATTTTTCCACAGGCTTAAACAATGCCCTGAAAGATTATCACTACCCACTTCCAGGGCCAGAAGAGGTTTTTGCACAGCTTAGCAGAGGTAAACTTTTTTCCAAAATAGACCTTAGGAACATAGATTTTCAAATTCAACTCGATGACAAATGTTCAAAATTTTTAATCCTAAATACACACAGAAAATTATATAAGTTTAATTGTTTTCCATTTGGCTTTAAAAACACTCCAGCTATCTACCAGAAAGTCACGGACATGATGCTAAGTGGTCTCAATTTTGCAGTTTCATACCTTGAGGATATTTTGCTGAGAAGCAAAAATACAGAGGAACATGAGAAAAATGTTTTTGAAGTTTTTAAAAAAAATTCAGAACTACAGATTTAAGCTAAGGAACTTCTTCATGTGCCGTGTCTGTTCAGGAAGTAGGCGATAAAGGACTTCCACTTGGCTCTGTCTCTTGTCGCTCTCAATAATTTTTCTCTTGGTATCTCTTCTAAACCCTGCTCTGCAATCCATTTTCTCAAGCCTATAAATCTAGAATGAAAATGGATAGAACATAGCATGGCCACAAAGTGAGGGATTACTTTATATATTGATTATATAAAGGATTGATCCCCCACTTTATATCCACATAATTTTTGTTTTGTTTATCAAATTCTGAATAGGTATGGATCCACCTCTTCTCATTACTGATTAGCTACACAGGAATGCTTTTAGTTTTATTTCTTCTTCTTCTTCTTCATGTGCCATGTCCCTTCAGGACGTAGGCTGAATAGGTTGGATTTTTTTACTTGTTTTATTCTAGATTCTCTAACTTGGAGTTGGCATATTGGTCTCCTCTTTTTGCTGATGACCATATATTCAGTTTTCTTGAGGTTTATGCTCAATCCTTTATTTTCAATTTCTTTACACAAAGTGTAAATACTTTATGGACAAGATTAAATACTTGGGACAGATTATTGACAAAAATAGCAGGAGACTGAATCCATCATGTGTTATTGCTATTAAAGACATGCCTGCTTTTATAAATATCAGCTTGCTACAAACGTTCCTAGGATTAGCAAGTTATTACAATGTTATTGTGAGAAACATGCATTGTTTATGAGTGCCGCAAAATAAACTTTTGAAGAAAGACTCAAAATGGGTCTGGATGTTGGAGTGCGTTATGGTGAAACACACCTATTCTATAGTGAATAGACTCTCCCACCTAATTTTAGTAGAAGTAGTAAGAGGAATGAGGGTCAGTCAATGTTGGAGGATAGTAGTCGACAATTAGTTGAATACGAAAGTAGTCAGCGTCCTGGCAAGATTACACTGCGTAATACATATTATATCAAGTTCCTAATGTTTTGTACATCAAAACCTATTAGGACCAACTTTCGTACAAACACATACATTATACACACTCACATTATATATATATATATATATACACACAAACACATACATTATACACACTCACATTATATATATATATATATATACACACAAACACATACATTATACACACTAACATTATATATATTCACACAAACACATACATTATACACACATTATATATATTCACACAAACACATACATTATACACACATTATATATATTCACACAAACACATACATTATACACACATTATATATATTCACACAAACACATACATTATACACACATTATATATATTCACACAAACACATACATTATACACACATTATATATATTCACACAAACACATACATTATACACACATTATATATATTCACACAAACACATACATTATACACACATTATATATATTCACACAAACACATACATTATACACACATTATATATATATATATATATATATATATATATATATACAAATGAACACATACATTATACACACACACTGTTATGGTGAAACACACCTATTCTATAGTAAATAAACTCTCCCATTTAAGTAGGAGTAGTAAGAGGAACGAGGGTCAGTCGATGTTAGACAATAGTAGTTAACAGTCAATTATGAAAGTAGTCAGTGACCTGGGAAGATTACACTGTGTAATACATATTATATCATGTTCCTAATATTTTGTATGGCGAACCTATTAGGAGCGATTTTAGCACAAATACTAGCCTCCACTGAGAAAATACCTCCACAACAGAGTGCCAGGAAGCATTTCAAAAAATAAAATGTAAACTCACTTCAGAAGATTTATTTTTGGCTCATTCAGTCAGTCAGTTGAGTGCCATACGCGATACATGCTTGGACGATCATGTCTCTTCGAGACATGACTGACTGGGCAGAAAATTATCCCGCAGTAGGTTGCTATTGCTTTCTGTGGTAGACTGGTTGCCGACCAAGGCTATAGAACCTAATCTGTCCTGTTATTTAACCCATAACTGGAAGGAATAGGCAGATTAATACCTTTCCCAAGGGTATTTGCGCGTAAGTGAATGCAATGAATTCAGATGGAATTCGAACTCGGCTCCCTGATTTCTCGTTCTGAGCTGATATCCAATGCACCACAATGCACAAAAAGAAAGGAATTGATTGTGGCAAGTGACACGAGTACTTATGGTGTTGAAGCTTGTATTATGCTTAAATTTGATCATGGCTCTATTACACCAATTGCAAATGCATACAGGACATTTTTGCCAGTGGAAAAAAATGACTCAGTGATAGAGACGGAAAGTTCAGGGATTATCTTTGCCCGTAAAAAATTCTATAGATTTATTCACATAAGAAAATTTCCATTGCAGACAGATTATAAATTACTGTTAGTGATTTATCGGTCAAAAATAGATTACCAACTCATACGGCTAACAGATTGCAATGATGGGGGAACCATTCTTCTAAATTATTATTATTTTTTTTTAATCGTATCACCCCAAGCAAGGCAGTAACGGCACTGAAGCACAGGGGGCTACGTAAGAGTGAAAAGATTGGAAAAGAGAAAGCCAGAAACCACATCCTAAACAGGAAACAAGGGATGAGCCTCTTCACCTGTTCAATAGACGTGGGTGGAGTGTGACCCGGGCGATAGTTTAGTCTATCTACTCCAATTGAAAATTACTTTAGAATAGAGTTCTTGCCATCCAGTTAGCTAAGTCATGTGAATGGACTGTCCAGACTGATTCTAAGGAATAATGAACCCTTTGAAGACCATCATTGCTGCTCTACAATCAGAGGTAGAGATTCAAAATATTTTTTGCAATAATGTGTGGGAGCTAAAAGTAACGTTAGAGGATATAGAAAAAAAAGACAAATTCATTACTGAAATAGAAAATAAATTAAAAGACTAAAATAAAAAAGACTCTGAAGTTTATTCAATATGTGACAACATTCTTATATATCGCGAAAGAGTAGTGGTACCTCCAGCATTACAAAAATTCAGAAGGAATTCCATACAGAACACCCTGGTATATCCAGTATGAATAGCATAAGATATGTTTACTGGCAGAGCATGGATAGAGATATTGAAACTTTAGTAAAATAGTGTAAAAGCTGCGCTTTGCCAGCTAAGGCACCACCAATAAAGTTTAATCCATAGCCAGAAAAAGACTGTCCTTGTTCATGTCTTCATATCAATTTTGTTAGTCCAACAAATGGATCATACTATCTTATTGTCATAGACAGCTTTTCAAAATAGCCAGAGATTTTCAAATGTAACAGACCAACCACGTAAGTAATAATACAGTTTTTACATGAACTGTTCGTGAGGTTAGGAGTTCCAAATTCAATTGTTTCTGATAATGGTATGCGGTTTATGTCAAGAGAGTTCAAGGAATTTTGCAAGATGTTTGTGTTAAATCACATTACAATTGTCCCTTACCATCCTAGAAGCAATGGCTAAGCAGAGTCTTTTGTGGATACTTTCAAGAGAGTTAAGAAAGCCAATGCAGCAATATAACAATTTCTGCAGGTATGTAGACTGACACCAAATAAAATTGTGACTTCAGCCATGTTTCTGGAAGAAATTATGTTTATGCATAAGATATAATCAGTGTTTAATAAACTGATTCTTGTTAGAAAAAATATGCGGATACGAAAAATAAAAAATGATCATTGTTTTGGACCAGTTTATCTTTGTCATTGCTAACATCTCCCCACATCCTCCGCTGTATCTTTTAAAATTTCTTCTCTCAATTTCTGAAATGAGAAATTATCATATATTGATTTTATGGCCAAGTTTACTCATGAATAAAAGTGTTTGTAAAACTCCTTTTTAGTCCCAAGTTTAATCTCTGTGTAAGTCAGTACAGATGTATAAACCAATTCTCAACAGAAGATCGGCATCGTAATGAAGAAATGAGTTGTGAATTTCCTGAGGAAAGGGAGTGGACAAGAAAGCTATAGACATGGCAACAACATGCACCTGCTGAATTCTAGTTCAATCTCTCGTTAAAGCCATGGAAGAACATATCATGACCGTCTGGAATTTATCAAGCAGTTGTGAATATTGAAAAAAAAAAAAGTTCTGATGTAATATGGCAAACAATTTGTGGAAACCTTACTGTGTATGCATGAACAAAGACTCTCCTGTGGAGTTACTCAGTTGGAAATGTGTTATCATTAAATGTGCTTTTTTATTGTTTGACCATCATATTTTTGGGTTAAAATTTTGAAAAAAAATCATTACCTACATTAGTTAGCAGCCAACAATTTAGATTTGATTCCTTGCAACTTCTTTGAAATAATATAAACCACTAGCAAAAGAGAGATTTGTGACTACAGACGAGAGTAAGGAGAATCTTATAGCAATCTCTCGTACTCCTCATTGGACTATATAGGACTTGTACAAGTCAGCATTTAATTGCAAATGGGTAATTTTTTTTATTCGATTTGAAATTCAACAGATTTTATTTCCTCATCTAAATGATATAAATTTGGTCTTAACAACAGAAATAGAATCATTATCCTTCAGTGCAATGTTCTAACCATACAGAAATTCTGGTTTTTGGTTCTAATTTTGGAAAATGATTTCATCCTTCACAACAACCACAGATTGTAAGGTTACAGATCGAATGTCATTTCACTAATTAAAAAGAAATGAAAAATCTTAATTTGAGGACATCAAATTTAATTGAATTTAATTAAAACAATTTATTGCACTTCATCAGCTATTTCTTAGTTGAGTTTTTTTAAAAGCTCCTTAAAATTCTCTGAGGCTACACGTGGGAGAAACAAAAAAAGGAAAGAAATCTCTGGCTACTCTTTAAGAGTTGAAAAAAAAAAAATAAAATGATCACTGAAAGATTTAATTAAATTAAAAAAAAGAAAAATATAATAATGTCCAAGTCTTTAAAATAACGGATTTGATCATGAACAGTTTTCTTGTAACATAAATTTAAGACATGTGAATTTATATTTTTTTTTATTCTTGATGCTCAAAAATCTGCATCAACATAATCATTGTTTGTCCAATATTTTTAACTTCTGAAGTGATAGAAAATTTCTTAACTGTTAAGAAAGAATAATAAATGCAATTTTGTTTTCTATATGAAAATTATTTTTGTCCCAGTCAGTGTTTTAACTTGTAAAATGAGTTGAGTTTGAGATGGTTTAATGACATATCAACCTCTGTGGGTTATTTAATGCCAAAAAGGTGGGGTTTTAAGGTGTCTTTTTAATGTTCGGTTATAGTGAGAATGTTGATTTAGATTGAGATGAAAAATTGTTATTTTAAAAAACTTTATTCAAAAACGTATTATGGCAATTTTTTCACCTTCAAAAATGCATTATGGCAATATTTTTCCTTCAATATCTCTATATATTTCTATAAAAGTCTATTTTTGTACTTTCATAGTGTTTTGACCCTAGTTTGGGGGTTAACTCTTTGCCCATAGCTGGGAAGCTATCAGGTGCTATCACTCCGAGAACAATAGCAATTAAGAGGAGGTTCCATGCTCCTCACAACCTCCCAATCAGAGGCCTTGCTGCTGGGTGCAGTTTACCGTCATACCCAGGACCAACTTGTCAAATGAGAGAAAATTTCTTTATTGGTAAAAAAGAATAATCATTCCTTCTATATGGCAGTGAATATTGGACAATCTCCTCAAAGATGGAGGACAGACTGGAAGCTGCAGAAATGTGTTGCTCCAGAAGGATGTTGAGGATACCATGGACTGAATGTGTGAGCAACAATTAGGTTTTGGTGAAGATGCAAACAAAAAAAAAACTTGTACTTTGCAGAAAAAAAAGATAGCTGAGGTTTCTGGAACATGTAATGAGAAAGGTGGGCTTAGAGAATTTAATACTCAGAGGTCAGATAGAAAGATAAAGAGACAGGGGAAAGCAGCTTGAGTCATACTTGATAAGTGGATGGTGGAGTGGGGTTTAGGAGAAATACCAAGTGTAAAAATCGTACGAGCAACAAAGGATAGGAGCAAGTGGAGATATACCAAGTGTAAAAATCATAAGAGCAACAAAGGATAGGGGCAAGTGGAGAGATACCAAGTGTAAAAATCCTAAGAGTAACAAAGGATAGGGGCAAGTGGAGAGATACCAAGTGTAAAAATCCTAAGAGTAACAAAGGATAGGGGCAAGTGGAGAGATACCAACTGTAAAAATCATAAGAGCAACAAAGGATAGGGGCAAGTGGAGAGATACCAAGTGTAAAAATCCTAAGAGTAACAAAGGATAGGGGCAAATGTAAAAATCCTAAGAGCAACAAAGGATAGGGGCAAATGTAAAAATCCTAAGAGCAACAAAGGATAGGGGCAAGTGTAAAAATCCTAAGAGCAACAAAGGATAGGGGCAAATGTAAAAATCCTAAGAGCAACAAAGGATAGGGGCAAGTGTAAAAATCCTAAGAGCAACAAAGGATAGGGGCAAGTGGAGAGATACCAAGTGTAAAAATCCTAAGAGCAACAAAGGATAGGGGCAAATGTAAAAATCCTAAGAGCAACAAAGGATAGGGGCAAATGTAAAAATCCTAAGAGCAACAAAGGATAGGGGCAAATGTAAAAATCCTAAGAGCAACAAAGGATAGGGGCAAATGTAAAAATCCTAAGAGCAACAAAGGATAGGGGCAAGTGTAAAAATCCTAAGAGCAACAAAGGATAGGGGCAAGTGTAAAAATCCTAAGAGCAACAAAGGATAGGGGCAAATTTAAAAATCCTAAGAGCAACAAAGGATAGGGGCAAGTGTAAAAATCCTAAGAGCAACAAAGGATAGGGGCAAGTGGAGAGATACCAAGTGTAAAAATCCTAAGAGCAACAAAGGATAGGGGCAAGTGGAAATTTTTATTCGTCTACATCCTGAAAGAACATGGCATATAAAAAGATATTCATTTCTAAAATGAAAGAAAATTTTTCTATGAAAAGACAATAGTATTTTTGTTTTCTATATGAAAATCATTATTGTTCAAGTTTTTTTTTAACTGCTAAAAATACATAAATTCATTTCAATTTTTTTAAGAAAAAGGTCATACTTGTATTTTTGATTTCAAACATCTACATGAAAATCATTTTAGTATTTGTCTATATTTCTGAAATGAGGCAGTATTTACATTATTGGGACTACTGTCCTTATGTTTGTTGCCATTTTTACAACGTTTCAGCTGTTGTATGCTTCAGCCTTCTTCAGGATGATATACCCCAGTGATTATAATGAAGAGTTCGGTTTGAAATTCCTAGCACCTGATGAAGGCCAAAACATAAACCGGCCAAAATGTCAGACAAATGGCAACAAAGATGAGGACAATAATCCGAATAATGTAAATAAAAAAATCATTTTCTTCAAATTCTTTAACTTTTTAAATACTAGAAATTTAATTTCCTGTAAAAAAAAACAAAAAACAACAAACAAAAATCATGTCATGCCTTTTTCTCCTAATATTTAACAAACACAAAATAAACAGCAGTGTAGACTAAGTACTCAAACCTTGTGTGGTAACTAGTCTAGGATAAGGGCTACTTTGAATTACAAACCACAGAAAAGCCAATGGGAAAACACTCAACCACCTTTAACAAGATATAATGGTATTCGAGAGATAATAAAGAAGAAACTGTGGATGGCTATGATCACACATATTCTAAACTAATGTGATCTTTTTTAAACACGTGCTTATATAATATAGAGAAATATTACATGGTATCTGTCATTTCAGTTTTATGCTAAGAAATCTTCAAATGATATATATATATATATATATATATATATTTAATCTAAACTTATTTCTAAATGGAACTTTGTTTATGTGTGTGTGCATGTGTATGTGTGTTCATTATCTATAAACTCCGAAATGGCTGAACTGATTTTCTTGCAAATTTACACAGTTGTACTATAAGCAAGTGTTCCTAGCTAGGTTTCATGTTGAGCTACCCCCAATAAATATCGAAAATCGATAATCAAAAACATGAGGTTATAGAAGGAGTGGTCCGATTTGAATCAAATTTGATACTCATAGACAAAGACATAAGAAATGATATTCAGAACTTTCAAGGTTGCAGTTTTTACAATAGTGCAGAAAATCGATAATATATATATATATATATATATATATATATATATATATATAAAAGGCAAGATGTTTGTGTGTGTGTATCTGTTTATCTGCCTGTATGTCTGTATTTTTTCAGCCCTTTTATTTTAGCTTTTGCTTCAGGTTTGGCTCTAAGTAGGTATAATTGTAGTTCTTAGTCTCAGCCATGATACCATTTACTCAGAGGACTTATTTAGCCTTCAAAATTCAGTTCATGACAAAAAAAAACTTATTTGATATTGACACCAGGAAATCAAAATTTGTCTTACATCCATTCATTTTTCTTTCAGTCTACGGTTTCGCTTTCACTGGAAACAACTATTGCTATTCAGTCTTTCGTGCCAATGTCCAATGAGTCTGAACTCCAGGACCAGGGATTAATTTTAAAGCTTTCATTACACCCAAGCAATATATATACTAAGATAGAGTATTAATAGGATAAATGTGGAGAAGTTTGTCACTTAACTGAGCAGAGTCATGCCTCAATTGAGTGACAAACCTCTGCTTAGTTAAGTGACAAACTTCTTCACATGAATAATATATATATGCACACACCCACACACACGCACACAAGTTTCATTAAAAATAACTGACAAGGTAGTAAATCCAATATAATTATTTATGAATTGTGCTCCTGATCAAACCAAATTTACTAAATAATTACATTGGATAATTTACATCATGTTTAGCTAGAAGACTAATGTTACATCCTTCTGACCATCTGTTTATTAGGATTTAATTTAAATAGACATGGAGACCTAGCAAACTCTATCCATAACATACTCATTGCTAATATAAATATCAGTTAGTTAAGTGCCATATGTGATACATGCTTGGGCGATCATGTCCCGAAAGAGACATGACTGATTGGGCAGGAGATAATCCCGCAGTAAGTTGCCATTACTTTCTGTGGTAAACTGGTTGCCAGCCAAGGCTATAGAACCCAACCTGTCTCTTTATTTGATTCATAGCTAGAGGGAGAAGCAATGTATTATATTATTACATAGAAATTAATGTTGGATTAGTTTATTACTTCATAACAATAGAAAACCGATCCCCCACTTTATGACCAGTAGAAACCTTAATCATGATTACAACTATTATATTCAGTCTGTCAGTTAAGTGCCATATGTGATACACACATTCAGCGATCGTGTCTTGAAAGAGACATGACTGACTGGGCAGAGGATTATACCGCAGTAGTTTGCCATTGTTTTCTGTGGTAGAATGGTTGCCGACCAAGTCTATAGAACCCAATCTGTCCTGTTATTTAACCCATAACTAGAGAGAAGTGATGGATTAATACCTTTCTCAAGGGTAATTGTGCATAAGTGAATGCAATGAATTCAACTGGAATTCAAACTCAGCTCTGATTACAAATACAATAGTCTTTTACATGCGGATGAGGCTAAAAATAATGGAAGCATTACTAATAAAAGAGTAAAAGCCAACACTCAACAATATCAACTATCAACATGGCCACAATGGGCTGACCATGTTTGGAAAATATAACATTCTTCTAACTCTAGATAGATACATAAAACAATCTATACATTCAGTTAAAAGTATAAATAAAATCATCCTTGATAATAGTTAAAATTATAACCAAAAGTGCTTAGACATACAGAATACTCTGATAATTTCTAGTTAATTTATGGCCAGAAAAGAAAAGTAAAAAAAAACATGAAAATTAAATAAAAAAAATTAACGACAGTACATTGTCAATTGCTTTTAATGAAACTTGTATGAAAGAATTTCTACCCAAATAAACAATTATATAAATTTTTTTTTTTAATCATTTCACCCTGAGCAAGGCAGAAATGCCACTGATGAGCTGGGGGCTACATAACTGTAAAAAGATTAATTAGAAAAGAGTGAGGAGTACAAACTAGTTAGAAAGGAGCAATAGAAAGCTGAGATATATATATGTGTGTGTGTGTGTGTGTGTGCATATGTGTGTGCAAGTGTACAAGTTAAGATAAGACTAACAAAAGTTCTTTGTTAAGGACTTTTCTTTCTATTTTCAACTGTCTTTCTGTTTTCCAGTGAAAATTAGAATATCGACTATTCAATGTCTGAAACTTTCAGTTTTTGTGAACCATTGTGAAAAAGTTTCTTTTAAAAGAAAGAAACTGATATGCACGAAGATGCAATATTTTTGGAAATAAAAAAAAAAGATAAAAACTGAGGTCAACATACAAAAAAAATATACATTCACAGAGACGCAGTATTAAGAAAATCTTGGATAATAGATTATAAAAGCTGGAAGTACTCAGACATCAGAATTTATCAAATTTTCTTTCACTCAGTTAACTGCCATATGTGAAACATGCCTGGGTGGTCATGCCTTGAAAAAGACATAACTGACAAGGCAGAAGATTTCCCAGAAGTATGTTACCATTACTTTCTACTGTAAACTGGTTGCCGACAATGGCTATAGAACCCAATCTGTCCTGTTATTTAACCCATAACTGGAAGGAAGAGATGAATTAATACCTTTCTCAAGGGTATTTGTGTGTAAGTGAATGCAAGGAATTAAACAGGAATTTGAACTCGGCTCCCTGAATTTTCATTCCAAGCCGATATCCACTGCACCACAACAAACATAGTGGATAAAAACATTGGTTGAAGTAATCCTTTGATTTAACTGAATGAGATGGGAGTTCAATACCTGCCCACAGCAGAGGGTGAGTTGAGTTACTAAAGAGGAATAACTGAAATTAAAATATCCAGAAAAGGCATGGCACAGGAAATTAGAACAATCTACTCTGACATATGAAAATATAGTGTTCCGTTCAAAGTTACAATGTATATCAAGTGTTTGCCAACCAAGGCTATAAAACCAATTTGTTTTGCTTTTTAACCCATAGCTGGGGGGAGAAGAATTGAATTAATATCTTTCCTAAGAGTATTTGTGCATATGTGAATACAACAAATTCCACTGGGATTGGAACTTGGCACTTAGATTTTTCATTCCAAGCTAATATCCACTGCACCACAACACATATCCTTCATTTTCATTTGCATTTCATTCCTTTTCATTATTAACTAGCAGTATAATCTGGCGTTGCTCGGGTGTAATAAAAGCTTTAAAACTAATCCATGGCACGAAAAATGTAGGTTGTTGAAAAGTTGATCTTGAAGCTGTAGATGTAAGTCAAATTTTGATTTCCAGTCAGTCAGTTAAGTGCCATACGTGATACACACTTGGGTGATCATGTCTTGAAAGAGACATAACTGACTGGGCAGAAGATTATCCCGCAGTAGGTTGCCATTGCTTTCTGCGGTAGACTGGTTGCTGACCAAGGATATAGAACCCAATTTGTCCTGCTATTTAACCCATAACGGGAAGGAATAGACGGATTAATACCTTTCCCAAGGGTATTTGCGCATAAGTGAATGCAATGAATTCAACTGGAATTCGAACTTGGCTCCCCGGTTTCTCGTTCTGAGCCGATATCCACTGTACCACAACGCACATCCTATATTGTACCTAGTGCAAATGATGCCATTTAAATTACAATTTAATTAAATTTTCAGTACCTAATTTTCTTACCTCAATAATGTTTTTCAGTTCCTATTAATGTTAACTCAAAGTACAAATTTTGAAGTGCCTGCATGTAAAATATTTCAAATAAAGATTTATATTTAATATCTTTTTGATATTTTCAAAATCAGGTATGATATACCAATAGTTAGTAGTGGTGTAACTTTAATTGATGGTTAGTGTTCCAGGGTTAATGTAGCCCATGTATAATATGACCATCAGCTTCTGATTAATGCTAGTAGGCTTATCACAGTCAAATACTGTAGTAAAAGGCATCATCCTGGATAGATTTTATGACAAATAAATGGTCTTCATTCTTTTTTGTACAAAACTACTCCAAAATGGTGAGAAAAAAATATTTACTGTGAACTTAATTTACACATGGATGCATGTTGTGGTGGGGATGTGCATTGTGGTGCAGTGGATATTGACACAGAATGACAAATCACGGGAGCTGAGTTCGAATTTCAATTGAATTCCTTGCATTCACTTATGCACCTTGGGAAAGGTATTAATCCATCTCTTCCCTCCAGTTATGGGTTAAATAATAGGACAGATTGGGTTCTATAGCCTTGGCTGACAACCAGTCTACCACAGAAAGCAATGGCAACCTACTGCGGGATAATCTTCTTCCCAATCAGTCTTCCCATGATCACCCAAAGCATGTATCACATATGGCCCTTAACTGACTGAATTTACATGAATGACAATGAACGCAAATTAGACAGAAAAAAATTCCCAATGCATAGCGCAACCAATTAACAAAAGTGCATGTTTTTAACCTCTTCAAAAAATTACCTGTGTATCATGTGACCCCCATTTTTTGATATAAAAAATCTTATCATAAAAAACTTTCACTATACACTAGTATATACAGTGTGATATTCTTTTATGTTCCGTGTCCCTTCAGAATGTAGGCAATCATGGCCTCCACATCATCCTGCCTCTTGTCGTTCTTAATATATTTTATCTTGTTATTTCTCAAAAACCCTGCTTTGTCATCTATTTGCTTAAATCCATCAAGTATGTCTCATGCAGTTTCCCCTCTATTACCCTCTATCCTGGGAGCATCAGATTCTACTGGCCCTTCTTCCTCATTCTTCTTTTATTCCATGTGCTGTGTCCTTTCAGGATGGAGGCGATCATGGACTTCTCCTTGACTCTGTCTCTTGTTGCTCTCAATAATTTATCTCTTGGTATCTCTTCAAAACCTGCTCCATCAATCATTTGTTCAGACCTAACAAGTACGTCTCACGCTGCTTTCCTCTGTCTCTCCTTCCATTTATCAGATGTGTGAGTATTAAGTTCTCCAGGCCCTCCCTCCTCATTACATGTCCCAGGAACCACATTTATCTTTTCCTGATAGTTAGTATCAGTTTTCTTCTCGTTTACATCCTTTCCAACACCTCATGGTTGCACATATGCTCTGTCCATGGTATCCTCAGCATCCTTCTGTAAAACCACATTTCTGCTGCCTCAAGCCTCTCCTTCATCTTTGATGGGATTGTCCAGTATTCACTTCCATACAGAAGGACAGATATCACATAGCAGTCCAGCACTCTTTTCTTTGTTTCTAATGAGATTTTCCTGTCTTTCAGTACTCTGGTTAGCTTCTGAAATGAGTCTTTGGCTATGTCAATGCGTCTTTGGATCTCCATGTCACACTCTCCATCCTCTGTCAAAACACTTCCTAGGTATTTGAATTTTTTTTACTTTTATTTTAGATTCTCTAACTTGGAGTTGGCATATTGGTCTCCTCTTTTTGCTGATGACCATATATTCAGTTTTCTTGAGGTTTATGCTCAATCCTTTATTTTCAATTTCTTTACACAAAGTGTAAATACTTTATGGACAAGATTAAATACTTGGGACAGATTATTGACAAAAATAGCAGGAGACTGAATCCATCATGTGTTATTGCTATTAAGGACATGCCTGCTTTTATAAATATCAGCTTGCTACAAACCTTCCTACGATTAGCAAGTTATTACAATGTTATTGTGAGAAACATGCATTGTTTATGAGTGCTGCAAAATAAACTTTTGAAGAAAGACTCAAAATGGGTCTGGATGTTGGATTGTGTTATGGTGAAACATACCTATTTTATAGTGAATAGACTCTCCCACCTAATTTAAGTAGGAGTAGTAAGAGGAACGAGGGTCAGTCAATGTTGGACAATAGTAGTCAACAATTAGTTGAATATGAAAGTAGTCAGCATCCTAGGAAGATTACACTGTGTAATACATATTATATCAAGTTCCTGATGTTTTCTACGTTGAACCTATTAGGACCGATTTTAGCACAAATACTAGCCTCCACTGCGAAAATAACTTTACAAAATGCATACACGAACACATACATTATACACACTCACATTATATATATAGACTCAAACACATACATTATACACACGCACACCTACATTATACACAGATACATTACATATATACACACACAAACACATATTATACACACTCACATTTTATATATATATATATATATATATATAGACACAAACACATACATTAGACACACACACACACACACACATATATATATATATATATTCACACAAACACATACATTATACACAAACATTATATATATATACACACAAACACATACATTATACACACATTATTTATATACACACGAACATATACATTATACATGCACATTATATATATATATACACACACAAACATATACATTATACACACACACATTATTTATATACACAGGAACACATACATTATACCCACACACTGTTATGGTGAAATACACCTATTCTATAATGAATAGACTCTCCCACCTAATTTAATATCACATAGCAATCCACCACTTTTTTCTTGCTCATTCAGTCAGTTAAGTGCCATACGTGAAACACACTTGGGCAATCATGTCTCGAAAGAGACATGACTGACTGGGCAGAAGATTATGCTGCAGTAGGTTGCCATTGCTTTCTGCGGTAGATTGGTTGCCAGCCAAGGATATAGAACCCAATTTGTCCTGTTATTTAACCCATAACTGGAAGGAAGAGACGGATTAATACCTTTCCCAAGGGTATTTGCGCGTAGGTGAATGCAATGAATTCAACTGGAATTCGAACTTGGCTCCCCGATTTCTCGTTCCGAGTTGATATCCACTGCACCACAATTTGCTCATTATGTGTCTGAAAAACTTCAATTAACAAGAAGACAAATGTTTGCTAACTTTATATACACATATAAAGTGATCTTTCTAGCTATCATTTCTTATGCATCTCCTATTGCGTATAAATCCAAGAGGGCATTCTTTGTGTCACTGCATAAAGCCTTGGATTGCGTCATATAATTTTGGCACCTTTGAGTTTCAATTTGGGCTGGGTTGATTTTCAAGAGAAAAACCTCTGTAAGGCATCTTTATTTCAACCATATCTTGAATTAAATATTCAAATAAAATGTTTTATGCTAACATGATTGCATCCTTAATTAAGGGCCTGGAAGAACTTTCCTGGATATTTAATAAAATGAATGCTTAGATTCTTCACCAGAAAAGAAACGTCATTCCAGCCTGTCTTTGAAACACAAATACATATTTGTCTCTAGCAGGAATATATAAATGACAAAGTGGCCAAGCCTACTCCACTCCACCAAAAAAAAAAAAAAAAAAAAAAAATTATACAGAGAAAGTTATGACAAGCTTATTTGTTAACTTTATATAAACATATAAAGAGATCTTTTTAGCTATTATTTTTTATGCATATCCTATTCCGTATAAATTACCATGGACAAAGCTAGTCTCCCTGAAAGCACTGTGCCTCCTTGACTTAACTCTCACTACAGACCTCAAGTGGAATGACTATATAGGCTCATCCCTTGTTCCCAATTTAGGATGTGGTTTCCAGCTTTCTCTTTTCCAATCTTTTTACTCTTTTCTTTTTTTCAATTGGAGTAGATAGTCTAAACTATCGCCTGGTTCACACTCCACCCACGTCTATTGAACAGGTGAAGAGGCTCATCCCTTGTTCCCTGTTTAGGATGTGATTTCTGGCTTTCTCTTTTAAAATCTTTTCACTCTTACATAGCCCCCTGTGCATCAATGGCGTTACCACCTTGCTTGGGGTGATATGATTAAAAAAATAAATAAATAAATAAAATATAGAATCCATAGCTAAATCTGCTGCTAAGAAAGTTGTTTCTCTGTGTAGGGCAAGGAAGTTTTTCCGCCTGAAACAATCCTGCACATATATAACTCTACCATCTGCCCATGGATTGAATACTGCTGCCATATCTGGTCAAGTGCTCCTGCTATTCACTTAGGTGTCCTTGACAAAATCCAATGGAGAATCTGTAACGTGAAAAATCCTGACTTGGCAGTTCAGATACAGTCACATTCTCACTGGTGCAATGTGGCTTCCCTGTGTCTCTTCTACAAATGCTCTCACGACTTCTGCTCTGATGAACTTAGCTCACTGGTGCCCCCTATATATAAATTTACTCAAGCCACAAGATTAACAACTAGGTCCCACCCTTTTACTGTGAAACTAATAAATTGTAAACGCAACTTCTACTCCATCAGCTTCTTTTCTCACACTTCCCGCCTGTGGAATTCCCTTCCATTTACTCGCTTCTCCAACAGCTACAATCTCCAAGAATTTAAACGTAAAATCAATAGTAATCTTCTATCTCACTAACCTTCATCCTCTCTCTCTCTTGCTCCTTTCTCTGTCCACACCACTCTCATCAGTATTCACATCTTTCTCTTACCCACTTCCTGACACCCCCTGTTACTCTTTCTCATAACTTTCCTCCTATGTAACCCCCTGTGCACTAGTGGCAGTAAAATGCCTTGCTTGGGGTGATATGATTATAAAAAAAATCCAAAGCGCATTCTTTGTGTCACTGTATAAAGCCTTGGATTGCGTCATGCAATTGAGGCACCTTTGAGTTTCAATTTGGGCTGGGTTGATTTTCAAGAGAAAAACCTCTGTAAGGCATCCTTATTTCAATCACATCTTGAGTGAAGTATTTAAATAAAATGTTTTATGCTAACAAAGCTTGCATTGTCAATTAAGGAGTAGGAGGAACTTTTCTGGATATTTAATAAAATTAATGCTCAGGTTCTTCACCAGAAAAGAAACAAAAAACATTTTATTGTCTCTAGCAGGAATGTACAAATGACAAAGTGCCCTAGCTTTACCCACTTCATCAAAAAAAAAAAAAAAGAAAAAAAAAGAAAAAAAAAAGACTAATACAGAGAAATTTATGATAAGCTTTTGTCACTTTCAATGCATCACAAATGTTATAATCAATTCTTTTTGTTTTAGAAATAAAACTAGCCAATAGAAGGCTTGAGAGCCACTCAAGGTATAGGTGTTTTTTAATCATTTCACTCCAAACAAAGCAGGACCACCACTAGTGCACAGGGTTTACAGTGAGAGAAAAACTGGGTAGTAAAGAAGGGATAAAAGATAAACAAAATTCAAAAAGATAGAAGATGGCAATTGACATTGCATTTAAATTTTTGGAGATTGTAGCTATCTGAGAAGCAAGTGAACAAAAAAGGAGTTCCACAGGCAAGAAGTGTGAGAAAAGAAACAGTGTTAGTAGAAGTGATTACATCTAACTATTTCAATGATAAAAGGGTGAGACCTACATGCCAATCTAGTATAGCACTCTTAAATTCTCATGGTCAGGGCACCAGTGAAAAAAGCTTGTCAAAGCAGTTGCCTTTAAAGTATTCAAATGTAAAGGTTTACTGTTAAAGTGGTTATTATGAGTGAAGTGAGTGATATGAAAAAAAGGGGAGGTGGTAAGAATTGAAAATTGTAAAGATAAGGAGGACAGATAATGATTGATACTTAACTTGAAAAGGTTAAGATTGTACTGTTTAACATAGCATTCACATGGGTGTCTGTTTCATAATGTAGCAGTTCTAATGAACATGTTGTTTAAGGGTTACTTTCTCCATACACCTAAATCTAAACTTATTTATAAATGGAACTTTGTGTGTGTGTGTGTGTGTGTGTGTGTGTCTGTGTGTGCGTGTATCTGTTACTCATAGACTCCGAAACAGCTGAACTAACTTTCTTGAAAATTGACACAGTTGTACTATAAGCATCTGTGAGTGTTCTTAGCTAGGTTTTGTGTTGAGGTATCCCCAATAAATATCGAAAATTGATAATCGAAAAAATCAGGTTATAGAAGTAGTGGTCCGATTTTAATCAAATTTGACACACTCATAAACAAAGACATGAGAAACGATATTCAGAAGTTTTAAAGTTGCAGTTCTTACAATAGTGCAGAAAATCAATAATATATATATATATATATATATATATAAAAGGCAAGATGTTTGTGTGTGTGTCTTTTTTATTTGTCTGTATGTCCTTTATATAAATCCACAATTTTTATCCGATTCTCACCAAACTTCACACAAATATTCTTTAGGCTGAGTCTGAGCTCCAGGACCATGGATTAGTTTTCATTATACCTGAGCAATGCCGGGCTATACTGCTAGTTTGAAATACGGGTGAAATGAGGGTGATTCAACTCCATGAAAATAAGATTATTTTTCAAACTTTCACTGGTTTCATTTCTTTTGTTATTTTCAATGGACAGATCAGTATTTACGTTATTTAGACTATTGCCCTCATCTTTGTTGCCATTTGTGCGACATTTCAGCTGTTGTATACTCTGGTTTTCACATGCTAGACTACAAAAATCTCCTAATCTCCTAAACTGACCAAGCATAGAGATAAACACAATATGGGAAGCAGTAATATGAAGTGCCAGAGAAAACCATTAGTATCAAAAATTGTAATATGAGCTCTGGTAAAAAAATAGTAGAGAAAACCATTAACATCAAAAAATACTAGAGAAAATCATTAGCATAAAAAATTGCAATATGAACTTTGGTAAAAAAAAAAAAAAAAAGGTTACCGAATGTTAGTTTTATAAGTCCTGAAAATTCAGTTGTTCTTGTTTTTAAGGACACATGGCCAAGTGGATATAGATGTTGGTTAGTTCTTGTGACTTGACCCAAAGAGTTGTGAGTTCAATACAGCAGTGGTGAAGAAGTAATTTACAGGGTTAGAGGGAGATAACTCATGACGACCAGAAGAAGCACCAAGCAAAGGAATAGAGTTCATATACCCCAGTGACTGTAATAAAGGGTTCAGTTCTAAATTCCTAGCATCTGAAGAAGGCTGGAGCATACAACAGTCGAAATGTCGTACAAATGGCAACAAAGATGAGGACAATAGTCTGAATAATGTAAATAGACAAATATGGACAGGTCATTATTTAGAATACCTTTACTGTAAATGATTTTTGAGTGATAATTCAGTCTTTTTTTTCATTAAAGTACTCCTCTTTTAATGTTTCCTTGTAGGAAAACTGCTAATATGACCATTATCATCTGCAACAATTATATTATTATTTTGACAGTAATTACAATTAAGTTCTTTGATGTGGTGGAGTGGTTTGCATGATTGTAAGATCCAGAGAGCTATGTTAGTTGAAGTTTATCTCTAGGCAGTCCTGAGTGAGCCAGACAAGTCAATGGGTAGAAGCCAGACAAAACCTTATTCACCAGAAAAGCAAAGATCAGTAGCAAAAAAAAAAAAGCCTAGAGTAGATAATAGTTCTTTAATTATATAGATAGGCAAATATCAACATACTCATACCTTAACTTGATTTGTTAAGATTTATGACAGGTGCTTATTAATGTTCACCCAAGAGCCACTCAAGGTAGTTGGTTACAATTTGGTGCTGGATAAATGTAAGAAATGAGGAACATGGGGTTATTCTGAAAAAATAATGGTTGACCCTAGACTTGAAGAGATCAAGTTGTAAAGATTCAGAGAATATTCTGCTGGGACTTTGTCCTACAAAGCAGCAGTTCTTGTGAAGAAGCCGTCTGAATAGAACTTACTTCTTACTATAGGAATACAAAAAGTAAAAGATAGCAAAAAAAAAAAACCCTAGCATTGGAAAAAAAAAACCCCTAGCATTGGAGCCTGTTCCACAAAGCAACAGCTTTTGGGAAGAAGCTGTTTGAAAGGAACTTACTTCTTATTATAAGAAATATGAAAGGGAAACATAACAGTTAACCCTAGACTTGAAGAGGCCAAGATTGTAGGGACTGGGAAAGGATCAGCAGGGTAGCAGTTATTGGTAAGAAGCTGTCTGAATAGAACTTACTTCTTATTATAAGAAATATGAAAGGGAAAAATAACAGTCAATTCTAGACTTGAAAAGGTCAGAAATGCTGTGATTGCGAAAACATCCTGCCAAAAGTTTGTTCCATAAAGCAAGAGTTCTTGGGAAGAAACTATGTGAATGGAACTTACTTCTTACTATAGGAATACAAAAAGTAAAAGACAGTGGTTAACCCTAGCGTTGAAAAGATGAAGATTGTAGGGATTGGGAAATCATCCTACTGTGAGCCTGTTCCACAAAGCAACAGCTTTTTGGAAGAAGCTGTTTGAAAGGAACTTACTTCTTATTATAAGAAATATGAAAGGGAAACATAACAGTTAACCCTAGACTTGAAGAGGCCAAGATTGTAGGGACTGGGAAAGGATCAGCAGGGTAGCAGTTATTGGTAAGAAGCTGTCTGAATAGAACTAACTTCTAACTATAGGAATATGAAAGGGAAAAATAAGAGTTGACAATAGACTTGAAGTGATCAATATTATAGTGATTGAAAAATCATGCAGCCCACAGTCTGTCCCACAAAGCAGCCGTTCTTGGGAAGGATCTGTCCAAATAGAACTTATATTTTAATTTCAAAACATGAAAGGAAAACCCTAGTCTTGAAGAGATCAAGATTGTAGTGATTGGGAAAACATATTGCCAGGCGTCTGTTCCACAAAGGAATATTTCTTAGGAAGAAGCTGTTTGAATGGGACTTCCTTCTTAATTTAAGAATGCAAAGGAAAAGATAACGACTAACTCTAGACTTGAAGATGTCAAGTTCGTAGTGATCAGAAAATCACCCTCCTGGGAGTCTGTTCCACAAAGTAGCACTTTTTGGGAAGAAGTTGTTCAAACAAAACTTACTTCTTACTATCATTATATAAAAAGGAAAAGATAATGGTTAAACCTAGACTTAAGGTAGATGATATTCTAGTGATTGGGAAAGGATCCTCCTGGGAGTCTGTTCCACAAAGAAGCAGTTCTTGGGAAAAGCTGTCCGAATGGAACCCTACTTTTTACTATAGGAATACAAAAGGAAAAGATAACAGTTAACCATAGACTTGAATTGGTCAAGATAGTAGTGATTGAAAAAACACCCTTCCGCATGTTTGTTCCACAAAGAAGCAATTCTTTAGAAGAAGCTGTCCAAGCAGAACTTACCTTTTACTATTGGAATACTAAGGCAATGAGGATGATGTGTATATAGCATGGCAGTTCCCAGTTGTAGTAGGTCCTGGGCATGATGGTAAACTGCATCCAGCAGCAAAGCTTCTGACTTGGAGGTTGTGAGGAGCATGGAACTACCTTTTAATTGCTGTCATTCCCAGGTCCACCCTGACCCGGAGTAGTAGCATCTGTTAGGGTCCCAGTTATGAGGAAATAGTTAACCCTCCAAACAAGAGTAAAAAAAACTATGAAAGTATAAAAACAGACTTTTATTAAATATATACATAAAAATTTTTGAATGAAAAATATTACCAACAAAGCGTTTTTGAAGGAAAAATGTTACCAACAGAAATGTGTTTTTGAAGGGAAAATGTCACTAACAAGAATACGTTTTTGAAGGAAAAATGTTACCAACAAAAATACGTTTTTGAAGGAAAAATGTTACCAACAAAAATACGTTTTTGAAGGAAAAATGTTACCAACAAAAATACGTTTTTGAAGGAAAAATGTTACCAACAAAAATACGTTTTTGAAGGAAAAATGTTACCAACAAAAATACGTTTTTGAAGGAAAAATGTTACCAACAAAAATACGTTTTTGAAGGAAAAATGTTACCAACAAAAATACGTTTTTGAAGGAAAAATGTTACCAACAAAAATACGTTTTTGAAGGAAAAATGTTACCAACAAAAATACGTTTTTGAAGGAAAAATGTTACCAACAAAAATACGTTTTTGAAGGAAAAATGTTACCAACAAAAATACGTTTTTGAAGGAAAAATGTTACCAACAAAAATACGTTTTTGAAGGAAAAATGTTACCAACAAAAATACGTTTTAGAAGGAAAAATGTTACCAACAAAAATACGTTTTAGAAGGAAAAATGTTACCAATAAAAATACGTTTTTGAAGGAAAAATGTTACCAACAAAAATACGTTTTTGAAGGAAAAATGTTACCAACAAAAATACGTTTTAGAAGGAAAAATGTTACCAATAAAAATCCGTTTTTTAATGAAAAATGTCACTAACAAAAATACGTCATTGAAGAAAAAATGTTACCAACAAAAATACGTTTTTGAAGGAAAAAAATTATTGCAATACTATGTTTTTTGAAGGAAAAAAATGATAGCCATAATATGTTTTTTTTCCATACTAAAACAACTAATGCTTTGGCATTAAATGACTTCCAAGTGGTTGATATGCCGTAAAACAAACCAAACCAAACCAGTTGTAGTGGAACAGCCAACTAAAATATAACCAATTCTAGTTAACTTAATACTGTAATTTTTAGTCAGAGAATGACTACTAGTTCTGAATTGTCCTTACATTGTAAGTGGGAAAGCAATTAAAAAAAAATCAAACAGTAGAACTTACATCCAATTTTTATACAACATTATTACATTAGTGATGGAGAAAAATGGAAGAACGACTTTATAGCAGACAAATTTACTCAAAAGAAAGAAGATAATATATAATTCCATTCTGTACTTCCAATTTTGATTTGATTTAACCAAATTTCAAGTGTCAAGCTTATTAAGCATTGATTTACTGAAAATTGCTTTTTTCTTTGTTGTTAAATGTCAGATAGTTTGTATTTCTTTGATCATGTGTGTCTGATTCTTATTCCATTGTTGAGATGTAAGTTCCATTTGAACATCTTTTTTTCTATGAATCACTTCTTTGTTGAACTGAGTCCCAAGAGGTTGCATCTCCGATCATTACAATCATAACCTGTTCAAGTTATCTTGAGCTACGGTTATCTTCCCCACATATCTCATGAACTGTACCTCTTATTCTGTAACTCTATCTCAAATGGCTCTTGGGCCTTGTACAGGGTGAACATCATTGAAAAAAAATAAGAAAAAATTATCATTGTGCATTCATTTGAACCAGTGTGACAACGAATATCAAAAGAATTGAATTATTCCATTAAAATCTGGAATCTCTGGAGATGCTGAACAAAAAAAAAATGGAAATTTTATGATAAGAAAGTTTCCCATGAGATGATGCTCATCTATGTTTGGAATTTGCTCATTTAAGTCTGACTACGAAAATCACATGACTTCCTGCAAGGAGAAATTACCATCACTAAATACTAGCTGAATACCTGCCCTACAGAAACAAAGATTTTATAAAAGCAATTCTCATGCTTCTACAAAATTTCTGAATAAAGAAACTTCTCAGCAAGACATCTATTTTATAACATTCTCTTTGTAATTATTCTAAGCCTACTCTGGGCAGAGCTACATCAAGTTGAACCCGAGAGAAACATTTCAAGCTGGGCCTAAGAGAAACATTTCAATAATTTTCTACCCTCTATAATAAAAAAAAAACTAATTCAGCGAGAGGCAAGTTCAAATTCCAGTTGAATTCGTTGCATTCACTTATGCGCAAATACCCTTGGGAAAGGTATTAATCCATCTCTTCCCTCCAGTTATGGGTTAAATAATAGGACAGATTGGGTTCTATAGCCTTGGCTGGCAACCACTCTACCACAGAAAGCAATGGCAACCTACTGCGGGATAATCTTCTACCCAGTCAGTCATGTCTCTTTCGAGACATGATCGCCCAAACGTGTATCACATATGGCACTTAACTGACTGACTGAATTCAGCAAACTTACAACTTTTTCACTTGTTTAATAATTATGTATGGTTTTAAGAAAATATACTTCAGCAGAAAACTTTAACTTAGGCTTCCACGCATATAATGTTGAAACACCAGATACCATATGATCACTAAAGTTAACAACATTGAGCCTGGTTAGCACTTAGACAGGTAACTTTTTCGGAATACCAGGTGTTGTAAGCTTGGATGCTCAGGTGGTGTAATGGATAATGGCTTGGAATTGTTAAGAGGAGAACCAAGTTCCAATTGCTGTTGGGTTTATTATATTCATTTACATGCAACTACACTTTACTTAGAAGCAAATACAATTGGAAAAGGCATGAATCCACATATTCTCCACCCCATCTATGGGTTAATTTGTAAAACTTGTATCGCTAAAACCATTATTATCTCAAAAATAAAAATTGTATACAAAACAGATTTTGGCATTAAATGACCCATAGATGTTGATATGCTGCTAAACAACAAACAAAAAAAAACAAACAAAAAAAAAAAACAACCAAAAATCCATATGATAGCCTAAGTTAATAAAGTTGATAAGCCACAGAAAATAAATCAATCAATAAAATACTGACTAGCTACACAGATTTATTTAGTTGGAATATGAATGTATAAAAATTATTGTAACCACAAAAAGAGGGATCAGTTTATATACTGATTTTAATGAAAAATTGATACCCCACTTTATATACACATAATTTCTTGTCTGTGGATAAGCCATAGAAACTACCTTGACCATAAAGTGAGGGATCAGTTTATATATTGATTATAATATAGAATCGATCCTCCACTTTATATACACATAATTTCTTGTCCATTGATAAGCCATAGAAAATGAATCAATCAGTAAAATACTGATTAGCTACACAGGCATGTCTTTTAGATTTATTTAGTTGGAATATGTATGTATAAAAATTATTGTAGCCACGAAATGAGGGATCAGCTTATATATTGACTTTAATGTAGAATTGATCCCCCACTTTATATACACTATAATTTCTTGCTTGTTTTATCAAATTCTGATTAGGAGTGAAAGTTAATAAAGTTGATAGGCCATAAAAAAATGAATTAATGAATCGATCAATAATTCTGTAAAAATTTTTTGGGGCTTTGCTTAATTAATTTTTGACAATGTCAAATGTAAGATGACAACAATGGTGAGATTAGATGTTTACCTATGAGGAAACATCTGACATTCATTTACTGAGCAGCCAATCCTGCTTCCAGTTGAAACTAATAAGATCTTTCTCTTATTTCATTTCAAACATACACACCGTAGTGGGGGAGCTAGAGGGTGTCGTCAGTGATGTCATTGCGTGGATCACTTGGGGGTTTTAGGTCTCTCAACATCAAACCCACCTCATCGCGCTGAACCGACCAGAGATGATCAGTTTCTGGTCCACTCTCGATAAGCACTTTCAGACACTGGAAAAATTTATAACGTTTGGGCCTGGTACGAAACCTTGCAAATGCTTCTGATTGGCGACAGTCAGAGCCACTTTCCATTTAGAGGCGAACAGTACATGAGCTTGTCCAAAAATATGAAACAATTTACCTATTGTACGGCTGTTAGAAAAAAAAAAAACTCGACTAAGAATTAATCACCATACATTAATTTAAAACTTATTTATGCATTTTATCTTATTCATTTACTGAGCAGCCAATACTGCTTCCAGTTGAAACTCATAAAATCTTAAAACAATTTTTCAAGAAAACAGGTTTATCAAGTTCAGTAGCTGTTATTGCACTTTTCATTATTGACGAGTGTTTCTTTCCTAACCTTTTATTTGAAGTCGTATGGAAGGTCAAAATCTTGACTGTGTCATTATTTACTCAGGTAATATCAGGTCATTCTTCTTTATAAAAAAACATTTGGTATTCAGCTAGTGACTGTTGTTTGAAATCTATAAAATCTAATTATTAAAGCAATTTTTCAGAAAAACAGGTTTTGCAAGTCCAGTAGCTGCTGTTACTCTTTTCCAGTATTGATGGGAGTTTCCTTTCTAACTTTATATTCGATATGGTGTGGAATGTCAACATCTTGATTATGGCATTAATTTCTCTTCAAGTTACATTTGCTATACATTTTAGTTGTTGCTGTTGTTGGTTGTCATTAACTGATAGGATTTATGGTTACTATTAATAGTGTAAGAAATATGATCAGAACTAACATGGTTGACATTATTTACATTGGACTGTTGTCCTCATCTTTATTAACCTGTTTACAATGTGTCGGCCATTGTACACTTCGGTCTTCTTAGGGTGCTAGGAATTTTGAAGTGAGCCTCTTATTTTGATCACTGGGGTAGATCATTCTCATTGTATGTGCAATGCAAAGATAGCGTGGATATAGGTGTTGGTTGGCTCCAGTGACTTTACCCAAAGAATTTTGAGTTCAATACCAGGCTACAGCAGTGATGAACAAATAACTTGAAAATAACATCATGTCTACCAGAAGTAGCATTACACTTGGAATAAGAATAATATACACAACTGATCAAAATAACGGGTTCAGTTTGAAATTATAGCACCTAAAGAGGGCCAGAGTATACAAGGTTTGAAACATCGTAAACAATTCAAGAAAGAGAACAACAATGTAAACACGACCTAATCGCAGAAGTATAGACATATACTTCTTTTATGTGCCCTGTCCTTTCAGGACATTGGCGATCATCTCCCTGTCCCTGGTGGTTCTTAGCACACTTTCTCCTTTACAGCACCCAAACCCCACTCTGTCATCTACTAGCTCAAGCCCATATATCTATAATATAAATGCATAAAAACTAGCATGGCCACAAAATGAGGGATCAGTTTATATATTGATTATAATATAGAATTGATCCCCCATTTTATACCCACATTATAATTTCTTATAAACAGTTGGCATATATATTCTTCTTCTATGTGTCCTGTCCTTTCAGGATGTAGGTAATCATGGCTTTCCACATCTCCCTATCTCTGGTGGCTCTGAAGACACTTTCTCCTGTGACACCACGCAACCCTCGTTCCATCATCCACCTGATCAGGTCCTTCAAATATGTTATCCGTTGCTTTCCCCTGTCTCTTTTTCCCTCTATCTGGCCTGTTAGTATCAGGTTCTCCAAGCCCTCCTTCCTCATTGCATGTCCCAGGAATTTTTGTTGTCTCTTCCTGATGCTCAGTATTAATTTCCTTTTTGTTTCCATCCTTTCCAAAACCTTGTCATTGCTCACATGCTCGATCCATGATATCCACAGCATCCTTTTGTAGAACCACATTTCAGCTGCTTCAAGTTTTTTCTTCATCTTTGAAAATATTGAACAATATTCCCTGCCTTATTGAAGAACTGACATCACATAACAATCCAGTACTCTCCTCTTTGTTTCTAGTGAAATTGTCCTGTTTTTTAATACTTTACTCAACTTCTGGAATGCTTCCTTTGCCATACCAATTCGCCTTTGGATCTCTGTGTCGCACTTTCCGTTAACGTGGTTAAACTTATAATTATAGAATGGCTATACGACACAAGTAATTTTCAAAGTTTTATTTGAAAATATACACATTTGTCTTTGTAAATAGATAATACTATTTACATCGAGCCCTCTACCTAGATCATTTGTGATATTAATAAGATCAATATTAATAAGATCTGTTTTGGGATTTTACCTACATGCCACTTTCTGTATGGATTTAAATATATATATATTATAAATTATAATTTAGAACATGTACAAATTACAATCTACTACAAAATTGTACATTTTGTTTTGACATTGAAAGAACAATGTCTCATGAGGTAGATAATAATGATGGTAATAAACATTATTTTTGAAAAGAAAATTTAAAAAACTCACTTGCTTTTATTTTTGGAAAACTTTTTGCATGCGGTAAGATGTTAAAGCCTATATAACCCCATCTGTCCTGCTATTCATATCTTTCCCGAGGGTATTTGTGCCGAAGTGAATGCAACAAATGCAACAAATTCAACTAGAATTTGAACTCGGCTCTCTGGTTTCTGATTCCAAGCTAATATTCATTTTGCACATCCACAACACGCAAATTCAATTTACTGGTAGATAAATTATCTTGTGTTTCTCTCAAGTGACACTGTAATGTACGACTGCCTCCGCATGGATAATTCACACTAATTTGTTTTTCGTTTCTACTTGTCAACTAAATCTTGTTATTTTTGATTGGAAAACATCAAGAGAAAATGAGATGAAAGTCATTTCAAGTACAATTAAAAAAGAAATGCATTTAGAAAGTTGCATTGACATGCAGTTTGTTGCTTGGATGTTGGAGTTGTAGGTTACATACCTGCTGGGAGGGAGTTGGACTGTGGATACAGGTGTGGGGATAAAGATTCAAATAAGGTATGAGAATTATGTTGGTCGCATGCGTATGCACGTTCACTGACAGTATTTGTGTGCATGTCTGTCAGTCAGTTAAGTGCCATACGTGATACACGGTTGGGCGATCATGTCTCCAAAGAGACATGACTGACTGGGCAGAAGATTATCCCGCAGTAGGTTGCCATTGCTTTCTGCAGTAGACTGGTTGCCGACCAAGGCTATAGAACCCAATCTGTCCTGCTATTTGACTCATAGCTAGAGAGGAAAGAAATGTATTATATTATTATGTAGTAATTAGTGGGGATCAGTTTCCTATTGTTATGAAGTAATAAACTGATCCCCCACTTTATGACCAGTAGAAGCCTTAATCATTATTCCAACTATTATATTCAGTCAGTCAGTTAAGTGCCATACGTGAAACACGCTTGGGCGATCATGTCTCGAAAGAGACATGACTGACTGGGCAGAAGATTATCCTGCAGTAGGTTGCCATTGCTTTCTGTGGTAGATTGGTTGCCAGCCAAAGCTATAGAACCCAATCTGTCCTGTTATTTAACCCATAACTGGAAGGAAGAGACGGATTAATACCTTTCCCAAGGGTATTTGCGCATAAGTGAATGCAAGTGAATGTCTGTAGGAATATTAAAAATACGTATCATAATCAAATGTAACTGCAACTTCTACTTCCCTTCCATATACTTGCTTCCTTGACAACTACAATCTCCATGAATTCAAATATAATGTCAGTTACCATCTCTTTGACTTGCATTTTTCTCCCTGACAACCCTTGTATCATGTTCTTTTCCCTAAACGGTCTACTCTCATGCAGCGCTCTTCATCGTTCTCTTATCCATTCTCTGACACTCCTTGTAACTTACACTCCTCTTATGTAACCCCCTGCACACCAGTGACAGTACTGTCTTTACTGTCTTGCTTGCAGTGAAATGATTATAAAAAATATCACAAAAGACACACACAACTATGTCTACACTAGTAGTATAGCCCGACGTTGCTCGAGTGTAATGAAAGCTTTAAAACTAATCCATGGTCCTGTTGCTCAGACTCTTTGGACGTTGGCACAAAAGACTAAAAAGCAATAGTTGATTCCAGTTAAAGCGAAACCATAGACTGAAAAATAAATGAATGGATGTAAGTCAAATTTTGATTTCCTGGTATCAATATCAAATAAGTTTTTTCGTCGTAAACTGAATTTTGAAGGCTAAATAAGTACTCTGAGTAAATGGTATCATGGCTGAGACTAAGAACTACAATCATACCTACTTAGAGCCAAACCCGAAGCAAAAATTAAAATAAAAGGGCTGAAAAAAATAGACATACAGGCAGATAAACAGACACACACACACAAACATCTTGCCTTATATATATATATATATATATATATATATATATATATATTATCTATTTTCTGCACTATTGTAAGAACTGCCACCTTGAAACTTCTGAATATCGTTTCTTATGTTTTTGTCTATGAGTGTATCAAATTTGATTAAAATCGGACCACCACTCCTTCTATAACCCGATTTTCTATATTTATCAGGGGGTACCTCGACACAAAACTTAGCTTAGAACACTTGCAGATGCTTATTGTACAACTGTGTAAATTTTCAAAAAAATCGGTTCAGCCGCTTCAGATTCTATAGGTAACGGGGACACACACACACAGACAAAGTTCCATTTATAAATAAATTTAGATTGGATTAATTTATACACTTGGACATGCAGAAAGAAATCTAAATAAATAAACAAAAAATTTTATTTTTCAGTCCAGGTGTCTGAAATTCTTTGAACTCAGGCTGCACTTGCTCTACGTAGAGATACGGTAAATTTTGGAATCAGTATAATTTTGGAATCAGTATAATTCCAAAATTAAAGATCTGCCCTTCGTCTAGTGTTTGAACTTCCAGCATTGGAATTTTTATCCTGACACAGAACAGCTAAAAATTCAAATTTTAAAATAACTGAAAAAAAAACAATCGTGATCTTAAAGTTTTTTTTTATTTATATTCAGTTTAAAGTTACATAAAAAATTTGTGAATTTAATTTTCATTTGTTTTAAATTCAGTTTAAATTATCTCTGAAACTTTGTAAACTGAGGAAATCAATTTTATTTTTTTCAAAATGCCAAGGAATCAAAGTTAAAGTGATAAGTTTCATGACAAAGTTTTGAAATTTTGCATAATTTATGATTTGAACTCAACTCAATTGAAGATCCACGAAATATACGATTTGAAGAAGTCAACACAATTAAAATTCCGCAGTGTTCATGATTTGAAGAACTCAATTTTAGGCCTTTAGTTAAAACAAAGTTTTGCTGAATTCAAAATTATTGATTGAAAATTATTATTACTACAAGATCATGTAAATGTTTTGCTTTTTATTTCTTTTCTAGAAATTTAATTTTATCCAGATCATTGTTGGAGAGGTTGCATTTTTTTCTTCTCTGATTTGTCATTGCCTGCTGCCCAAAATTATTAAAATTATTATCAATATTAATAGGATCTGTTTTGGGATTTTACCGACATGCCACTTTCTGTATGGATTTATCACACCCTGATTGAGCACTCTGGAGGAACGGTAGACTTTGAAAAACAGTCTCTACTCTGGCATGTACGCATCGCTCACTCAGTAATGAATTAGATCACTCTGGCTATTGGGAATGTATAATGATAATATACACACTAAAAAGTCTGCCTTCTTCTACCGAGCGCCCATAGCCCAGAGGTAGAATCACCGACTGACGCCAATTCAGTCGGGTTTCAATCCTGGGTTAGGAAGCGATCGGAGTCTAACCATACTGATGAGCTGTGATACAGCGAAACAGATCTGTCTGCAGATGGCTATATTATAAATATGTGTTTTTTTTTTCTTTTGCTCTATCTTGTAGTTACAGATATTACCAATATTGAATTGTAAATTTGCATTAATGTCTTTGGCAGCAACACAGATATTACAATATTGCTAACTGAAAAACAGAAATCATTCTGAGAGTTTTGAATAACTGTATTTTGTCTACAAAACCAAATGTAAAAATTCCGTTGTTAGCAAAATATCTACATGTGTGTATGAACTTAGAATATGTTTGCTTGTTTTTTTTCCAGAGATCTGGACATCGAGTGACAAGTCTCTTTAAACACCAGCACCATCCTAAGTATTTGTTCTTACTTTCTTAATGTTTCATGTGTCTACACATTTTCAGGTAATTATCCCTAGGAATTTAATGACAACAAATCTCCCACTTTCTAAACATCATCTCAGACCCTAACATTGTCATGATAAGGACTTTATCAAACATTTATCAAATCTACAATTTGGTTATTATTTGTTTATTCATACTGGATATCTCATGGTTACTCATAGATATCAAGTGACAACAAGTCTCCTCAAATCCCAACTATCATTTTCAGTATCCTATCAGACCCTCAGATGTGTATTGTGGTGCAGTGGATATAATAATAATAACAATATACGCGTTACTCTTGAATTGAGTTCTTCCGGTGACTGGCGTGTGTATACACCACTTATATATAATACACTAAGATTTCCCAACTCACATTCAATGCACCTATGGTTTAGGGAGTAGAGACTGACTGACACCAAATTGAGGTTCGATCATGGCCAGAAGCAAGTGGATGTCTAGCCACACTGATGAGATGTGATACAGCGAAACAGGCTTTTATGTGGATGACAAATATATTATGCTCTCATTACGATTGAGCTCTCTAAAAAGAAAAATTTAAAAAATAACAGTTATTTCTTCAGCGATTTATGCATTACTCTTCAGCAATGAATTGAATTCTTTCAGTGACTGGCATGTGTATACATTGCTTATATATAACGTGCTAAAATTTCCCTTCTCTGATGTCATATGCCTATGGCTTAGGGGTTAGTGACTCCGACTGACACCAAAATCAGTCAAGTTTTGAACCTGGTCAGAAGCAAGTAGATGTCTAGCCACACTTGATGAGCTGAGATACAGAAAAACAGGCTTGTACGTGAATGACAAATATACATATAGCACCTTCTTTTGTTTTGTTTTGTATTTTGCTAATTTGCACTCTTTATACCTAAAAGAAATATTACCATTACCATTTTGGGTGCACATTGGGATTTGTTTTTAATGTATAAAAACAAACAAGAAACCTCAATGAATATATATATATAATAAAGCCATTCATGGCCATTGGATAATAAGTCATCCCACTGAAACAGAAAATGTTTCCAATACATATATATAGCATCTTTTGTTTTGTTTTGTATTTTGCTCATTTGTGGGTTGCACTCTTTCTACCTAAAAGAAATTGCTAATATTACCATAAGCATTTTTGGGGCACATTAGGGATTGTTTTTAATATATATATCTCCAAGAATTTAAATAGTCAATAGTCATCTCCTATCTCACTAACTTTCATCCTCACTCTCATGCTCCGTTCTCCATCCACTCCACTCCACTCCACTCTCATCAGTATTCTCATCCTTCTTTCCCACTTCCTGACACCCCCTATAACCTGTCACTCTTTCTCACAATTTTCTTCTATGTAACCCCCTTCAAAATAGTTTTAGTAAAATGCCTTGCTTAGGGCGATATGATTATAAAAATAAATATTAATATTTAATGAAACAGATTTTGACTTGGTTAGCTCAAAGAATATCAAAATGAAGAGAATTATTTGAATGTATATCATAGTTTTGAAAGAAAATAATTTCAATGAACCATACTTTATTTACTAAGTTCTGATCAGAGACAAGTTTTGGTAGAAATTTTCTTATCTGGAAATGAATCCTGGATCAAGCCAATGACAAATGTGAAATTCACCATCTCATAAGTAGATAAAGTCAATGCAATCCAGTATAAGGTTTGAATTGATTTATCTCTTTAAAATGAATAGGTTTGTGCAGAAAGAACTTGTTCTGTCTGGATAGACAAGAAACCATTTTATTTGAACATTTTAAGATGGTATGAGAGAGTACAAAAACACACTCAAAAATCAAGTCTCCATCCACATGACATTTCACATCCAACAGATTTTTTTATTTTTTTTATTGATTGGTTGATTGATTTTTTTTACGGTCTATCAACCCATTACATATTATTTAAAACCAGACAATATTTTTCAATTTTTTTCATATGGTTTAGTGACACAGCTCTTAGTAATTAACCCACAGGGAGTAAGAAGATGTGCATTCATACTTTTCATGAAGATCTTTGCACATAAGTGAGTGTATGAGACCCTACCAAAGATATTGCATGTATTCTCAGATAAAAGATTTTATGGGATTGATGTCATCTCCCACTTTGTAACAGTCCATTTCATTTGCATGATCAACCCTATTATCCTGTTTTGATGTCTTATCAACCCTTTGCAGATTATTTCAAGCTAAAATTTGTTTTAGAATTGTAAGAATTTTTTGTGATAATTTTTTAATAATATTTTTCTGGTACAATTCCTACTATTTAACCTATAGATGGTGTGAGAAGAAGTGTATTCATTACTTTCACAAGGGTATTTGCATGTAAGAGAATAAAATAAATCTTACAGAAATTAAAACTTGGCTCTCTGATTATGAATTCGAAGCCATTATACATTAGAATAGCTCACACACACACACACATATATATATATATATATATATATATATAGCAAAACAGGCTTCTACGTAGATGACAAATATATATATATTTATATTAATTATTTAATTACCTAGTTTTTGGTCATAATAAAATTAGACCAGTACACAGAAAAGTGTTCAGTACAATTAAATTGTTGAACTTTTGAATATATTTTTTTTGTTTGGGAATAACATAATAGCTAACTTTTCTTCTGGGCACAGTCTACATATTTTGTCACCGTTGTAAGGCTTGGCTGTTTTCACTATACTCCACGTTATGTCTGGGTCTTTTCCATATTTTAATTTCAATTTCCACAAGTGGCTGGCCAATTTTGTGCAATTGTTTAAGTTTTCTATTTTAAATGTAGACCTGTGATTGAACCATCTGGTCTTAAAAGTATCTTTGGTTTATCCCAGATATGTTGTTTTGACCATTTAAGTCATGTTCGGAGAGCCAAGTTTGAATTCCATTTGAATTCCTTGCATTCACTTATGCACAAATATCCTTGGGAAAGGTATTAATCCATCTCTTCCCTACTGCAGAAAGCAAAGGCAAACTACTGTAGGATAATCTTCTGCCTAGTCAGTCATATCGCTTTTAAGACATGATTGCCCAAAGCATATATCACATATTGCATGTATCATTTATTTTTGTCCTTGCAGTTACATTCTTTGTTAATGATCTTGTTTTGTACAATGCTATTTACATTTCTGGCATTTTGTTTCTTTATGAAATTATATAAATTACGAGTACAGCTATAATTTAGCTTGATTGTATTCCCATTGAAAATTTTGTTTAGTTCTGAGCTTTTTGGAAAGTGTTTATTGATCAGTTTAAAAAATATCAGTCCTATTTTGTTTTTTATTTCTTAGTTAAATGAAGGGTTGAATCAGATAATGTTTCGTTTTCTATCATCGTTTTTTATTTGTCTGTTTGGTTATGGATTGTATTCTAAAATGTTCTTATGGCCAGATTTTCTTATTGCATCTTCATAGATATTTTTCTTTTCATCAAATATTGTTTTGTTAGAAAAATTTTTTGATAGTCTGTGTTCTATTCCTCAGTGAATGTGCTTGATTATGCTTTTGGGATGGTTAGACCTTGTATTCATATACTTTAAATTTGTGTTTGTTTCAATGTATGGAGAGACATTGCCAGTTTGTAAATATAATTGCACATCTAAATACTGAACGACTTTTCTATTTGTTTCTATTATCTGAAAATCTAGTTGTTTGAATAATTTAAAAAGTTCTTTCCTTATTTCATCATTTTCTCTTTTGTTGTCTGGTGCTATCATTAATCTGTCATCTCTGTATAATCTGTAGTTGTCTATATTGATTATTTTGTTGATTTTATTTAAAATGTACATACCCATCAATTCTAAAATTTTGGCTCCGTCATATGATCCTTGTGGTACATCAAAAATGCCGTTGTTTGATTTTTTTAATCCATGCTTTACCATTGTGGAAAAAAATTGATTTGCGGCAAATAGGATTATATCAATATGTTCCGATGGTATGTAAATGTACCTTTTAGCAAAATTAAACGCTTCCATCAAATCTTTTTCAGAAAATGATGGGTAAAAGTTTTTTATGTAATATTT
Source organism: Ascarosepion bandense (assembly GCA_037127315.1). Classification (NCBI taxonomy): domain Eukaryota; kingdom Metazoa; phylum Mollusca; class Cephalopoda; order Sepiida; family Sepiidae; genus Ascarosepion; species Ascarosepion bandense. The sequence goes on along the minus strand of JBBBDQ010001397.1, from coordinate 970,014 downwards.
AATGAACGTATATATATTTTTGCATTGGATTTTTTGGAACCAGGAAATGCAATCTCTTGTGTTCTCCCACTGGTTAACTTGAGTGACTGTTCTTAGTAAGTCACAAATATTTTTAAATATTTGATGATTTATTTTGCCCACTTCTCTAAAACCCTTTGTTCAATTTCAACTAAAATTGGGTCACTTGTCAATCATGACATGAACCTTTGATGTATGCAAAAACTTTTTGAATCAATTTACAGGGCACGAGAGAAATCACCGAAACACTTGGAATTTACAAACTCTTCTTGTCTGAGATGCCTTATGCGAATTCAACCAAAATCAGGTCAGGTAACTTGTACATCAAGGATTGAATCTTTGATGTACACAAAAATCTTTCAAATCAATGTACTGGGTTTGTCAAAAATCAATGACAAATGGTCTTTTGTTCACTTTTATGTATTTCTCCAAGATGCTTCACTCAAACTCAACCAAAATTGAGTCACTGTTAGATCAGGGTGTGATGCCTTGATATGCAAACATAAATTTTAATTAACACACTGGGTGCGGCAAAAGTTAATAGAAAATGTTGCTTTTTACAAACAATTTTTTCTCTGAGACACTTAATTGTATTCCAACAAAAATTGGGTTTTTTTATAATTTCTACCTTATCATATGCCGTAACAATTTAACATTTTCTACAAGTTGCACGGACAATGCATCTACTTCTTCTGTGTCATGTCATTGCATCACCTTACAGGCTCCCATAATGCCCCCACATCCCAATTCTTGCAATTGTACATACATCATTCCCATTTATTGCAAAATTGACCAATCATGAATCACGTTTTATAAATACAACAAAAAACAATATTTACTTCACATTTTTTAATTTATACATCATGGCAACCTTATACTGGAGTTTTTGGAATAAGCACTTGACCTTAACATTTCAACAAAACCACCAAAACGCCTGAGCAATGCCAGGCTATGCAGCTAGTATAGAAGCAATCAGAGTTTAACCATACTGATGAGCTGTGATACAGCAAAACAGATCTATCTGCGGATGACTGTTTACGCTCTCACACCCTGATTGAGCACTCTGGAAGAATGATAGACTTTGAAAAACAGTAGCTACCCTGGCATGTACGCATCATTCATTCACTAATGAATTAGAGCACTCTGGCTATTGGGTGTGTATAGTGATAATATACATGCTAAAAAGTCTGCCTTTTTCTACCATGCGCTCATGGTCCACAGGTAGAATCGCCGACTGACACCACTTTGGTCAGGTTTCAATCCTGGGTTAGAAGCAATCAGAGTCTAACCGTACTGATGAGCTGTGATACAGTGAAACAGATCTGTCTGCGGATGACTATATATATACACACACACACACACACACTCCTGGCCATAATTATTAGGCCACCCCAGTGTTTAAAAAAAACGATATATTACATACTATTTTTTAGTATTTATTGCCAAGTGAATAATTGTAAATGAAAATAGAATGGTTCTTTTGTTAATACTGCACAATAACATGTGCATCAATTGAATTTATCAATATTTAATAATTACTTATATGCCAGTTTCATCAATGAAAGAATGAAGAAAATTTAAGGTGATTCAGGTGAGTTCATCTTTGCTTCCTGGCCTTGTAAATTTTTACAAAGTAATAGTAACATAAAAAGCATCCTATTTTCATTTGGCAATAAATACTAAAAATAGTATGAAATAAATCATTTCTTTTAAAAAAACTGGGGTGGTTTAATAATTATGGCCGGTAGTATATATATATATATATATATATATATACATACACACACACACAGAGATTTTATGAAATCCATTTGCAATTTTAAATGCAAATGGTTTTGGAACTATACAAGATTACATTAAGTTGAGGATTTATGAGTTAGGATAATTGCTGTAATTGAAAAATATTTTAAAATAACTACAGAATTTTATTACCCTTCCTGAGGGTAATGATGATGGACATGCTGAAAATGAACAATCCCAGCAATAAATATAAAAATTATTTTATTATCAATTTTACAGATTAATGCTGTTGTGTTCGCTTACATGTATTTAAAATTGCATACTGACTTCTTAAACTTTCTGTATAGATAAAAGTGTACACATATTGTGTATTTTGGCAGCAACCTCTCTTTTATGCAGGTTTTATTGAAAATGACAGACAAGGTATTATCATTAAATTTTTTTATATAATTTTTCATGTGTTTCAAGATACTTTTATTTTCAGAACTCAAATTATATCAAAATTGCCTGAAGGTTTTGTTTTTTATATGCACTTTTGGCTGTACTTTTAGCATAACATAACATGACTATATGCATAAACTTTACAAATATTTAGTTGCAAGTAAAACAAAATTCATCCTTAATAATTGCTAATTTATTTATGTCTTATTTTATATTTATCTATATACTAGCGGTGTATATATATATATATATATATAAAAAATCAATTTTCTGCATTATTGTAAGAACTGCAACCTTGAAACTTCTGAATATCGTTTCTTATGTTTTGTCTATGAGTGTATCAAATTTAATTAAAATCGGACCACTTCTTCTATAACCTAATTTTTTCGATTATCGATTTTCAATATTTATCGGGAGTACACAAAACCTAGCTAAGAACACTCGCAGACACTTATAGTACAACTGTGTAAATTTTCAAGAAAATAAGTTCAGCTGTTTCAGAGTCTATAGGTCATGGACACGGACACACACACAGAGACAAAGTTCCATTTATAAATAAGTTTATATATATATATATATATAGTGTATTGAGGCAGCAGATAATTTTCTAAATATATACGGTTAAATATAACAAACAATGAGTGTCTATTATGTTTAATCATGAGCCGTTCTAAACATCGTATTTTGGCTTTAATTTCAGGTGAAAATCATGACAAAAGTTTTTCAACATTTGGCTATTTTTTTATTATGCTGGTTCTAAGCTTTCAGCTCACATGAGCCATCTTCAGAGAGGATACTGGGACATTAAGATCTTTCTCTCTTCCAATCTTTTCACTCTTCTCTTTTTTATCTTTTTCAATTGGAGTAGATAGACTAAACTATCGCCTGGTTCATACTCCACCCACGTCTATTGAACAGGTGAAGAGGCTCATCCCTTGTTACTGCCTTGCTCGGGGTGATATGATTAAAAAAAAAAAAAAAGAAAAACGACAGCCACCATCAAAGATGATTCCTTTAATATGTACTGGCTATGTTTATTTGTCGTTTAATCAGGTTCCATTGAAATTTCTTGGTGTGGGGATCATTTAATGCAACTTAAATTTAGTGTATCGAGGAAGCATAATTTTCTAAACATATACTGTTTTATATATATATATATATATATATCGTGTAACCTGGATATAAGAGAGTTGTCGGGACTGGATAATGATTATCTTATATCCGGGTTTCTCTTATATCTGGGTTTGGTCTATTTTATATACATTACCACAGGCTCTAATTTTGGACCCAAGAAAATATCTCTTATATCCGGGTTATACTGTATATATATATATATATATATATAATTATATATATAAAAGAAACAACATACCAGTTGTATTTTTTAGTTTAATGCATGTGTTATTTTCTAATGCAATCAAATATCTTACACAAAAGAAAACTATTAAAAATACAAATTCAACTTTTAACCAAAACTTTTTTTTTAGCAGCAGCTCAAATATTGTTTAAAATTAAAATAAAATTCTTTTGATAGGAAGAAAGTAACAGTCAAATTAAGATGACATTGAATGTTATTATGAACAATGCATGTGAGTCTTATTCTTATTACAAATCTTTGTTTGAATTTAAATTAAATTTTTTAAGGAATTGTATGACTAAAAACATATGTATGAAATATAGGAAAATTCAGCTTTAAATAATGAATATATCTACTTGAAATAGTATTTCAAATTGACAAATTTCTCATTGACAAGTGGAAATGGAAAAGACTGGACAAAAGGGGTACTGATCATTTAAGTCCTCATCATACAGCCTACTTAGCACAACTTTTTAGTCATTATAAAAATATCTTAAATATTTGGTTATTTGTCGATTGTTGTCGAGCCCTTAGCTGTCAACAGCTAAGGGCCTGACAATAATCGACAAATAACCAAATAATTTAACAATGCTGCTCAAAAGGAATATTAATACGTTGAAGTATCTTAAATATATTGAGCAAATTTTTTATACAACTTGTATACTTAAAATTTAACAAAAAACATGTCACGTTATTAGTTTGAAGCTATTAGGAGATGGGTAATGTTTTTCAATTAGGCCTTATGTCAGACATAACCAAACTCCTTACAGCTAACAAGTTTTATCATGAGAATTATTATCAGAAGGTTTTCATCAGAAAGTTGTTTGTCAGCAATAGTGTGGAATAGTGTAAGAATAAAATATACATTTGTATGTTAAAATAGTAATTTATTAAAAGGAGGAATGACTAGAATTCGTAGAAATTAATGTTCCACGAGAAAGTTAATTGTATCAAAATGTTCCTAGTATTAATTGTTGAAAGTGATAAGGAGAAAGAGACAGAGGACAATGTCCAAGTCGCTTGAAGTTACATTTTTAGATGTTTCATCTTGTGGCTCCCATCTGACTCTGTGATTGTAGCTGACCTGGGCCTTTTATAGTATTTAGATTTTTGCACTTGCTTCAAGTCTTCAAATCTTGCAAGTCACTCCCATTGGTCAAAAATCAATTAAATACCTACTTGTGAAATCTTTTGTTAAGCATTCCGTCAATCCTTTTTCTGTTTAGGAAAACCAGGATTTCACACGTCATTGTGAATTTTTGGATAATTGAAGAAGGTTAATTTTAATTAATTTCTTATCCTCTACAAATTCTCATCAATGTAAGAGTTGGAAGGATTTTGATTTCATTGTTAAAAGGTTATATATAAAAATGTACCAAGATTGTATTTATCATACAGTTCTTTGTAACCTTAAAAGATTTTCATTGAACTGCTCTTCTTGACCGGCAATTAGATGTTTTATCTTTTCTATTTGAAGTATTTGTTTCTATCTTTTGGAACCATTAAAAAATATGCCAAAAAATGCATGAACATTGGTGAGTTTTTTGCTTTAGTAAATTTGAAAATTTTTTCAAACATTAACAGGATTTATTATCAGTGGACATTGACACTGTGTTGAAACAATCAGAAGAAGAACTGCTAAAACTTTTCTGTTTTAAACATTTCAATCCAAGCAAGGTAATAAAGCCATTAAGACACACTGAGTGTAAAAACACCAAGGAGAGAGAGAACAATAAAAAAAAAAACAGGAATTAAGAAAACAAGATAACAGTTGACATTTCAATTAAATTTTTCAAGATCTAAGCTGATTGGAAAGCAAGAGACTAGCAAAGAGTTCCACAGGCCAAGATTTTTTTTTTAATCATTTCACCCAAAGCAAGGCATTCCACTGCCATTATAGTGCAGGGGGTTACAAAGGGGAAGGTGCTGAGAGAGCAATTGGATATAGAAAATGCCAGAAGGAGGGTGATAGATGAGTAAGAACTTCCGGGCCCTGCATAGAGAACCGACTTTCATAGCAGCGGATTTAGCAATGGATTTGTTATAGTCATTCCACTTGAGGTTCGCTGAGAGTGTAAGGCCAAGGAGGCATAGTGCTTTACTCTCTGGGAGTCAAGCCTGTTCCATGCTAATGGGAGGTAGGTATGGTTGTCTATGGTGGTTAATTGATAGCAGCTTCATTTTGAAAGCATTGAAGTTTATGAGCCATTTCTTACCCCAATCCACCACGGATTGGAAGTCCTTTTCAAGCTTGGCAGCAAGGTTCGCCTTGTTGCCCACACCAGATTTTTGAGTGTCCCTGAACTCTCCTCTGTCCTTTCTGAGCTCTACAACTTCTGCCTATCTTCTTCCTGCTTTCCTGCCTGTTGGAAGTCTTCTTCTGTAGTTCCTATATTTAAGAACACTGGAGAACCCTCAGACCCCGCAATTTACCACCCTATCAGCCTTCTTCTGATCTTTGGCAGTGTGACAAAAGAAACGGTTAGCTTAAAGCTTATGGTTACATCTAGCAATTTCAACTGTAAAATGCTGAGACCTAGCTGCCAATTTAGTAGTGCATTTAAATTTGTAAAGACAAAGTACCAAAGAGGAAAGCTTATCAGAAGAATTACCATGAAAATATTTATGGAAAAAGCAAAGGGAAGCTATGTTATGGTAGTAGAAAAATGGCTGATGCTGAGATGCCAGGTCAGGATTGATAACATTGCAACCTCTTTGGATTTTATTTTATTTTATTTTATTTTATAACCCTATTGCCCCAAGCAAAGCATTTTACTGCCACTGTTTTGCAGGGGGTCGTGTAGGAGGAAAGTTATGAGAAAGAGGGTCAGGAAGTGGGTAAGAGAAGGATGAGAATACTGATGAGAGTGGAGTGGACTGAGAAAGAAGCATGAGAGAGAGGATGCAGGTTAGTGTGATAGGAGATGACTATTGACTTTATATTTAATTCTTGGAGATTGTAGCTGTCGGGGAAGCAAGTAAATGGAAGGGAATTTCACTGCTGAATGACTTTCTATGTAGGACAACAAATTTCGGTCTATTTTTGACCTATTTACTTCCTTTACTGAAACTTCCGGCTATTTACTTCCTGTAATGAAAGTAATACGCGACTTTTTTTCTATGCGTATTAATTTCATTACAGGAAGTAAATAGGCTGAAATTTGTTACCTATGCAGAAATTCATTCTGCATTAGAGTTACGGGAGACAAAATGTAGTTCAATATTTTTATGGACCTTCAGATCAAAAAAGGTAGGTTTCTTCAATAACTAATTGTTGATTTGAGTTCAGCATATACATTTGCACAGAAATAATGCTATTTTGGACAAATTTGAAGCGGGGAAAAGCTTTTGGGACCTAAAACAAAAATTTACCTAAATACCGAGCAAATTCATCAGACTAGATATGGCAGTAATATGTAATGCATGAACAAATTGTAGTTTTATAAGTGTGTTCTAAACAAGGAAGCAGACAAAATTAGAAGAAAGGATAATTAGCGGTACTAAGAAATAATGAATGGTTGTCAACAAGAGTGACAGCCTAAGGTGTGAGCTAAGAATTAGAGATGTTAGAATCAAGCAGAGACATAAATTGAATTATCTAGCAACAAAATACCATCAAAATATCGCAGCATATCAAAACAGTGAAAGATGACTTCCAGAAAAGAAAAAATTAAAAGAAAGAAAAGTTTATTAGAAACAATATATCCTTCTATATGGTAGTGAATGGCATATAAATGACGCCAATAATAAAAAAGCTATATAATTTTTATGCAGTACTAACCTTCAAATGGCATATGACAAAATTTGGGCTCAATCAAATTATTAGTTTACAAATTACAGTTATTTAAGTGAAGCTAATGTTGTAAATTTTCAAAACAATGGAAAAAATCTTAATTTGGTGTTTTGATAAAGCATTGCTTTCTGATGGGAAAAATACTGTTCAAGCAAAGCAATGGCTTGATATGGGTTATTTGGACTCTGCTCTGTCAGAAACAATGGTTAAGAGGTGGTATGCTGACTTTAAATGTAGTCATTCAGATACAAATGATGCTGAATGCTCAGGTTGGTTAGAAACACCGTTTATCCCAGAAAACACAAAAAAATCTACTAACTCATTTTGGCTGATCATAAATTGAAGTTGCTTGAGATAGCAGAGGAGTTGAACATATCAGAAGGCAGTGCATTCACTATTTTGCATGAACATTTTCCAATCAGAAAGCTGTGTTGAAAGTGGATGCTGCATTTGCTCACAGTTGATCAAAAACAACAATTAGCAACTTACTTGGCTGTTCACCCTGCATTTGAATTTCATTGAGATTTTTAGGAAAATCCCCCCTGTCCTAATACTTTTGCTCACTATCGGGAGTGTGTGAAAGTGTTAGAACAGGGGTGATTTTAAACTTTATTTTGATGCCTCATAAAAGATAAAATAGTTCTTGTCCTAATACTTTTGCACTGTATATATATATATATATATATATATATATATATAGTGTCACAAAGTTGTGGAACTTGTAGGTTTTTTTCACCTGCTGTTCATGCATTTACTTTTATAAAGAGTGCTCAATACAACATAGAGCATCATATTGTAATGCTTTTTACAATATATATATATACACACACACACACGCAAAAGAAAAACCAACTATGTTGCTATGACATACAGACAACTTACCAGAAAACCTAATACTTGAGACAAGAAAAAAATCTCAAAGAATGAAAGAAAAAAGCCGAATAAAGGCCAACAGGCAAACACCTTCGCAGTAAATTATAGTGCACAATGCTCAGAATCTCAACAATTTTATAAATATGTGTACGTGTTTGTATTCGGACAGCAATCACTCATTTATTCATGCTCCATTGAAGACGATTGACAAGGAACAGAAAATTCTTCTTGCCTTTGTATAAGTATTTTCTTTTCTGGAGAGAGGATGCATAAGAATTGTTCAAATTATAGAAAATTGCAAAATTAGCTAATAAAATTCTGATGTTTAGTCCAGTGGATATTTGTAAGTGGGTCAGGACAAGGACTTTTCATGATCCTTATTAATACATTTTTTTAGGTTATCATTTTTACCTGGTGAGTATGCAAAAGCAGTGAATTAGGACAAAGACTTTTCCTAATTCACTTTTATACATTTTTGGTTTATCATTTTTTACCTGGTTATTCTACATAAGCAGTATCAGGTATGTGAGTAAATATAGAAAACAGGAACAATGTTTTATGATTTATAGTTTTAGAAATGGATCAGGCCAAGCACTTTTCATAATCCCAATTTATTGATTTTTGACCTGGTGATTCTAAAAAAGCAGTCACAGGTCTGTGAGAAAATACAAAATTTTGCATGAACATTGAATTAGGATTTATATTCGTGAAAGTGGGTCAGGCCTTGGACCTTTCATAATCCTCCCTTTTTATACATTTTTTAGGTTATCATTTTAGACCTGGTGATTCTAAAAAAGCAGTCCCAGGTCTGTGAAAAAATACACAATTTTGCATGAACATTAATATTATGATTTATATTCTTGCAAGTGGGTCAGGACAAGGACCTTTCATAATCTTTCACTTTTATACATTTTTAGGTTATCATTTTTCACCTAGTGATTCTAAAAAAACAGTCCCAGGTTTGTTAAAAAATACAAAATTGTGCATGAACATTGTAATATAATTTATATTCTTGGAAGTGGGTCAGGACAACTCTTTTTTTCATTGATAGGTTATTATTTTTTACTTGGTGATTCTAAAAAAACAGTCCCAAATATGTGAAGAAATACAGAATTTTGCATGAACAATGTTTTATTATTTACTAGCAATATAGCCCAGCATTGCTCAGGTGTAATGAAAGCTTTAAAACTAATCCATGGTCCTGGAGTTCAGACTCTTTGGACGTTGGCACAAAAGACTAAAAAGCAATAGTTGTTTCCAGTTAAAGCGAAACTATAGACTGAAAGAAAAATGAATGAATGTAAATCAAATTTTGATTTCCTGGTATCAATATCAAATAAGTTTTTTTCGTCGTAAACTGAATTTTGAAGGCTAAATAAGTACTCTGAGTAAATGGTATCATGGTTGAGACTAAGAAGTACAATTATACCTACTTAGAGCCAAACCCGAAGCATAAACTAAAATCCAAGGGCTGAAAAACTGATTTTGATCAGACCCAATAGGATATCGGGGTATCGATTTCCAATATCAGAGTTAAATACGTCATCCAAGGATAAACTAACCTCAGTAAGTTCATGAAAACTTATCATACCCATCGGGAGTAAAATTGGAGAAAATGAGCCATCTTGATGGATGAATATCGGTTTTTGATCAGATTCGATAGAATATCGGGGGTACTGATTTCTGATATGGGGGTATTATCGATTTTCTGCACTATTGTAAGAACTGTGAACTTGAAACTTCTGAATATCATTTCTGATGTCTTTGTCTCTGAGTTTATAAAATTTGATTAAAATTGAACCACTCCTTCTATAACCCGATTTTTTCGATTATTGATTTTTGATATTTATCAGGGGTACCACAACACAAAACCTAGCTAAGAACACTTGCAGATACTTATAGTACAACTGTGTAAATTTTCAAGGAAATTGGTTCAGCCATTTTGGAGTCTATAGGTGACGGACAGACACACACACAAAGTTCCATTTATAAATAAGTTTAGATTTAGATTAGATTTAGATATTTCTGGAAGTGGGTTAGACCTAGAAATTTTCATATTCCCTTTTTATTTATTCGTTTGCTTATCATTTTTTACCTGGTGATTCTAAAAAAGCTATCCCAGGTCTGTAAAAAATACACATTTTTGCATGAACATTGTATTATGATTTATATTCTTGGAAATTGGTCAGGCCTTGGATCTTTCATAATCCTCACCATTTATCCATTTTGTAGGTTATCATTTTTTACCTAGTGATTCTAAAAAAATAGTCCCAGGTCTGTGAGGAAATACAGAATTTTGCATGGACAATGTTTTATGATTTTGTATTCATCGTATGTGAAATCCTCTGAAAACATGTTATAAAGCAAGACAAATCCATATAAAAATTATTTTCACATGCTGACAGAGCTCTGAGGTTTATCAGACATGTATTGATAAAAAAAAAATCCTTTCATCTTTGTCAGTACCTTTTTCCTCATTTCTTTGTTTCATGTTAATGCAATCACATAAGTATATTGTTATTAATTTCAAGAGATTTATCATTTTTTTCCCTTGAGTTCTTCCAGACAATTTTTCTCTCCAGAATCTATTGAACATATTTGTAAATCTACCATTCGTCCATGCTCTGAATATTGCTGGTAAATAAAGTTTGGTACTCCTGCTACATATTTCTTCTTCTTTTATGTGCCATGTCCTTTCAGGACGTAGACGATCGTGCCTTTCCACATCACCCTATCCCTGGTGGCTCTGAGCCCATTTTCTCCTGTTACAACACTCAAACCCCACTCTGCCATCCACTAGCTCAAGCCCATAAATCTAGAATATAAATATATAGAAACCAGCATGGCCACAAAATGAGGGATCATTTTACATAATAATTATAATATAGAATCGATCCCCCATTTTATACCCACTTTATAATTTCTTATAAACAGTTGGCATATATATTCTTTTATGTGCCCTATCCTTTCAGAACATAGACGATCATGGCTTTCTACGTCTCCCTATCTCTGGTGGCTCTTAGCACGCCTTCTTCTGTTACACCATGCAATCCTCGTTCCGTCATCCACCTGATCAGGTCCTTCAAATATGTTATCCGCTGCTTTCCTGTCTCTTTTTCCCTCTATCTGACCTGTTAGTATCAGGTTCTCCACACCCTACTTTCTCATTGCATGTCCCAGGAACTTGAGTTGTCTCTTCCTGATGCTCAGTATTAATTTCCTTTTTGTTTCCATCCTTTCGAAAACCTTGTCATTGCTCACATGCTCGGTCCATGATATCCACAGCATCCTTCTGTAGAACCACATTTCAGTTGCTTCAAGTTTTTTCTTCATCTTCGAATACATTTTCTAACATTCACTGCCATATTGAAGAACAGACATCACATAGCAATCCAAAGATCCTTAATAAAATCCAAAGAAGAATTTTCATTGTTATTGATCATCACCTGGCATCTCGGTGCTTGTCACTTTCTCACCACCATAATGAGCTTATAATACTTTCATGGTACTTGTTCTAACAAATTTTTCTTGATGTTAAATGTTGTTATTTCTATTCCCACCCTCACAGACAAATTGTACATATGGGAACTAATTTGAGACTTTCAGGTATTTTGGTGGCTGTAGTAAGAACTGCCAGTAAAAATTTGTTCTTTTGGTGAAAGGAATACTGTGGTATTTTGGAGTCAGTAATCATGGCAGTGCATCGTGGTGCAGTGGATATTGGTTTGGAATGAGAAAATGTGTATTCTTCAAATTCCTTGATAATTTGTAGACTTTAGGAATTTAAGAGTAGCAATAGATTGGCAGTTCGGAACAAGAAATCAGGAAACCAAGTTCAAATTCCTGTTAAATTCATTGCATTTACTTTTATGTAATTACTTTTGGGAAAGGTTTAATCCATCTCTTCCCTCCAGTTATGGGTTAAATAACAGCACAGATTGGGTTTTGTAGCCTTGGCAGGCAACCAGTCTACTGCAGAAAGTAGTGGCAACCTACTGCGGGATAATCTTCTACCCAGTCAGTCATGTCTCTTTTGAGGCATGATCGCTCAAGCGTTTATCATGTATAGCACTTAAACGACTGACTGCATCATGGCTAGCTAAGACAGACTGAAAACCAGCCTTCTCCTATCCCTGCTTTTGGTCTTGTGCAACATTTAGTATTATTCAAATTCCTTGATAATTTGTAGAGTCTAGAAATTGAAGAGCAGTACTAGATTGGCAGTTAGATCTCTTCATTTTACAGTTGAAATGGCTAGATGTAATTGTAAGTTTTATCCAAACAATTTCTTCTCTTGTTCTTCTTGTTTGTGAAACTCTCTTGCCAGTCAACTTTGATCTTCAAAGATTGAAGAGAAATGTCAATCATTATTGTTGTGGATTCCAGAGGAAGAACTGCCAAAATAATGAACAACAAAAAAATGGTATAGAGATAGAAAGTAGGTTATATTGAACGTAATATACAAACTGGAATGCGGGTTAGTCAATTCAGGAATACTATTAGTAGAAATAAATATATACAAGTCTTTGAAATGAAATAGTATGTCCGGTTTACTTATTCTAGCTGAGTGGAGCTCAGTGCTAGTCTGGTCTCTGGGTAACTTTGGTATCTGTCGGAACTCTTCGATAACTGTAACGGATCTCTATGATTAGTCTCCACTGGAAACTTCAACTACAATTGAGATTCCAGATTTTCCAACTAACTGCTGTTCTCTCTATGGCAGGATTATATATACACTCAGTCGAGTCCATTATAATATACACAAAGAGGGGAGATCCCACAACAGTTATCTTCTATCTTTTTAATTCCTGTCCATTTATTGTTCTTTCTTCTTAATATTTCATCATGGTTTCTAACACACAATAACATTTTGCATCTTAAAAGCAGTTTGGGGTGAAATGATTAAAAGAAAACTCTTTTCTATCTTCATTTCTTCGGTTCTCTGTGCAGGGCCCGGAAGTTCTTTCCATCTGAATCTATCCTGCACATATATAAATCTACCATCCACCCGTGTATTGAATACTGCTGCCACATCTGGTCAGGTGCCCCTACTGTTCTCCCAGGGGTTCTTGACAAAATACAACGAAGAATCTGTAATGTGATCAATACCGACTTGGCAGACCGGCTGCAGTCACTCTCTCACTGGCATGACATGGCTTCCCTGTGCCTCTTCTATAAATACTTTCATGACATTAGATTACTGGTGCCCCCTAGGTACGAATTTGCACAAAATACTAGATTAGCAACTAGGTCCCACCCTTTTACAGTGAAACCAATAAAATGTAACAGCAATTTCTACTCCAACAGCTTCTTTGCTCGCACTTCCTGCCTGTGGAATTCCCTTCCATATACTTGCTTCCCCAACAGCTACAATCTCCAGGAGTTTAAATTTAAGGTCAATAGACATCTAACACACTAACTCACATCCATTCTCTCAAACACTCTTCCCATCTACCCAACCCTCATCCTCGGTATCCTTACCCGTCTATCACCCTCCTTCTGACATTTCCTATATTTAACCACTGTTTCTCATCACTTTCCCCTATGTAACCCCCTGTGCAATAGTGGTAGTGGAATGCTTTGCTTGGGGTGAAATGATTATTAAAAAAAAAAAATTTAAGGTTTCCAATATTTTAAAAAAATATTTCAAGTTTTTTAAAACATTTTTTTTTGGTCTAAAAGTGCAAAAAATATGATAATTTCTTTTTTTAATCATTTCACCCTGCCCCCATGCAAAATGAGAATGCCATTAGAATGCAGAGTGTTGCTGGAGTGAAAGTGAATGAGAATAAGAAGATTGAAAATGGGGAGGATTAAGGAATCGACAAAAAAAAAAAAAGAAACTGGGTTCAAGTAGTCAGAAGATAGTGGTTGACATTGCATTTTTATTTTTGAAGATTGTAGTTATCATGTATCGAGCATGTGAGCAATGAGGAGGTCTTGGAAATGATGGAAACAAAAAGAAAATTAATACTGAGCATCAGGAAGAGACAGCTGAAGTTTCTGGGACATGCAAAGAGGACGGAGGGCTTGGAGAATCTGATACTAACAGGCCAGATAGTTTGAAAAAGAGACAGGAGAAAGCAACGGATAACATATTTGAAGGAACTAATCAAGTGGATGATGGAACGAGGATTGCATGGTGTAACAGGAGAAGACGTGCTCAGAGCCACCAGGGAGAGGGAAAAGTAGAAGGCCATGATCACCTACGTCCTGAAGGGACAGGGCACATAGAAGAAGTTATAAGGGAAGCAAGAAATCAAAAAGGAGTTCCACAGGTGAAAAATATAAAAAGAAACTGTTGGAGTAGAAATGATGGTTGCATCAAAGTTATTTCAACAGTAAAACAGTGAGATCTAGTTGTCAATCAGATCAGTCAGTTAAGTACCATGTGTGATACACGCTTTGGGCAATCATGTCTTGAATGAGACATGACTGACTGGGCAAAAGATTATCCCACAGTAGTTTGCCATTGCTTTCTTCATTAGACTGGTTGCCAGACAAGGCTATAGAACCCAATCCATCCTATTATTTGACTATAGCTAGAGGGGGAAGATATGTATTATATTATTAGGTAGTAATTAATGGGGGATCAGTTTATTACTTGTTAACAATAATAAACCGAACCCCCATTTTATGACCAGTAGAAGTCTCTAATCACTATTCCAACTATTCAGTCAGTTAATTGCCATACGTGATACAGGCTTGAGCGATCATGTCTCGAAAGAGACAAGACTGACTGGGCAGAAGATTATCCTGCAGTAGATTTCCATTGCTTTCTGCAGTAGACTGGTCGCCAGCCAAGGCTATAGAACCCAATCTGTCCTGTTATTTGACTCATAGCTACAAGGAGAAGTGATGTATTATTAGGTAGTAATTAGTGGATGATCAGTTTATCACGTCATAACAATAGAAGACCGTATGATACACACTTTGGGCGATCATGTCTCGAATGAGACATGACTGACTGGGCAGAAGATTACCCCGCAGTAGGTTGCCACTGCTTTCTGCAGTAGACTGGTTGTCAATCAAGGCTATAGAACCCTATTATTTAATCCATAATTGGAGGGAAGAGATGGATTAATACCTTTCCAAAGGGTATTTGTGCATAAGTGAATGCAAGGAATTCAACTGGAATTCAAACTTGGCTCCCCGATTTGTTGTTCCGAGTCGATATCGCTTGCACCACAACACACGACGCCAATCCGAGAGTATGCTTAAATTCATGCAGTCAGGGCACCAGGAAAAAAAGCCTGTCCAAGTAGTTGCCATTAAAATATTTGTAGAGGAAAACGATTGGTGAGAAAGTAACAGGAGATGAGATGCCAGGTTAAGTTTGATTGTATTGCAGATACTTCTCTGGATTTTATTAAAAATCTCAAAATGCACAGTTGGAGAACCAGACCAGATATGACAACAGTATCCGATACATGGATGAATGGTAGATTTATAAATGTGCTAGATGGATTCTGGACAGAAAAAAATTTTGGCATGATAGTGAACTAACTTTCCTTGCAGCAGACATAGCTATTAACTTTTTATTAAGTCAGTGGAAAATGTGAGACCAAAAAGGTGTACATGTTTACGCTCCTGGAGTTCAGTATCAAGAACCCAAATGGTAGGCAGAAAAAGTTTCTGTCGTGATTAAATTAAAACTACATTTTTGGAGATATTAAAATAAACAAGTCATTTCTTGCCTCAGATAACCACTGATTAGAGGTCCATTTTAAGAATATTTATTTACTCTGCTCCCCCACTGGAACAAGATGTGGAAGCAATATTCAATGCATAGACGAATGGTAGACTTAGAAAGTTAGATGATGGTGAGAATAATTGTCTGGCATGGTAAACCAATCATGAAAGCACAAAATAAAATGATTTTCAGATTACAAACAGAATTAATAGAAATAAAATTTGTCACTGGAGCAAGTTGTGACACAAGGTGAGTTTTTAATGTGGGAACCTGAGCATGGATGCTCAGACCACTGATCAAAGATTATGGAGCCCCTGCTGATGCAGTAACTGGATACAAAGCTTGTGTAAACTTGCTTTTTTTTGGTTATACAGACCCACCAGGTGGCAGGTCTTTTCAAGAGTAGTTGCCTGGTTTCTTCTTCTATGTGCCTTGTTCTTTCAGGACATAGGCAATCATAGCTTTCCACATCTTCCTATCTCTAGTGGCTCTTAGCATGCTTTCTTTTGTCACACCATGCAATCCATGTTCAGTCATCCACCTGATCAGGTCCTTCAAATATGTTATCCGCTGTTTTCCCCTGTCTCTTTTTCCCTCTATCTAACCTGTTAGTATCAGGTTCTCCAAGCCGTCCTTCCTCATTATATGTCACAGGAACTTAAGCTGTCTATTCCTGATGCTCAGTATTAATTTTCTTTTTGTTTCCATCCTTTCCAAAACATCATTATTGCTCACTTGCTTGATCCATGACATCTTCAGCATCCTTCTGTAGAACCACATTTCAGTCGCTTTAAGTTTTTTGTTGCTTGCTTTACTTTGTTGAATTTTTTGGATTTGCTACTAAGACAGGAGTAAATGGTTGTGTCATCTGCCTAAATACTTAGCTGGGAACTGATGGGCTGAATATTTTCTATTGTAGGTTTATGTATATAAAAACAATAAACCCCCAAAACCATTTTGTACTGAATTCTTTCCAGTGCGTACAAAACAAACAGAAAGTTCATCTTCAAAGAATTTATATCTTTAGAAATTTTAGATGATGAAGTTGCTTACATCAATCAGCTAAGTGGCAAATTTTATTTGTATTCATTCAGTTTGTAAATCTATAAAAGACGTGTCTCATTTAATCTGAAAATCATTTTATTTTTGCTTTCATGATTGGTTTACCATGCCAGACAATTATTCTCACCATCATCTAACTTTCTAAGTCTACCATTTGTCTATGCATTGAATATTGCTTCCACATCTTGTCTGGGACTTTTCAATGTATTTAGGAATTCTTTTTAAAAAACAAAGAAGAATCTGCAATGTTATTGGTTCTGACCTGGCAATTCAATTTCATGTAGAATAACAACACTTACTGCCATAAAGGATTCCAGCTAGAAGACAAAAATAAAGCAGGTTGTAACTCAATACAAACCCTGCAACAGTGATTAAAATTAAGCTGGTATTTATACCGAAATACCTCCACTCATTTACCAGAAGCCAATCACAGCCCATGCAATGGACTATTCCACTTGAGCACAATGAGATGCTCCCAGTAAATAGCTTTCACTCGCAAGTTGGATTATTCTCTCAGCTTGTTCCACAACTGAGTGCTTATTTTGACAACATGATTATTCTACATTTCAGTTACTTTTCCACTACCATAACGTAGCTTCCCTGTGCCTCTTCTATAAATATTTTCATGGTAATTGGCCTGATGACGTTTCTTTTTGGTACCTAGACTTTAAGAATTTAAGTGCATTACATGTGCGTTGTGGTGCATTGGATATCGGCTTGGAACAATCTTAAATCTTAGTGGCTTTATTGCTTTGCTTGGTATCAAAAAATTAAAAAAAAAATGGCAAATGCTATTTTGTGCATCAGAGATGACATTTCTGTACAAAAGATGATTAGTTATTCTTACTTTTATTTATGAAACTATTTTCATGGATATATTCCTAAGTGTCCTTTTGTTGTATGTTTATGCTATAAACACAGCAGCATCTCAGATTATTGGCTGTAGTGGATATACACAACAGTAGCAGTGGACAATCACCATTAAAAAAGTCATGTGTTTTAAAAGGAAATCTCTGTCTTAACCTGTAGTCTCAGACACTAAAAAGAAAATATTCCTCTCCAACCATTGTTCAAGAAAGGGAAACATTTAGATATGGACTGTGATTAACAATAGTGTATGCTTTTCACAACCAGACTTTTATTTCTGGAATAAATATTTTGTAAAATTTCAAACAGTCATTTACTTTTTCTCAATGTCAGGTTAGGCTTAAACCTGATACTGGTAACATGTAACCCAGTACAACCTGCTACACGATTAATGTCTCTACAAGCTACCCACACTAGCTTTACTGCTGGTGAGGAAGGTGGCATGTGAACTTGCAGGCTGAAAAACAGGACCTATTAAAGGAAGGGTAGATGAGCCTCTGTAGATGAACCAATGGCCAACATGTCATTTCTTACGTCTTTGTCTATGAGTGTATCAAATTTGATTAAAATTGGACCACTCCTTGTACAACCCGATTTTTTCGATTATCGATTCTCAATATTTATCTGGGGTACCTTGACACAAAACCTAGCTAAGAACACTCGCAGATGCGTATTGTACAACTGTGTAAATTTTCAAGAAAATCGGTTCAGTTGTTTTGGAGTTTATAGGTAACAGACACACACAGACAGACAAAGTTCCATTTATAAATAAGTTTAGATAAAGATTGTTCATTTTACAATCATGATGTTAAATGAAAATATGACCTTGATTAAATTTATTCTTGTACACTGCTTCAACTGCTTTTTCAAATCAAAAAAGAAAAGAAGAAAAATAAATCCAGAGAACCAGTGTTCGAATGTGATCTCATAGGCTGTTTCAATGTTTCATACTATCATACAAAATGTTAAAATAGATTTAATATCACAAAGATTTAAAAAGAAAAAAAATTGACATTTATGACAGCTTGCTAAAACAAATTTAAATATTTAATTTCTGGCAGAAATATCGAAGTTTCTTTTCAAAAAGATACACTAAATAATGAAAAAATAAAATAAAATTTGCCAAATGGTTGAGATAGTTGCATATTTCCTGCCAATGGCAGATTCAAGTTCTTGACCCAGTGACATGCAGCGGTTTTATGCCTCTAAGACACAAGTAAGGAGGTATACACTGGTCCTGCTTATTTTTTATTTTTATTTTAATCATATCACCCCGAGCAAGGCAGTAGTGCCACTGATGTGCAGGGGGCTACATAAGAGTAAAAATTAGATAGAAGAGACTGAAGAGAGGGCTGAACCAGTTAGAAAGGAGCAAGAGAAGGAAGTGAATACAGGTGTGATGACAGTTGCAGAGGTGGAGAGAAAGAAAAGGATATACAGGGTGGTGAAGAAAGAACTAGGATCAAGTGGTTAAGAGATGAGTATTGAACTTGGATTTAAATTCCTGGAGGTTGTAGCTGTCAGGAAAGCAAGAATAAGGAAGTGAGTTCCATAGGTGAAAAGTGCGAGAAAAAAAACTGCAGGAGTAGAATTGTCGTCCACATTTGGTTGATCTCACTGTGAATGGGTGAGACCTAGTTGCCGGTCTGGTTGCACGAGTAATCACCTGTTGCAGAGGCATGAGTGACTTAAGTTCATTGGAGCAGAAGCTGTGAAAGTATTTATAGAACAGACAAAGGGAAGGCACATCCCATCGGTGGGAAAGTGGTTGGAGTCGAGCCGCCAAGTCGGTACCTATCACATTACTAATTCTTCTTTGGAGCCTGTCAAAAACACTGAGATGATCAGTGGGGGCGCCTGACCATATATGACATCAGTACTCCATGCATGGACAAATGGTTGATTTGTATATATGCAGGATGGATTCAGGGGGAAAAAACATCCTGGCCCGACACAGTGACCCAACCTTCCTAGCAGTGGATTTAGCTATGAACTCGATGTAGTGGTTCCATTTGAGATCAGAAGATAGGATAAGGCCGAGGAGGCGCAGTGTATTGCTCTCAGGGAGACAAGCTTGGTCCATGCTTATGGGGGTGCAGGAGAGGTTGCCTGTGATGATTAACAGACAGCAAAATACATTCACACCAACTTGTGGAAGTATAGAGCCGCCCTTGTACAACAACCTTAACAGAGAATATTGTCCTCATCTTTGTTGCCATATGCACAACGTTTTGAATGCTGTGGGCTTCGACTTTCATGAGGTGATTTCCAATCACCTGATGAAGGTCAGAGCATAAATAATTGCAATACTTCATCTCAGAAATACAGACAGATCCTGAAGAAGGCCGAAGAGTTCAATGGTTAAAATCTTGTTAATATGGCAACAAAGATGGCAACAGCCTGAACAATGTAAATAGCATAAATCATTATAATACCTCGTCTCAGAAATACAGGCAAATTAACAGAGACAATTTCAAATCCTGATATGAATGCCCAGGGTCATCAGCCACTTTCCAAACCATGCACATTTCAAACACTGATTTTCAAGGCAAGCACCACTTGCAAAACAGACTATTTCTACCAATTTCTCTATTTGTGATTAAAGATAAAAATATCATATCGCTGAGTTTGAATTTGAGTTTTATTTAACGGCATATCAACCTCTGTGGGTTATTTAATGCCAAAAAGCTAAGGTTTTAAGGTATTTCTTTTTTAATGTTCGGTGATAGTGAAGAGGTTGATTTAGTCAGATTTTAATGTAAATTTTTTGTTTTTATTATTTTTATTTTACAAAACTGAAAATGTCTTCTAGTCTTGTATTCAAAAATGTTTTGCTGAGAATTTTTTCTTTAAATTATCTTCAAAAATGTAATATTTTTCCTTCAAAAATGTATATCTTTCTATAAAAGTCTAGTTTTATGTATATATTTTTATAAAATTGTTTTGTTTAAACTTTCATAGTGTTTTGACACCTGTTTGGAAAAGGGGTTATCTATTTGCCCACAGCTGGGACTATAACAGGTGCTACCACTCCTGGTTAGGGTGAACCTGGGAACAACAGCAACTAAGAGGTGGTTCGATGCTTCTCACAACCTCCCAATCAGAGGCCTTGCTGCTGGATGCAGTTTACTATCATACCCAGGACCTTAGTTAGGGTCTAAGAATTTAAGTAAGTATTTTATTCTATGGCAGCATGTGGTCATAAAATCACTTTTTTGTTAAGTAAATTAGGGTTATTTATATGGTTTAAGTTTTTCAAAAAAGCATAAGTTACATCTGTCCCTTTTTCATTGTGAGATTTGGATTTAGCGACAATATTCCAGAGTTTTTGTTATTTTTTTATTTTCAATGATATATGGATTAAGCAGTACTTTTGCTTTGTTTACTGTTGTCCTTGCTGCCAAATGCAGTTTACCGTCAAGCCCAGGACCTGTCACATAGTTGAGAAGATGTTCAGATGATTGTCGGCATTACCTTTAAAATGTTGTACATTGTAGGAAACTGTTTATGTTCACTTAAACTTTACAGATCTTGAAACTCTCTTTCAGGGAACAAGAAACATAAAATTACGAGTGCCCTTTTTAAGCTTTTGAGCATTTGAAGTAAGAAATGAAATGGGAAATCAAAGAGATGCAGTTCTAAATGCACACAATTTAAAATTAATGGGAAATGACAGAAGATAACAGGAAAAAAAATGACTACACAAGAAATGACTTTTTTCTTTTGCTTTTCTTTTTAATATCCTCTTAAACAGACTTTAAAGTTAATGTTTTCCATTATCCACCCATTGCCAATAAGATCAATAGGAAATACAGGACAGGAAACAATTCCACAATGAATACTTTAGGGAATATATATATACACATACATCACAAAGCACATATGCATACATATATTGCATAAAATATATATATATATATATATATGTTTGTATATGTGTGTGTGTGTGTGTGTGTGTGTGTATATATTTTCTAGAAAACACACGCCCACCCACATATATATTTTCCGCAAAACACATATCTATATTAAAAAAAACACACAAATATATATATATATATGTGTGTGTGTGTGTGTGTGTGTGTGCGTGTTCCACAAAACACACACACACACATATATATTCTACAATGAGACATTTACATGTAAAAAATGTATACATATATATGTGTGTGTTCCATAAAAAAATATATATGCATACAAATATATATATATATATATATATATATATATATATATATATTTTTTTTTTTTTTAATTTATTTATTTAAATATTTCCGCAACCTAAGTTTCTACCTTTTGGTATCTTCAGGCAATTTATAATATATATATATATATATATATATATATTACTTAATTGTTATAATGTAAGGTTGCTGTTTTTTCAGTACTTTTACTGATAAAATGTATTTTGCCAAGCAGATTTTTTATTCTAAACTGCTCAATATCAGGGTGGAGATAGAGCGTTAATAAGCACAATAGTTTGTAACTTTAACTGAGCAGGTTCATGCCAACTTTAAAGTTTCATGAGAACACCATTATGATGTTCTAACTTGTAAGGGATATATTTATATTTAATCATATAATTATGAATTAAAAGCACATTGCAACACAGAAATTTCTATGTTTCAAGATAGAATCTCGTCATCAGGCAATGTTGCATGCTGGTTGTGAAAATGATTTACATTTAAATGCAAAAATAGCAAACCAATGGTTTTTTTGTATTTGAATGTAAATCATTTTTACAACCAACATTGCTTGATGATGAGATTCTCTCTCGAAACATAGAAATCTCCATGTCACAATGTACTTTTAATTTATATTTATATGATTATATTATGCTCTACAATATTTATTGTATTGAGCACTGTTTATAAAAAAATAAATACCAGGGAACTCAAAATCATAAAACTTTGGGTCCTCTTCACCTGGATATATATATATATATATAGATAGATAGATAGGTGTGAGTTTGTGATCCTGAGTTTCACGCTCTTGTGATCATCTAACAAACTTTATCTGATGATCGCAAGAGCGTGAAACCCAGGGTCACAAACTCACACCTATCTATATGAATATGTCAGCTCTACCACTGATATTGAGCGCATTCAAATAAGTACCGCACATATATAATATATAAATAATATAATATATATACCAAATTGCATATATATATATATATATATATAATTATATCCATGCACTTTTCACATATATATATATATATATATATATATATATATATATTCTCTACAAAACACACACATACACATTTTCTACAAAACACACATACATATTTTCTACAAAACACGAATACACACATACATATTTTCTACAAAACACGAATACACACATACATATTTTCTACAAAACACGAATACACACATACATATTTTCTACAAAACACGAATATACACATACATATTTTCTACAAAACACGAATACATACGTACATATTTTCTACAAAACACGAATATACACATACATATTTTCTACAAAATACACATATACAATTTCATTTTTTTTTACATTATTTACATAAAAAATATTCTCATTTTTGTTCTTATTATAACAATGTTTCAGCCACTTTTTTCTCTGACCTTCCTCAGTTGTCTGACAATCCTGGTATTCAGGGACCCTTTAACCTATGGGATTAGATGATCCTTATTTTTCTTTCTCTTTCTCAGAATATCTTGTTCTGTTCTTTTTTTATTTTAATAAAATTATTGCTCAGATGTTTTACACTAAGTCTAAGAGATTGAACTCAAAATTACTTTGTCACCAAAGTCATGAGACAGCATTTCAATTTTTTCAATTATTTTCCTATTCATGCTTTTGGAGTTTAAACAGAAATTAAATAATTACATTAATCAAATATATGTTTTTGTTGTCTATGTCTTTGAAATTTATTGATTGAATATTTCTGGAATAAATCGTGTAAAATTTAAAAAAAAAAAAAGATTATCTATTGTGTTAAAAAAAGAAAGAAGATTTAATTAAAATATCAGCAAAATTTTAGGTTAATGCAAAATGTAAGACATTACTCAAATGTTGAACCTATTAACATTTTTCCCCTGCCATCGTTTTACTCTTTCTCTTTTCATAACTTCAAAATAACAGTTCATGATCATACATTTGATCTGTTCACACAATGATATCTGACACCTTTGGAACAAGTTTTGGAACAAGTTATTAGCAATATTTTTAACTAGCATTATAGCCCAGTGTTGCTCAGGTGTAATGAAAGCTTTAAAACTAATCCATGGTCCTGGAGTCCAGACTCTTTGGACGTTGGCATGAAAGACTAAAAAGCCATAGTTGTTTCCAGTTAAAGCGAAACCGTAGACTGAAAGAAAAATGAATGGATGTAAGTCAAATTTTGATTTCCTGGTATTGATCTCAAGTAAGTTTTTTTCATCGGAAACTGAATTTTGAAAGCTAAATAAGTAAATGGTATCATGGCTGAGACTAAGAACTACAATTATACCTACTTAGAGCCAAATCCAAAGCAAAATATAAAATGTCTGAAAAAAAATACAGATATACAGACAGATAAACAGATACACAAACATCTTGCCTTATATATATATATATATATATTATCGATTTTCTGCACTATTGTAAGAACAGCAACCTTGAAACTTCTGAATATCATTTCTTATGTCTTTGTCTATGAGTGTATCAAATTTGATTAAAATCGGACCACTCCTTCTATAACCCGATTTTTTCGATTATCGATATTTATCGGGGGTATCTCGACACAAAACCTAGCTAAGAACACTCGCAGATGCTTACAGTACAACTGTGTAAATTTTCAAGAAAATCGGTTCAGCTGTTTTGGAGTCTATAAGTAACGGACACACACACACACACACACACACACATGGACAAAGTTCCATTTATAAATAAGTTTAGCTAAGGATAGTAGAAAATGATGCCAAGATATTGAACAGAATACAGGAAACTACACAAAGAAAACAAAGAACAAATGCAGACAGGCAAAAGAAAGATGGCTCAATGACAAATGTACCAAAGTTGTTGTCGTCGTCCTGCGGCCTTGGCTGAGATAGAACTCACTACACCCCACCAGTATTCCCTGTGCATTTGGAACCCTGGCGTAGTTTGTAGCAAAATTCAATCTTGTCAAATAGCTGAATACTTGATGCTTCGCCAGGGCTACCAAGTGTGTTTTTATCATGATACCAACACTAGATGGGTTGCCTCCAGGCCCCATCCTGTTATTTAACCCATAACTGGAGGGAAGTGAAGGATTAATACCTTTCTTAAGGGTACCAGTGCTTCAGTGAATGCAGGGTACTCAACTGGAATTTGAAATCGGCTCACCGATTTCTCTTTCCAAGCCAACATCCCCTGCACCACAACGCAAATTCATCACTGAAAGCTTACAACGCTTGGTTTTCCCAAGGGGTCACCCATCTAAGTACTGAGCAGGCTCGCGTTGCTTAACTTCGGTGATCAAACGAGAATCGGTGTATTCAACGTGATATGCCATAAGCATACCAAAGTAGAGAGACTGAGTACAACAAATAATGGTGACATGCATAAAAAAATAAAGGAACCAACAGGACAAAATACCTGCTTAATGATAGGGTGTATAAAAGCAAAGGATGGTACACTCATACTAAAAAAAGAAAATAATACTTCAGTGATGGAATGAGTTTTTCCACAAGAGAGAGCAATCAACAATATGCAAAAATATGGATGAACCAAAAATATTAAATACGGAACTGAAATCAACAATGGCCATATTGAACAGAAACATAGAAGCAGGTCTCAACAGGATTGTAATAGAGATACTGATGTCCTTAGAGACCTTTGGCATAGACAGAATCACAGAAATAATAAACAAAATCTACAATAGTGGCAAGGACTTCTTCTTCTTCTATGTGCCCTGTCCCTTCAGGACGTAGGCGATCATGGCTCTCCATGTCTCCCTATCCCTTGTGGCTCTTAGTATGTTTGCTCCTGTTGCTCCTGGCAACCCCCGTTCCGTCATCCACCTGATCAGTCCCTGCAAATATGTTATCCGCTGCCTTCCTCTGTCTCTCCTTCCTTCTATCTGTCCAGTCAGTATCAGGTTCTCCAGGCTCTCCTTCATTGCATGTCCCAGGAACTTCAATTGTCTCTTCCTGATGCTCAGCATCAATTTCCTTTTTGTTGCCATTCTTTCTAACACCTCGTTGTTGCTTGTATGCTCAGTCCACGATATCCGTAGCATCCTTCTGTAGAACCACATTTCGTCCGCTTCCAGTTTTGTCCTCATTTTCGATGATATTGTCCAGCATTCACAGCTGTATTGAAGAACTGACATCACGTAGCAGTCTACAATTTTCATAGCACTACCTAAGAAGCCAAGTGCAAAGGAATGAGAACTCCACCAAACAATCAACTGAATGAACCACATAACAAAACTCATCATCTGAATTCTGATCATGCAGCAGAAATAGGACAAGAACAGTGTATCTTTGTTAAAGACACCAGAATGAGGAATGCAGTATTCATGCTCAGAATTCTATCTGAAAGAGCAATATGAATGCAGAAGGATCTTTATAAGTGCTTTATAGACTACTCAAAGGCAAAAGTACACCACAAGGACTCGATAGAGATGCTCGGCAAGCTTGACATTTTTGAAAAAAACATTACGACAATCAAGAATTTATATTGGCAGCAAAGTGCTTGCAGACAAATAAGAAGTGAATTCAGAATGTATACAAAAATAGAAATGGGTGTAAGACAAGTATATGTTTTCTCACTGGATCTATTCAACTTACACAGCAAAACAATTCTGAGAGAAATAAAATCCTTTCCAGCCACAATCTCAACCATGTAAGATATGCAGATGATCCAGTGCTGATAGCAGACATGGAAAAGAAAATGCAGAACCTCCTACGGAAAGTAGCAAAAGAAAGCGAAAGGAAAAGACTGAGCATAAACTTCAAGAAAACTGAACGTATGGTCATCAGCAAAAAGAAGACCCCAAAATGCCAACTACAGGTTCTTCTTCTATGTGCCCCGTCCTTTCAGGATGTAGGCGATCATGGCTTTCCACGTTTCCCTATCCCTGGTGGCTATGAGCACGCATTCTCCTGTTACACCATGCAATCCTCATTCCGTCATCCACCTGATTAGGTCCTTCAAATATGTTATCTGTTGTTTTCCCCTGCCTCTTTTTCCCCCCTATCTGGACTGTTAGTATCAGATTCTCCAAGCCCTCCTTCCTCATTGCATGTCCCAGGAACTTAGGTTGGAGAAACTAAAAAAAAAGAAAGTAAAGAAATTTATATACCTGGAAAGCATTCTGACAAGGGATAGAAAATGCTACATTGAGATCCAAAGACGCGTTGGCTTAGCCAAAGGTGCATTTCAAAAGCTAACCAGAGTACTGAGAGACAAAGATTTTACTGGAAGAAAAGAAAAGAGTGCTGCATTGCTATGTGATATCTGTCCTTCTGTAAGAAGTGAATGTCAAGGATGAAGGACAGGCTTTAGTCAGTAGAAATGTGGTTTTACAATAGATGCTGTATGAGCAATGATGAGGTTTTGGAGAGGATGCAAACAAGAAAAGAAATCATACTTAACAATAGGAAGAGACAGAAAAGGTTCCTGGGACATGTAGTGAGGAAAGAGGACCGGGAGAATTTAATACTCAAAGGACAGATAGAAGGAAAGAGAGACAGGGGAAAGCAGTGTGAGACATACTTGATAGGCTTTAGCAAATGGATAGTGGAGCATGGTTAGGAAGAGATACCAAGAGAAAAAGTATTAAGCGCTACAAGAGACAGAGCCAAGTGGAAGTCTATGATTGCTTTTGTCCTGATGCAACACAACACATAAAGATGAAGTAGAAGGCATCTGTTTATCTTGCAAGAAAAAGGTAGTGCCATATTTGGTCAAAGTTCAGTCCTTTGGTGCTTAGAACGGAGAGACCTCTCCAGTGCACAGGCCAGGGCAATGATATAAGGAGGACATGTGCCCCCCAGGCTACATGGTTCCATCCCCCTCTTAGCCACACCCACACAATTTGAAAGAATATAGACCTAAGGCAATTTTGATTGAAACTCTCACGATATAATGCCAAAAGTTTTTCCATCATTAGTTTCTTAATACCAATTCTATTGTGAAAATATTGACTTGTATAAAAAAACCAAAGTCAAAAAATCGTGTCTGCATGTGTGTGTGTGTATATATATATATATATATATATATATATACACACACACACACACACACACACACATACATGTATGATGGTAAACTGCATCTGGCAGCAAAGACTGATCGGGTTTTGTGAGTAACATGGAACCACCTTTTAATTGTTGTTGTTTCCAGGTCTACCCTGACCCGGAGTGGTAGTGGTCCTAGCTATGGGCAAATATTTAACCTCCAAACTGGGGTCAAAATGCTATGAATGTATAGACCTTTATAGAAATATATCCATAGAAATAGACTTTTATAGAAAAATATACATTTTTGAAGTAAAATTTTACCAATGATACATTTTTGAAGGAAAAAAAATTGATACCAGCAATACATTTTTGAATACAAAACTAGAAGACATCTTCAGTTTTTTAAAATAAAAAAAAGTTTTTCATCAAAATTTGACTAAATCTACAATCTTACTATAACAAAACATTAAAAAAAATTCCTTAAAACCTTACCGTTTTTGACATTAAATAACCTACAGAGGTGTTGATATGCCATTACAAAAAACTCAGACTCAAACACACAGACATCAGTTTTAAGATTGTTTTTAACAATATCCTTAAAATCTATTTTTGGTTTCTGTTTTTGGTTTATCTTTCACACTCATACCATGTTGTAACACTCCGCAAAATTTATAACTAAGTCTATCATCTCCCATTTTAATAAGTTATCGTAACCCCTTTCATAGAAATTGACAGATAGATATTGCATAATGGCAACCTAAACAATTTTGCTTTTATTTGATGCTTTGGATACACAAGATCAATCCAAAGAATTATGACAGTTTTGATTTTTCAATTAATCTCAATTCCCGGTGTGGCAAATTCTCTGCAGAGCAAAGGAAATAGAGTTTTTCAGTTATTTACTCTTGCTGATTTCTTTGTTTCAAACAAAACTATTTCAAATGGCGGGTATATACTGAGGAAACAGGCATGCTTCAGCAAAGTTCATAGAATTCATGATGATAATAAAAAGAGGTAAACAAAATAGAACAGAATAAAATAATATGAGGCAAGAGAATGTAAGGCAAATTAAAGCAACTGTAAGAAAAAAAATTCACGAAGCAGAAATAGCGTTCACATGCAGAAGGGATATAGTCAAGTGGTGATGGCCTGCTGACTTCGTAAAATGAAAGAAAAATATTTGTGACCAAAACTGAGAATTGTTCATTTCTATTATCTAGGAAGAAATCCCAGTATGCATCTGATTTGTCGATAAATTTAGGTCGTGGGGATTTTTAGCATTCATTAACAAGATTTGAACCAATACTATATGTGGAGTGAGCGGCCATGGTTTAATTAAAGAAATAGTAGAATTGCCTAACAAACAATATATAAACACACATACATATACACACACATATATATATATATATATATACACACACACGTATGTGTGTATATATATATATATATATATGCACACATGTATATACACATATATACACACCCCCATATTTATATATATATATACATATATATATATATATATACACACACCCATATTTATATATATATATACATATATATATATATATACACACACCCATATTTATATATACATATATATATACACACACCCATATTTATATATACATATATATATATACACACACCCATATTTATATATACATATATATATACACACACCCATATTTATATATACATATATATATACACACACCCATATTTATATATACATATATATATATATATATATATATATATATATATATATATATATATATACACACACATTTTTATATATAACACACACATATTTGAATGAAATGATTTGTTTGAACATTATTTTTGATCAATGCTTGTATTTAAGTAGATATTCTGTTTATAATCAAACATTATTATATATTTATTTCTACCTGCCTGATTATTTACGATAAATTTTTTTTATTATGAAATGACACACATTTTCATCATAAAAAATTTTTTCGTAAATAAATTATAAACAGAATAAATACTTAAATACAAATATCAATCAAAAATAATGTTCAAACAAATCATTTCAAATTGTTGGTTGTTTATAACTAAGTTTCTTTCATCTTTGTTAATTTACATAACATGTTTACATTTGTTGATGTTCCGATACATTTCAGAGCAGAGATGGTTATTACGATGAATTCAAAAATTATGTTATAGGCTTAATTTGTCTTCTTTTTGACTGATCGTCATTTGTGGTCGAGAGGTCAAGACACACCAGATCACATGGTGGCTTCCCTTATGTGTATCGGAGTCGCAGGTTTGCATCCTGTTGAATGACACACATTTTTGTAATTAAAAAATCATAAATAATCAGGCTAGTAGAAATAAATATATAATACTGATTGATTATGAACAGAATATCTACTAAAATACAAGTATCAATCAAAAATAATGTCTAACAAATCATTTCAAATTGACAGTTGTTTACAAACAAATTTCGTTAATTTTTGTTAATTTCCATAGCATATATGTATGTATACACTTACACACACATATATATATATATATATATATATATAGGAATTAAGACTTCTTCATTGAAGAAAATAATATCTTCTTTCCAGTTCTAGATTGAGTGGCCATTCAGTCAGTCAGTTTAGTGCCATACGTGATACACGCTTGGGTGATCATGTCTTGAAAGAGACATGACTGACTGGGCAGAAGATTATCCTGCAGTAGGTTGCCATTGCTTTCTGCAGTAGACTGGTTGCCAACCAAGGCTATAGAACCAAGTCTGTCCTGTTATTTGACCCATAGCTGGAAGGAAGAGATGGATTAATACCTTTCCTAAGGGTATTTGCATGTATATGATTACAACGAATTCAACTGAAATTCAAACTCGGCTCTCTGATTTCTTGTTCAGAGTCGATATCCACTGGACCACTACGCATATGAGTTTTTCACTCAGTATGCATTTGTAGGATTTGCTAATACATTTGGGTAGAGCAGGGGTTTTCTCATTCCCTGACAAGATTTGAACCAATACTATATGTAGAGTGAGTGACTATGGTTCAATGTAAATAAATTGTAGAACTGCCTAATAAACAATATTGATAATGATTATAATATGCTACAACAAGAAAAAGAAGAGAACAAGTCAAAAATTAATAGAAATCATGTGAAGATTATATAGGTTAGTGCAGCTGTTTTGTTGCAATAAAGACAACAAATATGCAGAAAGTTATTTGAAAAAAATTAATGTATAATAGTAACAATATATTATGACAAAGATCTAATTTTTATGTTGAAAGTTATGACTGCACCAACATGACGGGTTTTTCAAGTAAGATTATTTCAATGTCTCATCTGAAAAAAGTGACAAATAATGACAAAAGGAAAAATGTCATAACTTCCGTTTGAAAATTCTTTTATTTGAAGCAAGGAAATCATCAAGGGTAAATAACTGAAGAACCTCATTATCTTTACTCTGCAGAGAATTTCTAACTCCGGAGAGTTAGGTTAATTGAAAGTCAAAACTGTCATGATTCTGTGGATTGATCTAGAGTGTCCAAATCCCTAAACAAAGCAAAATTGTTTAGATGTTATTATACGTCTGCATTTAAATATATACAACTAGCAGTATAGCCTGGTGTTGCTCGGGTGTAATGAAAGCTTTTATATATATATATTATCAATTTTCTGCACTATTGTAAGAACTGCAACCTTGAAACTTCTGAATATTGTTTCATATGTCAGACCACTCCTTCTATAACCCGATTTTTTCAATTAGCAATTTTCGATATTTATCGGGGGTACCTCAACACAAAACCTAGCTAAGAACACTTGCAGACACTTATAGTACAACTGGGTAAATTTTCAAGAAAATCAGTTCAGCTGTTTCAAAGTCTATAAGTAACGGACACACACACACACAAAGTTTCATTTATAAATAAGTTTAGATTTAGATATATGTTTCCATATATGAGATTTGCCAGCATATCTTATTATGAGAGATGATAAATTAGCCAAGCAGTTATTTTAGGGGGTGTTATTACATAGTGAATGTGTGCAATGCAAACCAAAAGTACATTTTAAGGATGCAGTTAAAAAGTATCTTATATACTGTTGGTTCTAATGAAAACAAACACTTTTCTTTCTCCAATTTATAGGCAAAAGCACACAAATGCATGATGAGATTTTTTTTCTAGCCAATAAAAAAGGCTAGTTCTCAGTTTCATCTGACTCAGTCCCGATCTGTCTTGCCTTAAATTCACTTAACCAAGTATTCTCTTGTGCGTTAACCCCAATTTTTCATTTGTGAACTTTTTACCATTGTTGCTTTGCCTTATTACTGTTAATTTGCCTTGCATATAATCTTTACATGATTTCTATTAATTTTTGACTTGTTCTCTTCTTTTTCTTGTTGTAGCATATTATAAACATTATCAATATTGTTTATTAGGCAGTTCTACAATTTATTTACATTGAACCATAGTCACTCACTCTACATATAGTATTGGTTCAAATCTTGTCAGGGAATGAGAAAACCCCTGCTCTACCCAAATTTATTAGCAAATCCTACAAATACATACTGAGTGAAAAACTCATATGCGTAGTGGTCCAGTGGATATCAACTCGGAACAAGAAATCAGAGAGCCGAGTTTGAATTCCAGTTGAATTCGTTGTAATCATATACACACAAATACCCTTAGGAAAGGTATTAATCCATCTCTTCCTTCCAGCTATGGGTCAAATAACAGGACAGACTTGGTTCTATAGCCTTGGTTGGCAACCAGTCTACTGCAGAAAGCAATGGCAACCTACTGCAGGATAATCTTCTGCCCAGTCAGTCATGTCTCTTTCGAGACATGATCACCCAAGCGTGTATCACGTATGGCACTTAACTGACTGACTGAATGGCCACTCAATCTAGAACTGGAAAGATGATATTACTTTCTTCTATGAAGAAGTCTTAATTCCTATATATATATATATATTTTTTTTTTAATCATATCACCCTGAGCAAGGCAGTAATGCCACTGATGTGCAGAGGGCTACGTAAGAGTGAAAAGATTGGGAAAGAGAAAGCCGGAAACCACATCCTAAACAGAGAACAAGGGATGAGCCTCTTCACCTGTTCAATAGACGAGGGTGGAAGCGAACCGGGCAATAGTTTAGTCTATCTACTCCAATTATATATATGTGTGTGTGTGTGTGTGTGTGCGTGTGTATACATACATATATACTACGGAAATTAACGAAGATTAATGAAACTTGTTTATAAACAACTGACAATTTGAAATGATTTGTTTGACATCATTTTTGATTGATACTCGTATTTTAGTAGATATTCTGTTCATAATCAATCAGTATTATATATTTATTTCTACCAGCCTGATTATTTATGATCAATTCTTTTTATTATGAAAATGTGAGTCATTCGGCACTAACCTCTTGCATTTTTCAGATAGACTGTTCATACGACCGTACACTGATTTTAAGATGGACTGTTCATATGACTGTACGCTGATTTTAAGGTGGGCTGTTCATATGAACGTACGCTGAATTTAAGGTGGGCTGTTCATACGAACGTACGCTGATTTTAAGGTGGGCTGTTCATACGAACGTACGCTGATTTTAAGATGGGCTATTCATACGACCGTACGCTGATTTTAAGATGGGCTGTTCATACGACCGTACGCTGATTTTAAGATGGGCTGTTCATACGACCGTACGCTGATTTTAAGATGGGCTGTTCATACGACCGTACGCTGATTTTAAGATGGGCTGTTCATACGACCGTACGCTGATTTTAAGATGGGCTGTTCATACGACCGTACGCTGATTTTAAGATGGGCTGTTCATACGACCGTACGCTGATTTTAAGATGGGCTGTTCATACGACCGTACGCTGATTTTAAGATGGGCTGTTCATACGACCGTACGCTGATTTTAAGATGGGCTGTTCATACGACCGTACGCTGATTTTAAGATGGGCTGTTCATACAACTGTACACTGATTTTTGTAAACTACTCTGAGCTGGTTAACGTAAGTGGGAAGGTCTTTTTAAAAGAAATTCTCTTATCATGTCCTAAGATTACGAATTTCTTACTTTCCCCACAAGCAATGGCTCATAAATTTTAATGCCTCCAAAACAAAGCTGCTCTTCTTTAACCACAATAGATAAGCTTTCCTGCCTACCATCAGAATGGATGATGCTAGTCTCTTAGAGAGCAACACACTTTATCTCCTTGGCCTCACTCTCTCAAATGACCTCAAATTTGAATTTATAGCTGCATCTGCTGTTAAGAAGGTTAGGTAACTGTGTTGAGCCAGGAAGTTTCCTTGTCAGAATTCATTTTGCCCCTTTATAAATTTACCATTCATCCATGCATTGAATACTGCTGCCATATCCGGTTGGGTAGTCCTGCTATTCATCTTGAGGTTCTCAACATAATCAAAAAAAGGATCTGCAACATAATCAATCCTGACCTGGCATCCCGCTTTCACTCATTTTCTCACCAACATCATGTGGCTTCCTTCTGTTTTTCTACAAGTGTTTTCATGGCAACTGTTCTGACAAGCTTTTTTCCCTGGTTCCCCAACCAGATGCATTTACATGTGCTGCCAGATTGGGATCTAGCTCCTACCCTTTTACTGTCAAAACAGTTAAATGTAACACTCTCTTCTACTCTGATAGTTTCTTTTCTCGCATTTTCCATTCGTGGAAGTCACTTCTGTTTGCTTGCTTCCCTGATAGCTACAATCTCCAAAAGTTTAAATGCAATATCCATTGCCATCTTCTATCACCTTGATTCCCATCCATCTCTTATCATTTCTTCAGCACCCCTTGTACCTTGTTTTTTCTCTAACTGAAACCCCCTGAGCACCAGTGACAGTCCTCCCTTGCTTGGGGTGAAATGATTATTAAAAAAAAGAGCTTCAATAAGAGATATTATGTTTTGTTCAGTTTATATTTGCATGTTTTCGTGATTGTGGTGTTTTAAAAAAGAATGCTTTTTCTTTTCCTTTTTTTTTTTTTTTAAATCAGTATGCAAGGCTGTAATACTTCTAAGACATAAGGGCTGTGAAAGAATTAAGAACAGATGTTTTAATAATGAGTGGGGAAAGAAAGGATTAATTAGGACAGTAGACAGTGATTGATATTATATTTAATTTTTTGAAAATTTAAGTTGGCTGGAAAGCATGGAGTTGGAAAGGAGTACTTCAAGTAAGAAATGCAAGAAAGGAAACTTTTGTTTTTTAATCATTTAAAGCAAGCAAGACGGGACTGCCACTGGTGTGCAGGGGTTACAGCAAGAAAAAAAGAATGAATACAGGTGATGCCGAAGAAAGGATGAGAGGTTTGATTTAATACTTTTAAGAATGTTTTTTAAAAATAAAAAAATAAAAATTTATTTTATCTCAACTGCTCAGTAGATAGTGATTGACACTATATTTAAAATTTTGCAAATTTAAGTTGGCTGAAAAGCATGGAGTTGGAAGGGAATACTTCAAGCAAGAAATGCAAGAAAAGAAGCAGTTTTCTGGTCTTTTTTTATAATCTTTTCACCCCAAGCAAGGCAGGACTGCCGCTGGTGTGCAGGAGGTTACAACGAGAGAAAAAAACAGGGCACAGGGGATTCCAAACAAAGGATAAGAGGTTTAAGTTGACTTAATATTTTAAGAATTATTTTTTATTTTTAATAAAAAAGGAAAATTTATTTTATCTCAACTGCTCAATGGAATTAGATACAAGAATTCAGAAAATATTATTTCCTGGTTACATTCTATCAGTTTAAATAACATACATTTAAATACACAGTCAAACTTTCTAAGATAAGTCATCGTTATCATTGTAAAATGATTCACTAAAACCAGCTTTCTTATCTTTGGATGTTTCACAATCTTCCAGCCGTTCTGATTCCAGCCTTAATTTTATCACAATTTCTGAGAGGGAAGGAAGATGATGTTTATATTAAATATTGATTTAATTTGACAAGCATTTTTCATCATTGTCTTATCACATTTTTCAGTTTTCATTTTATCAGGCTGAGCCATAAATAATTGCCATATTTGTTTCTCAACTTCATCATCCAAAAAATATAAGAACAATTATATTCTAGTTAATTATATATTCACCTATATGACAGTGAGTGCGGGACAATTTCCAGAAAAATGAAAATGAGACCTGAAGCAACAGAAATGTTAATCTACAGAAAGATACCTTGAACCGATTATATGAGCAATGACAAAGTTTTTTCAGGAAATGCATACAAAAAGATTGTTGGTTGTTTTGTTTTTATGGCATATCAACCTCAGTGGGTCATTTATTGCCAACTAAACTTTATTTATTGCTGGTAATACCTTTTTCTTTCAACAATTTATTGTTGTTTATATAAGTTTTTGTGTCTAGTAATACATTTTTCTTTTCAAGTATCAAGATTCCTAGAAATTTATTTTTAAGGGCAGGCTCCCCAAGTCCTACCCTGTTATTTAACCCATAACTGGAGGGAAGGGACAGATTAATACTTTTCCCAAGGGTACCAGTGCTTAAGTGAATGCAGGGTATTCAACTGGAATTTGAACTTGGCTCACCGATTTCTCTTTCTGAGCCAATATCCACTGCACCACAATGCACATCCGTCACTAAACGCTTACAGCACCTGGTATTCCCAAGCGGTCACCCATTTAAGTACTAACCAGGCTCAACGTTGCTTAACTTCAGTGATCGAGCAAGAACCGGTGTATTCAACATGATAGGCCGTAAGCCTAAATGCAGACAAAAAGGAAAGTTATATTTAACATCAAGAAGAAAGAGATGAAACTTCTAAGGCACATCATGAAGTGAGTAGGCTTGGAAAATCTAATACTCACAGGGAAGACTGTAAAGCAAGAGGGTCAGAAAAAAACAATGCTTAGTGAGACTGATGTCAGAACATGGTTAAGGAGAAATAACAAAAAGACAAAATTTATTAAGAGCAACAAAGAACAGTAAATTGTAGAGAGACATTCTGAGGGGATACAATCCATAAAGAAGAAGATATGTGCACCAATATATGCAAAGACTTATCAGGCAGCTCTTCAATACCTTTTTGAGTAAAATTTTTTGGTGTGAAAATGTTTTTGATGAACTGAGTCTGGTTTTCATGAATGAGTTTTAAACCTCAAAGCATTTTGTCAGTCAGTCAATTAAATAACCACATGATACATGCTTGGACAATCATTTCTTGAAACTGACTGACATAACTCGCAGTAAGTTGCCATAACTTTCTGCAGTAAACTGGTTGCCAACCAAGGCTATATAACCCAATCTATCTTGCTATTTAACCCATAGCTGGAGGGAAGAGACAGATTAATAACTTTCCCAAGGGTATTGGCATGAAAGTGAATACAATGAATTAAACTGGAATTTGAACTTGGCTCTCCAATTTCTCATCCACTGCATCACAACGCACATTTTGTAGCAATCGAAAAAGATAACAATCAGTGGGTGCATGACCAAGTAAAAAATGGGTGTCAGTAGAACTGAATGAGTAACACAATTTTATTCTGCAATCTTTTTGCTATATGTGTCCTTAAAATGTTTTCAGAACATTAATCTTTTAATCCAGCATGTACGCCCCCATTACCATGTGAAATCTAAGGTATGTGAGATAAAATTTTTAATTACAACTGATGTGCCAAAATGAAAACTACTTCTGACACAACCTAATACTCTCTATCTGAATTTCAGGAATTAGGAGGGCTTGCAGTCATATCCTGTTTAAAAACCAGTTCCCATATGTCGTCTCATGGCTCGTACCATGTGACATCCAGTCGCCTGGATGTATAAAAAACAATGTGGGCATAGCACGTCAGTTGTCAGCATGACAGACTTCAGGAAGTAACACATAATGCTGCGAGAGAATGTAAATATTGCATATACATCTTGGTTGTACCACTCTGGTAATAAAGTAGTTTATCTACATTTCTCTGTGTATCTCTTCATTACACAATATAATACCATACAATCACCAAAATTAAGCAACATCAAGCCTGGTCAGTACCGAGATGAGTGATCGCTTGGAAATAACCAGGTGCTTTAAATTTAGATGTGCAAGTGGATAATAACTTGAAATTTGTAATCAAAGAACCGAGTTCCAATTTGTTATATTCACTTACATACAAATATCCTTGGGAAAGGCATGAATCGACCTTTTCTCTCTTCCCCAGCTATATATTAAGACTTGTCTTACTAAATAATTATTATCTAAAAAAAAAAAAAAAAAAAAAAAAAAAAAAGAGAAATTCTTACGATCTAAAATAAATTTTGGGCTTGAAAGCTGTAGAAAATAAATTGAATAAATTGATAAATCAATGAAATACTGATTAGCAATGTCTGTGGCCATAAAGTGAGGGATCAACTTATATATTGATTATAATATAAAATTGATCCCCCACTTTATATTTACATAATAATTTCTTGGCTGCTGATAAGCCGTAGAAAACAAACCAGTCAGTCAATGAAATACTGATTAGCTACACATGCATGTCTTTTAAATTTATTTACATTCTCTGGAATATAAATGTACAGAATTTTTATTATAATCATATCGCCCCAAACAAGGCATTTTACTGCCACTGTTTTGCAGGGGGTTACATAGGAGGAAAGTTATGGAAAAGAGTGACAGGTTATAAAGGATGTCTGTGGCCATAAAGTTAGATAACAATTTATATATTGATTGTAATATAAAATTGATCCCCCAATTTGTATTTACATAATATTTTCTTGTCTGTTGATAAGCCGTAGAAAATGAATCAGTCAGTCAATGAAATACTGATTAGCTACACATGCATGTCTTTTAAATTTATTTACATTCTCTGGAATATAAATGTATAGAAATCATTATGGCCATAAAATGAGAGATCAGTTTATATACTGATTGTTATACAGAATTGATCCCCCACGTCATATCATGTTAAAGAAATTTCTTGTTTGTTTATCAAATTCTGATTAGGTATGAATCCACCTTTTCTTCCGCCAGCTATGGGTTAATAAGTAGAATTTTTATCACTAAACAATGTCTCAAAAAAATTCTTACAATCTAAAAATATTTTCTGGTTTTAAATAACCTGCAAAGGGTTGGTAACTCATAAAAAACAAATTCATCAATCAATCATGGAATGAAAGTTATTATCTACCCATTTACATATCCTCATTTTAGTTGTTGTTTTGGTCTGCAGTCAATAACCGATGGCATTAACAGGTTGCTTCATGAATTTGGTGATAGTAATGACAAGTTCAATCCCTAGGCCAGGTGGTGTGTACTTAGACTCAGCAGCACTTTAAATGCAAATACCCTTGGGAAAACTATTAATCTGTCTCTTCTCCAGCTATA
This sequence comes from Ascarosepion bandense, assembly GCA_037127315.1. Classification (NCBI taxonomy): domain Eukaryota; kingdom Metazoa; phylum Mollusca; class Cephalopoda; order Sepiida; family Sepiidae; genus Ascarosepion; species Ascarosepion bandense. The sequence goes on along the minus strand of JBBBDQ010001397.1, from coordinate 930,631 downwards.
GGTTAAATAGCAAAACAGATTGGAATATATAGCCTTGGTTGGCAACCAGTCTTATACAGAAAGTAATGTCGACCTATCGTGGGAAAATATTATGCCCAGTCAGTCACGTCTCTTTTGAGACATAATCGCCCAAGCATGTCTTGTACATGGCACTTAACTGAATTTTAAAAAAAAAACCCAATGACATGTCCCTATACATAGACAGTAGACCAAGGACAGTCTACCGCTGTAGATAAAATAAAGAGTTAATTTTGGAATTACCTGTAGGTTACACAGATTCATATATTCACCTGATGAAGGCCAGTGGTGGTGGGGGATCTCAATGACCGAAATGTTGTGATAACAACAAAGACAAAGACAATAGACTACATGTCAGTAGTGTAAATAACAACCTAATATTGTAACATCTGTTGCACCCAGAAGCATTTATTTGACACCCACACAGGTGTATGTAACTCTTAACCTGTTTAACTCTTTTTTTCTACAATGTTCTTCCTACGAGTGACAGATTGTGGAACTTGATGGATTTAAGAATTTCTTTCATTGTATATTTTTTTCCAAAATGGCCAACTTTCTAAGGAATCTCTCTCTCAGTCAATTGCTCCCAGGGGAGCATTAGCCATCAACAACCCCTCATCATCACTCTCTGTTCTGGGCTGGTTTGTTGTCATTAATGCTTCTGTAACTTGTCTTTTTGATAGGGGTGCTGACCCAATGCAAACCACTTTGGGCAAGGTGGTCCACATTCAGGCTAGTTTTGAATTTTTCTTTTTCATAGACCGTTTGCCACCCAAGGCTATAAAACTCAGTCTGTTCTGCTGTTTAACCATATCTGGGGGAAGAAGAAATGGATTCAAGGGTATCAGCATGTAATGAACATGACTGGAATTTGAACTCTGCTTTTCGATGTTATACATTACCTTCAATGACAGGTTAATTGACAGTTACATCCGGCCATGGGTGAGGTCAACAAAGGTCAAGGGTGGTTGACAGATATATCCGGCCATGGATGACATCAATCACAGAATTAAGACTATAAAAGGTTTACAATTTTTGGCTAAAGACACAGAGAACTTCTGCTAGCTAACAACTCTCAACGGCCTCTTTCATACTTGCAACTCTCTTCAGTTACTCTTCTACTCCACACAATTGCCACCAACAAAGTATATAAATGTAAGATTATATTTTTATATATACATGTTTTGTTTTGTTTTTCTTTTGTTTGTTTTTTTTATGGCAAATCAACATCAGTGAGTCATTTATTGCCAACTAAACTTTACTTATTTATTGCTGGTAATACCTTTTTCTTTCAACAATTTCTTGTTGTTTTTCATATAAGTTTTGTATCTAGTAATACATTTTTCTTTTCGAGTATCAAGATTCATTGAAATTTGTTTTTAAAGGCAGGGTCCCCAAGTCCTACCCTTGTTATTTAACCCATAATTGGAGGGAAGGGATGGATTAATACCTTTTCCAAAGGTACCAGTGCTTAAGTGAATGCAGGGTATTCAACAAGAATTCGAATGCTTAACTTCGGTGATCGAGAGAGAACCAGTGTATTCAACGTGATAGGCCGTCAGCCTATATATACATGTTCCTCATTGTCTGTCAAGGCAATCATTGTATAGCAGCATAATATACAACACTGATTCCTCAATCTGAATGGCCATCCAATTACTCTACAGTGCTTCCCTTTCTCAGTAAAGGGTGGGTTTTATTTAGTCACCATCTCTAGACAGAAATGCTCTAGACAAAAGAGCTATCTGTCCAAAACTCCTGATGATTACCAAAACAGTTTTTGTCAAATTTGCCTTAACTGACTGATATATTGACATATATAAACATTAGTGATCATGGCTCTCCACAATTTCCTGTCTTTTGTAGCTCTTAATAACTTTTGTCTTCCTACCATCTTTCCCAAACCTTATTTCATTATCTATTCACTAAAGATCTCTAGGTAGGTTATGGGCTGCTTTTTTTTATGTCTCTTACATTTACAGTCCTGTGAGTTTCAAATTTTCCAAGCCCTCTTTTCTCAGAATTTTCAATGGTCTCTCCTTAACGCCACTCATGTGCAGGGGGCTACATAAGAGTAAAAAGATTAGAGGAGAGTGAAGAGAAGGAGGAACCAGTTAGAAAGGAGCAAGAGAAGGATGGGAATACAGGTGTGATGACAGTTGCAAATGTAGAGAGAAAGGAAAGGATATACAGTGTGGTGAAGAAAGAACTAGGGTCAAGTTGCGAAGAGATGAGTATTGACCTTGCATTTAAATTCCTGGAGGTTGTAGCCATCAGGAAAGCAAGAATAAGGAAGTGAGTTCCACAGGCAGGAAGTGCGAGGAAAGAAGCATTTGGTTGATCTGACTGAATGGGTGAGACCCAGATGCCAGTCTGGTTGCACGAGTAAACACCTGTTGCAGAGGCACCAGTGACTTAAGTTCGTTGGAGCAGAAGCCATGAAAGTATTTATAGAACAGACAAAGGGAAGCCACATCACGTCGGTGGGGAAGTGGCTGTAGTCGAGCCGCCAAGTTGGTACCTATCTATACTGATATGTCCCAGAATAGGATATATATCAATACAAGGTTGTTAAGCTGTTAAGGCAAATGTGATCAGATATAACAATCTAGTCTATAGTCGTAATCGTCGTATTCATTGGAAGCAGTGACCTGAGATGTAGGCGCAGTCAGTAGACCTCTGGTGAGAGATCTCTAGTGGAAAAACTGGTAGATCTCTCACTCACTCTCTTTATCAACATTCTTGCCTTCATCTGTATATATGGCTGATACCAGCCAATCACATTTCAGTGACGGGGAACCAAGGTGTGTCCATGTTCATAATATAGTCATTACATCATATACACACACACACGTCTCTGTCAATTTATGACTGACTAGGCAGAAGATTTTCCCATAGTAGGTTGCCATTTTTTTCTGTGGTAGACTGGTTACTTACCAGAACTATAAAACACAATGTGTCCTGCTATTTAATACATAGCTGGAGGGAGAAGAGATGGATTCATACCTTTCCTAAGGTAAGTGAATGCAATGAATTCAAGTGGAATTTGAACTCAGGTTTACCGAAGTACCTTTGATAAAGTCACAGCTCCCTTCCACTCTATACTCTGTCACTGACCATACCTCTTCAAGCTATGATCAATTATAGATCCTTCGTAACATGTAGCAATGTTTGTACATCCAGCCATAGGTAGAGTCAACAAAAAGTGACAACTGGCTTGAAAGGTAATGGCTCAGCAACATCGGGAAAAAGGGCAGCCCAAAATGCCAAATACAGGTTGGGGATACCAGAATCAAGCAGGTACAAAAATTTAAATACCTGGGAAGCATTATAACAGAAGACAAAAAGTGCGACACAGAGATCCGAAGGCGAATCGTCATAACAAAGGAAGCATTTCAGAAGTTGAGTAAAGTATTAAGAAACAGGACAATTTTGCTAGAAACTAGGAAGAAAGTACTAAATTGCTACATGATGTCCGTCCTTCAATATAGCAGTGAATACTGGACAATAGCATCAAAGATGAAGGAAAAACTTGAAGCAACTGAAATCTGGTTTCTCCAGAAAGATGCTGTGAATCTCATAGATCGAGCATGTGAGCAATGATGAGGTCTTGGAAATGATGGAAACAAAAAGGAAATTAATACTGAGCATCAGGAAGAAACAGCTGAAGTTCCTGGGACAAGCAATGAGGAGGGAGGGCCTGGAGAACCTGATACAAACAGGCCAGATACAGAAAAAAAAGAGACAGGGGAAGGCAAGGGATAACATATTTGAAGGACCTAATCAGGTGGATGACGAAACGAGGATTGCATGGTGTAACAGGAGAAGGCGTGCTCAGAGCCACCAGGGAGAGGGAAACGTGGAAAGCCATGATCGCCTACGTCCTGAAGAGACAGGGCACATAAAAGAAGAAGAATGATGTTATTGACAGAGACATCTGGCCGTTGATAAAAGTCAACAAAGGACAAGGGTGGTTGACAGATATATTCGGCTGTAGCAAAAACCTAAAAAAAAAAAATGCATAGAAATTTTAAGTCTAGAATTTTTGGCTGAAGAAACAGGGATCCCCTGCTGGCTTCTGACTCACAAGTCCCTTTGTGTGCATGACTCTCTTCAGCTTCCCTCCTGCTCAACACAAGCATCACAGATGAAGAATTGTGATTTTTCTAAAGAAGAAAGCTAAATAGGGAGATTTTTTTTTTTAATTCTATCACCCCGAGCAAGGTGGTAATGCCACTGACGTGCAGGGGGCTACATAAGAGTAAAAAGATTAAGTAGAAGAGAGTGAAGAGGAAGACGAACTAGTTAGAAAGGAGCAAGAGAAGGATGGGAACACAGGTGTGATGACAGTTGCAAATGTAGAGAGAAAGGAAAGGATATACGGGGTGGTGAAAGAACTAGAGTCAAGTGGTTAAGAGATGAATATTGACATTGCATTTAAATTCCTGGAGGTTGTAGCCATCAGGAAAGCAAGAATAGAGAAGTGAGTTCCACAGGCGGGAAGTGCGAGAGAAGAAGCTGCAGGAGTAGAATTGTCGTCTGCATTTGGTTAATCTAACTGTGAGTGGGTGGGACCCAGTTGCAAATCTGGTTGCACGAGTAAACACCTGTTGCAGAGGCACCAGTGACTGAAGTTCGTTGGAGCAGAAGCCATGAAAGTATTTATAGAACAGACAAAGGGAGGCCACATCTCGTCGGTGGGGAAGTGGCTGGAGTCGAGTAAGACTATTTTAAGCCTAGAAATTTTGGCTGTAGAGACAGAGACTGGCTAATGACTCCCAACAGCACCTTCATGTGTGTGAACTCACTCTGACTGCTTTACTTCAAACAAGCATCACTGAGAAAGAATAAAAATATAAGATTGTACTTTTATTTATAGATGTTCATCATTGTTTGTCCAGATTCAGCGTAATATATAACACTTCTAGTATCCTTTCCATCACTGTTCTTTTTCAGCACTACAAGTTAAATTAATTTCTATTTTTCTCTAGAATAAAATTGCCTAACAAGCTAGAATAATGAATGAACAGAAAAAATATTTATATGTTACTAATGCACAAAAAAGAAAAACATTGTCAGATTTTAATAAATGTTGCATTATGATATAACAAGCAGTAAAGCCAGGCATTGCTCGAGTGTAATGGAAACTTTAAAACTAATCCATGGTCCTGGAGCTCAGACTCTTTGGGCATTGACACAAAAGACTAAAAAGCAATAGTTGTTTCCAGTTAAAGCGAAACCATAAACTGAAAGAAAAATGAATGGATGTAAGTCAAATTTTGAAGTTTGGTGAGAATCAGATAAAAATTGTGGATTTGTATAAAGGACATAAAAACAGACACACATGAACATCTTGCTTTTTGTGTATATATATATATATATATATATATATATATATCATCGATTTTCTGCACTATTGTAAGAACTGCAACCTTGAAACTTCTGAATATCGTTTCTTATGTCTTTGTCTATGAGTGTATCAAATTTGATTAAAATCGGACCATTCCTTCTATAACCCAATTTTTTGATTATCAATTTTTTATATTTATCAGGGGTACCTCAACACAAAACCTAGCTAAGAACACTCGCAGACACTTATAGTACAACTGTTTAAATTTTCCAAAAAATTGGTTTTGCCATTTCGGAGTCTATAGGTAATGGACACACGCACGCAGACACACACACAGAGACAAAGTTCCATTTATAAAATAAGTTTAGATGACTATGAACATGGCATTGTTGTTTGTTCTTCATTTTATATGGCAGCTGTTTAATTCAGTTCAATATTGATTTTTACTGCATATAAAAATAGAAAATGGTAGTTTGTTTTCTCTGATATCTATAATCAGAAATCTTGCTTTGCAATTCTTGTTTGTTTATAATCTACAGGGTTAGTTTGTATTTTTGTTTTGTCTTTTTCTATAAACATTTCTCCCCAGTCAAGTGGAAACTGCCACTGGTGCTCATTGGGTTAAAGTGTAAGAAGAAACAAGGTTCAGAGGATGTCGAAGAAAGGATAAGAGAAAGATGGGAATCAAGAAGACAGAAGATGGCAATTGACATGGCACTTAAACTTTTGGAGATTGTAGCTATCAGGGAAGCAAGCAAATGGTAGGGACTTCCACCAATGGAAAGTGCAAGAAAAGAAACTGTTAGAGTAGAATAGGTGTTTACATTTAATGAGTTCATAGAACTGACTTTTCCTGAAATAAGTTTTCTATTGTCAGTCAGTCAAGGGCCATACATGAAACACAGTTGGGTGATCATGTCTCAAAAGAGACATGACTGACTGGGCAGGAGATTATCCCACAGTAGGTTGCCATTGCTTTCAGTGGTAGACTGGTTGCCAGCCAAGGCTATAGAACCCAATCTGTCCTGTTATTTAACCCATAACTGGAAAAAAGGGATGGATTAATACCTTTCCCAAGAGTATTTGCGCGTAAATGAATGCAATGAATTCAACTGGAATTCGAATTCTGCTCTCTGATTTCTCGTTCTGAGCCGATATCCACTGCACCTTTCCCAGGGGTATTTGTGCGTAAGTGAATGCAACAAATTCAACTGGAATTCGAACTCGGCTCCTGATTTCTCGTTCTGAGCGATGTCATTTTTCATAAAAAACTTACCAGGATTGAAGGAAATATTTTTGGTTTCTTTTCTGCTTCTAATTATGATGCTTTGATTTGTCATTCTGTGTCGATATCTACTGCACCACAACACACATCCTGACTTCTTATACCAAAGTGAAATGAATTGTAACTAAAAAAATATCTATTTCAAAATTTCTGGTCAATGAAAAAAATTTGTTATTGGTGTGATTTCTTTTTATCACTAGTTTGGAAAGCATCATAATTGGAAGCATAAAAGAAACCAAAAATATTTCCTTCAATCCTGGGAAATTTTTTTTATGAAAAATTACAATGGAAAATTTATTTCAGGAAAAGACAGTTCTATGAAACTAATTTTTTCAAAGCAAACAGATATTTTTCTTGTCTGTATGAGAATAGCAGCTCAGCATGAGAAATCATAGTTCATTTATTATGTCCACTTATACACAAATAGTTTTTAAATAGGTAGGAATATATCACCCTGTCAGCTATGGATTAAATAATAAAAAGTTATTTTAAAAAATCATTGTAATTCTAAAAAAAAACCAAAAAAAACGACCAAACATTATTTTCATGAGCCAAAATATAATTCAGCTTTAAATTACCTACAAATCTGGAGTAGAGGAACATCCTATCCTACCCCATAATGAATATGGTTCAGTCTATAAAAGGCTGTGACTGAGGTATAAGTCAGAATATGTCACTAGACGAAGGCATACGTCACTAAATGGAAGCATACGTCACAAGTCAGACGCATATGTTACTAGACGAAAGCATACCTCACTGGACAGACGCATACGTCAGAGGCAGAGACAGTTTCTACTTGATCGTTATTCCTGTTACTATTCATTGATTGTTCTTGTACATCTTTGGTTTATTGTACTGTTGTATAATAAATCTGTTCTAATCTATCTTCAGTGTTAAATATTCTTCTTACACTATTCTTTTCCCTGATATTCCTTCCTGGGATATATCAAAATCAAACCTGGACAATGCAATAATAGTTCAACAGACACTTCCACAAACTGAAAGTTGCAGAGATCATTTCATACATGGATCCAATAAGTAAACATACCTAATTTGAGGATTGTACTTACACCCTTGTACAAATTAATTGAAACAAAACAATGTGTTTCTAGTATCATTCACACTTTCCCTGATCACATATACATCATCAATTAGCGTGGTTTTTCTCTTCCGACCACATTTTTTTTTATGTTTTGGACTTATGGATCCAGTTTTTTCTTCCCCATGACACAACTAACAGCTGAAAAGCAAACACTAACAATATTCGCAGTCTCTCTGTAAGGCTTGCCAGTGTTTTGTTCATGCAGCATTGCAATTTTCATACGCTTCCTTGGAATAACTTTCATTGCAGACAATGACCATAGAACAACAAATCGACAGTTGAGACAATAGTGTCTGGGCATGCTAAAAATCTAATCCAATTACAGATGATGCAACATTTTTCAAGGCCAAACAAAGTTCATCATACATCCCAAAAATAGATTCATATTACTTCACACCACTGCAAATGACCTAATCTGAGGAAAAAAATAGAAATCGATTCCACCCTGTCACTCCAGGGGGTCTAAAACTGATTATATAGAGAAAGAAAGGAAACTGAAGCAGTTGTTTCAATTAATAAGCACAGTGGTGTATTTATACATATTCTGTTATATAAAAGACACCACTGTAAATGACCTAATCTAAGAGAATAAATAGAAATTGATTACACCCTGTAACTCTAGTGGGTCTAAAACTGAGCATATGGTGAAAGAAGGGAAAGTAAAGCAGTTATATAAATGAATTTGAACAAGGGTGAATCTCTCTCTGTCTCTCTCTCTCTCTATATATATATATAGATAGATATAAGCAGACTGACATCGATGGATAGATAGATAGATATGAACAGACCGAGACAGACAGATAGCTAGATAGATAGACAGATATGAACAGACCGAGACAGCTAGATAGATAGACAGATATGAACAGACCGAGACAGCTAGATAGATAGACAGATATGAACAGACCGAGACAGCTAGATAGATAGACAGATAGAAATAGACCGAGACAGCTAGATAGATAGACAGATATGAACAGACCGAGACAGCTAGATAGATAGACAGACATGGACAGACCGAGACAGCTAGATAGATAGATAGATATGAACAGACCGAGACAGCTAGATAGATAGACAGATATGGACAGACCGAGACAGCTAGATAGATAGACAGATATGAACAGACCGAGACAGCTAGATAGATAGACAGATATGAACAGACCGAGACAGATAGATAGATAGACAGATATGAACAGACCGAGACAGATAGATAGATAGATAGATATGAACAGACCGAGACAGATAGATAGATAGATAGATATGAACAGACCGAGACAGATAGATAGATAGATAGATATGAACAGACCGAGACAGATAGATAGATAGATAGATATGAACAGACCGAGACAGATAGATAGATAGATAGATATGAACAGACCGAGACAGATAGATAGATAGATAGATATGAACAGACCGAGACAGATAGATAGATAGATAGATAGATAGAAACAGATCGAGACAGATAGATAGATAGATAGATAGAAACAGACCGAGACAGATAGATGGATAGATAGATATGAACAGACCGAGACAGATAGATAGATAGATAGATAGAAACAGACCGAGACAGATAGATAGATAGATAGATATGAACAGACCGAGACAGATAGATAGATAGATAGATATGAACAGACCGAGACACAGATAGATAGATAGATAGATATGAACAGACCGAGACAGATAGATAGATAGATAGATATGAACAGACCGAGACAGATAGATAGATAGATATGAACAGACCGAGACAGATAGATAGATAGATAGATATGAACAGACCGAGACAGATAGATAGATAGATAGATATGAACAGACCGAGACAGATAGATAGATAGATAGATATGAACAGACCGAGACAGATAGATAGATAGATAGATATGAACAGACCGAGACAGATAGATAGATAGATAGATATGAACAGACCGAGACAGATAGATAGATAGATAGATATGAACAGACCGAGACAGATAGATAGATAGATAGATATGAACAGACCGAGACAGATAGATAGATAGATAGATATGAACAGACCGAGACAGATAGATAGATAGATAGATATGAACAGACCGAGACAGATAGATAGATAGATAGAGGAAGAACAGACCGAGACAGATAGATAGATAGATAGATATGAACAGACCGAGACAGATAGATAGATAGATATGAACAGACCGAGACAGATAGATAGATAGATAGATATGAACAGACCGAGACAGATAGATAGATAGATAGATATGAACAGACCGAGACAGATAGATAGATAGATAGACCGAGACAGATAGATAGATAGATAGATAGATAAGAACAGACCGAGACAGATAGATAGATAGATAGTACATGAATAGACCGAGACAGACAGATAGATAGATAGATAGATAGATAGATAGATAGATAGATATGAACAGACCGAGACAGATAGATAGATAGATAGATAGATATGAACAGACCGAGACAGATAGGGCTAGATAGATAGATAGATATGAAATAATCGAGACAGATAGTTAGATAGATAGATATGAACAGACCGAGACAGATAGATAGATAGATAGATATGAACAGACCGAGACAGATAGATAGATAGATAGATATGAACAGACCGAGACAGATAGATAGATAGATAGATATGAACAGACCGAGACAGATAGATAGATAGATATGAACAGACCGAGACAGATAGATAGATAGATAGAACAGACCGAGACAGATAGATAGATAGATAGATAGATAGATAGATAGATATGAACAGACCGAGACAGATAGATAGATAGATAGATAGATATGAACAGACCGAGACAGATAGCTAGATAGATAGATAGATATGAACAGACCGACAGATAGATAGATAGATAAGTGAACAGACCGAGACAGATAGATAGATAGATAGATATGAACAGACCGAGACAGATAGATAGATAGATAGATATGAACAGACCGAGACAGATAGATAGATAGATAGATATGAACAGACCGAGACAGATAGATAGATAGATATGAAATAGACCGAGACAGATAGATAGATAGATAGATATGAACAGACCGAGACAGATAGATAGATAGATAGATATGAACAGACCGAGACAGATAGATAGATAGATAGATATGAACAGACCGAGACAGATAGATAGATAGATAGATATGAACAGACCGAGACAGATAGATAGATAGATAGATATGAACAGACCGAGACAGATAGATAGATAGATAGATATGAACAGGGACCGAGACAGATAGATAGATAGATAGATATGAACAGACCGAGATAGATAGATAGATAGATAGATATGAACAGACCGAGACAGATAGATAGATAGATAGATAGACCGAGACAGATAGATAGATAGATAGATAAGAACAGACCGAGACAGATAGATAGATAGATAGATATGAACAGACCGAGACAGATAGATAGATAGATAGATAAGGAACAGACCGAGACAGATAGATAGATAGATAGATATGAACAGACCAAGACAGATAGATAGATAGATAGATATGAACAGACCGAGACAGATAGATAGATAGATAGATATGAACAGACCGAGACAGATAGATAGATAGATAGATATGAACAGACCGAGACAGATAGATAGATAGATAGATAGATATGAACAGACCGAGACAGATAGATAGATAGATAGATATGAACAGACCGAGACAGATAGATAGATAGATAGATATGAACAGACCGAGACAGATAGATAGATAGATAGATATGAACAGACCGAGACAGATAGATAGATAGATAGATATGAACAGACCGAGACAGATAGATAGATAGATAGATATGAACAGACCGAGACAGATAGATAGATAGATAGATACGAACAGACCGAGACAGATAGATAGATAGATAGATACGAACAGACCGAGACAGATAGATAGATAGATAGATACGAACAGACCGAGACAGATAGATAGATAGATAGATACGAACAGACCGAGACAGATAGATAGATAGATAGATACGAACAGACCGAGACAGATAGATAGATAGATAGATACGAACAGACCGAGACAGATAGATAGATAGATAGATACGAACAGACCGAGACAGATAGATAGATAGATACGAACAGACCGAGACAGATAGATAGATAGATACGAACAGACCGAGACAGATAGATAGATAGATAGATACGAACAGACCGAGACAGATAGATAGATAGATAGATATGAACAGACCGAGACAGATAGATAGATAGATAGATATGAACAGACCGAGACAGATAGATAGATAGATAGATATGAACAGACCGAGACAGATAGATAGATAGATATGAACAGACCGAGACAGATAGATAGATAGATATGAACAGACCGAGACAGATAGATAGATAGATATGAACAGACCGAGACAGATAGATAGATATGAACAGACCGAGACAGATAGATATGAACAGACCGAGACAGATAGATATGAACAGACCGAGACAGATAGATATGAACAGACCGAGACAGATAGATAGATAGATATGAACAGACCGAGACAGATAGATAGATAGATATGAACAGACTGAGACAGATAGATAGATAGATATGAACAGACCGAGACAGATAGATAGATAGATATGAACAGACCGAGACAGATAGATAGATAGATATGAACAGACCGAGACAGATAGATAGATAGATATGAACAGACCGAGACAGATAGATAGATAGATAGATATGAACAGACCGAGACAGATAGATAGATAGATAGATATGAACAGACCGAGACAGATAGATAGATTGATATGAACAGACCGAGACAGATAGATAGATAGATATGAACAGACCGAGACAGATAGATAGATAGATATGAACAGACCGAGACAGATAGATAGATAGATATGAACAGACCGAGACAGATAGATAGATATGAACAGACCGAGACAGATAGATAGATAGATATGAACAGACCGAGACAGATAGATAGATAGATATGAACAGACCGAGACAGATAGATAGATAGATATGAACAGACCGAGACAGATAGATAGATAGATATGAACAGACCGAGACAGATAGATAGATAGATATGAACAGACCGAGACAGATAGATAGATAGATATGAACAGACCGAGACAGATAGATAGATAGATATGAACAGACCGAGACAGATAGATAGATAGATATGAACAGACCGAGACAGATAGATATGAACAGACTGAGACAGATAGATAGATACAGGGGCCCGACAATATTTTTCAGACACTTTAGTATTCGACTTTTCGAGTACCATAGAGTGGCGATATTCCTTCAATAGAATAGCATAAACATATAAAGACAATACCTGTAATAAAAATGGAAGAAAATCGATTAGGTAAGGACAAATATTTATTTTTCATCATTTTTTACAAAATACACGTGACGTTATTTTTCGGACCTCATTGAAAAACTGTTAATAGTCTGTAATATCACTTTTCTTCTCAATAACTTTTATCAATCTCTCTTCATAATGATCAAACATATGCACAATAACATCTCGACGTGTTTCTATTAGTTGTTTTTTGGCATCTAGTATCCGTTCCCATAGTTGAGCCTCTTTCGTTATTTCAGGTCCATCATAGACAAGTTGCGCAAGCATTTCCCAAACATTTTCTATTAAATTTAGATCTGGGCTTTTTGCAGGCCATTCCAAAGTAGTCATATTCACTTTAGCCATCCATTCTTTCATGAGTTTTGACACATGGATGCTGCAATTGTCTTGCTATAGAACGAAATCATTCCCTATCTCTCTTCTTAGGGCTTTCTCGTCCAGCAACTGTTTGTAGCTTTCGCTGCTCTGTCGTCCTTTCAGCCACTCCAACCATATATTTCCATTAGCAAAGATAATATCCCAAACCATAACTCCTCCTCCTCCCATCTGTCGTTTGTTTAGTACAGCAGGCTCACCCCTTCTTGACCAAGTACACCATCCATCAGGCCCATCAAACTTGAAATGCTTCTCATCAGTAAATATAACCTTCTTAAAGTCAACATGCTTTGTTAACCACCTTTTAGCACACTCCAGTCTTGCTCCTTTGTGTTTCTTTGTTAGTGTAATTTTTTTCTTAGCCTTTGCATACTTCAAACCAATCCTACACAGCGTTCGTTGTACTGTTTGGACGTTTACATCCAATTCACATTTCTCCTTCACTTTTCTTGCTGTAACTTTTTCTCCAGATGTCCAAAGCCGAGTCACAGTCCTCTTCATTCTCCTTTCAGTCCTCTTGCCAATTGATCTTTTCCGTCCTCTCTTCTTTTTCCGCTCGGAGTTTGTCTTCAGCATGTATTCAACCGTTGATTTCGACAGCTTCAAATCCATGGCAATCCTTCTGATGCTGAGGCCATCATCCAGCTTCTTCCGTGCCAAACAAACGACTTCTTTTGAATGCATTTGACCTCATTAAACTCAATTGTTTTGCCAGTAAAATAGAACAGATAATTGATTCTAATGATGACAGCTAAGTGTACAAGCAGAAAATTTGCATACAGCAACATATACATGAACTTAGCTCTTAATAAAATAAGATTTTTTGTCATGTCCGAAAAATAGTGTCGCGCACGCTTTCGCAAAAATCACAAAAAACTAAAATTATCAAAGCCAAACTAAAAAAAAATTACACTAGTATTGGATTTTCACTCCTCAACTACGTACTTACAATCTCAAAAGTTTTTGGCACTAGTAACCACCTTGAAATACTTTTTTGAAAGTGCCCGAAAAATATTGTCGGGCCCCTGTATGAACAGACTGAGACAGATAGATAGATAGATAGATAGATAGATAGATAGATAGATAGATAGATAGATAGATAGATAGACATGAACACACTGAGATAGATAGATAGATAGATAGATAGATAGATAGATAGAGACATGAACACACTGAGACAGATAGATAGATAGATAGATAGACATGAACACACTGAGACAGATAGATAGATAGATAGATAGATAGATAGATAGATAGATAGATAGATAGATAGATAGATGACATGAACACACTGAGACAGATAGATAGATAGATAGATAGATAGACATGAACACACTGAGACAGATAGATAGATAGATAGATAGACATGAACACACTGAGACAGATAGATAGATAGATAGATAGATAGATAGATAGATAGATAGATAGATAGATAGATAGACATGAACACACTGACAGATAGATAGATAGATAGATAGATAGATAGATAGACATGAACACACTGAGACAGATAGATAGATAGATAGATAGATAGATAGATAGACATGAACACACTGAGACAGATAGATAGATAGATAGATAGACATGAACACACTGAGACAGATAGATAGATAGATAGATAGATAGATAGACAGATAGATAGATAGATAGATAGATAGATAGATAGATAGATAGATAGATAGACATGAACACACTGAGACAGATAGATAGATAGATAGACATGAACACACTGAGACAGATAGATAGATAGATAGATAGATAGATAGATAGATAGACATGAACACACTGAGACAGATAGATAGATAGATAGATAGATAGACATGAACACACTGAGACAGATAGATAGATAGATAGATATGAACACAGATAGATAGATAGATAGATAGATAGATAGATAGATAGATTTAAGATGAGCAGATAGACAGATTTGAATAGACTGAGACAGATAGACAGATTTGAATAGACTGAGACAGATAGACAGATTTGAATAGACTGAGACAGATAGACAGATTTGAATAGACTGAGACAGATAGACAGATTTGAATAGACTGAGACAGATAGACAGATTTGAATAGACTGAGACAGATAGACAGATTTGAATAGACTGAGACAGATAGACAGATTTGAATAGACTGAGACAGATAGACAGATTTGAATAGACTGAGACAGATAGACAGATTTGAATAGACTGAGACAGATAGACAGATTTGAATAGACTGAGACAGATAGACAGATTTGAATAGACTGAGACAGATAGACAGATTTGAATAGACTGAGACAGATAGACAGATTTGAATAGACTGAGACAGATAGACAGATATGAATAGACTGAGACAGATATGAATAGACTGAGACAGATATGAATAGACTGAGACAGATATGAATAGACTGAGACAGACATGAATAGACTGAGACAGATATGAATAGACTGAGACAAGATAGATTCATATGAATAGACTGAGACTAGATAGATAGATATGAATAGACTGAGACAGATAGATAGATATGAATAGACTGAGACAGATCGATAGATAGATATGAATAGACTGAGACAGATCGATAGATAGATATGAATAGACTGAGACAGATCGATAGATAGATAGATATGAACAGACTAAGCTAAGTACCTTCAAATATATCTTTTTATACATGCTGAATACAACTGTATAACATTTATTTTAGAAAACACTCCCTCAATTTGTTTTAAGCATTTATATTACTTCATGACAAGTGATTTAATATGAACATTTTCTCTTGCCAATTCATCAAAGCTACAAACATTTTATGTTTGATTACTTGTCCTGGAACAAGCTACTGACCACTTCAAATGTGTAAATTTGTAAATAAATTCCATATCTTGTTTCGGTAAAAATAACACGTGTTTCCTTGTCATTATCTCTGCATACTTCAACTTCATTGAGATCTCATATTTGGTCCAATTGTAAACAAGTTTTTATTTTTTCATGCATTTATCATGAATTCATGAAAAATATCTGATATATTTAGGGAAAGAAGTGAGTTTTATGTCAAGTAGGATAATTATTTACTGTATTTTGATTGTGTATTTATGAGTAATAATAATATATATAGTGACAGTAAACAATCCATGAGAAAACTTTCCTTGGTAAATAATCCAAGTGGATTCTAGAAATATAATATTAAAAATGATAAAATATTCAAAATGGTCCACAAAAAAAGATCAATGCATTTAATTACGGAGCAAATATTTATTACACAATAAATTTAAAATCACCTCGTACAGGGAATAGTCTATTTCAGCAGACAAAAATGACAGATGTCTGTCTTGTCAACCCAGGGTTGAGCTGAACTAACAACAAACCCTGCTGAAATAGACTATTTTCAGATGAGGTGATTTAAAATGCATTGTTTAAAATATCGTGACTCCGGCCAACATCAAATCGGTAGATTTGATTCTGGCCAGAAGCAGGTGGATGTGTAGCCAGCAAAATAGATTTGTATGTGGATGAAGAAAAAAAAAAAAATATATATATATATATATATATATATATATATATAGTATATCGAGGCAGCAAGTAATTTTCTAAACATACGCTGTTAAATATAAGAGACAATGAATGTCTATTATGTTTAATCATGAGCCGTTCTGAACATATTTTTGCTTTAATTTCAGTTGAAAATAAAGACATCATCTTTCTGATCAGAGTACTATTAAACAACATTTCTCTGAAAAACATAAACATGTAGGTAATATCAGACAGATTTTGGTCAACAATACAGTGATCCTTACTCATACACACAGTAAGAGAAACCTGCAGATATTGGAGGCCATGTACATAAAATCAAAACAACCAACACTCAATAAAATCAACTTTAAAACAGGAAATAACATATTACATTGCATTTGACTACACGGTTTTGTTGTCATTTTGTGCTATCCCGCGGTGTGACGTCATAAAAACTGCATCGCAAACTTAAGAACTGCGTTTAATATCTAAATGTTGGAGAATTTTTGTCTTTATTTTCAACTGAAATTAAAGCAAAAATCTGACGTTTAGAACGGCTCATGATTAAACATAATAGACATTCATTGTCTCTTATATTTAACAGCGTATATATATATAGTGTATTGAGGCAGCAAGTAATTTTCTAAACATATGCTGTTAAATATATGAGACAATGAATGTCTATTATGTTTAATCATGAGCCGTTCTAAACGTCAGATTTTGGCTTTAATTTCAGTTGAAAATAAAGACAAAAATTCTCCAACATTTGACTACATGGTTTTGTTGTCATTTTGCGCTATCACACTGTGTGACGTCATAAAACCGCATCACAAATTTAAGAACTGCATTTTTTATTTTTGGTAACTATTGCCGTTGCCAAGCGGAGTTTTATGTCAACACAAAATAAAATCGTCGGTGATGGTGGATGTTATAATATTTCAGTCTAAACAACCTCTCTGAAGATGGTTCATCTGAGCCGAAACCTTAGAAGAAAATCAATAAATAATTATCCAAATGTTGGAGAATTTTTGTCTTTATTTCCAACTGAAATAAAAGCAAAAATATGACATTTAGAACGGCTCATGATTAAACATAATAGACATTCATTGTCTCTTATATTTAACACCATATATACATATATATATATATATACACACACACACACACACCATCGGGCATAATTATTAGGCAACTCCAGTTCTTTTTAAAAAAAATGATGTATTTCATACTATTTTTAAGTTGATAATTCTAAATGAAAATAGAATGGTTTATTTTGTTAATATTACTTTGAAAAATTTTACAAGGCACAGAAGCAAAGATGTAATCATCCGAAATAGCCTAAATTTTCTTTATTCTTTCATTGATGAAACTGCAATATAGGTAATTATTAAATATTTATAAATTCATTTGAAGCATATGTTATTGTGCAGTTTTAACAAAAGAACCATTCTATTTTTATTTACAATTTTTCAATTAACAATAAATACTAAAAAATAGTATGAAATACATTATTTTTTTTAAACACTGGGGTGGCCTAACAAATGTGGCCGGTAGTGCATATTTAATGCTTTACTAAGAATCAAGCACTCTTAATAAAGTAAATCAATACAGTGGACTGTCAACCCATTAGTTTGTACTACTTCTATTATATATATATATATATATAAAAATATATATCAGTTAAGTGCCATACACACTTGGGTGATCATGTCTTGAAAGAGACATGACTGACTTAGCACAAGATTATCCCGCTATAGGTCACCATTGCTTTCTGCGGTAGACTGGTTGCCGACCAAGGCTATAGAACCCAATCTGTCCTATTATTTAACCCATAATTGGGTGGAAGAGATGGATTAATACCTTTCCCAAGGGTATTTGCATGTAAGTGAATGCAACGAATTCAACTGGAATTCGAACTCGGCTCTTCGATTTCTCATTCCGAGCCAAGATCCACCGTGCCACAACACACATCTGCACATATATATATATATATATATATATATATACACATACTAATAAAATAAAATTTAAATAATGATAAATATCAATGTTAATGACTGCATTTCATGGGATATATTGAACTCTCACATTTCAGCAGATGATATTCAAAAGGGTTATGGAAAGTACTCAGAGCATTACCAGAACTCATTTGAGTTTCTGGGTTTGGGCCAGTTTAAAAAATTTCTTTTTGTGCACTTATTGCAAATTTATGAAAACTATGAAGTAAAATCTTATATATATGTGTGGTAGTTTTTTCCAGTCAAATTTAGACTACCCCAGAAAACTTAAATAAAAAGTGCTCAACATACAATACAAAAAATTGAAAGTGATACACAAGAACAAGCCCATTGTTTTTATTCTGGCAAAAATTATTTTCAAATGGTAAATTGAAAAAAAAAAAGGATGGTCTTTGCACTTACCACTTGTGTTTTAAATCCAAAAATATCTGCATCTGACCACTTACCTACAAAGATAAAAATAATGATTAGAAAAAAATAAACATTGACAAAATTTTTACATATTCATAATGAAAGAAAAAAAAATGAAGCAATGAAGAAAAGAAGCTTACTAAAATGCCCATCTAAGGTTCATCCTGCACAAGACCCGAGGGCCACTCAAGTTAGGGTGTCATGTTAAGAGGTAGTTCATATGAATAGTCAGGGAAGCTCATGTTTAATCTGAGGCTTGAAGATTGCAGAGACTGAGTAAACATCTTCCACTGAGCAATAGCTCACAAGAATCTGATTGAGTGAAACTTACTTTTCAATAGTCTATTACAGAAAGTAATAGCAACCTACTGTGAGAAAATCCTATGCCCAGTTATTCATGTTTTTTTTGAGACATGATCGCTCAAAACGTGTATCACATAGAGCACCTAACTGACTGACTCCTTGTTCTGCAGGATCAGGTACTTACTGGAGTGGTACAGGGAGCTGACTATTTTACTGTCATTTTAGTGGTCAGGTTGGTTTATTGAATGAAGAAAATGAACATTGTTGGGTCATTTAATGTTAAAATCTTGAGTTGAAAGGTCAACAACATATCAGTCAGTCAGTAATGTGCCATACATGATATACGCTTTGGGCAAAGAGACATAACTGACTGGACAAAAGATTTTACCACAGTAGGTTGCCATTACTTTCTCCAGTAGACTGATTGCCAACCAAGGCTATAGGACCCAATCTGTTCTGTTATTTAACCCATAGCTGGAGAGAAGAAATGGATTAATACCTTTCCTAAGTGTATTTGTGCATAAATGAATGCAATTAGTTTAACTGGTATTCGAACTGTGTTCTATAATTTCTTGTTCCAAGCAGCCTTTGAGATTTGAAAAAGAAATCATTTGACTGGCAATCGAAAGTGAGGGAAAATTTACTCGCCTCAAAATCATTTTACTCAATCGACTCCATTTTCTTAATAGTCGCCTTACGTAAACATCGCGTGAATCGCTGACGGAAAACAAAAAATGAAATTTAAATTTAAATTTCAAACATGTTAGAAAGGATTTTAAAAATTTTTTAAAATAATGACAACAAAATTTGATCTTTCCTTTTAATAATAGCTTAAACATTTTGATGATAAAACTTTGATATACTGTTTTTTTTTTTTGTAGTTTCTTTTGTCTGCTTGACTACAACCTCCATCTCATAGATGATGAAAAAATAACAGATCTAATTTTCTCAACGATTTTCTATAAAAAAACTACTTACTTGTATAATTTGTTTGTCGGTGTGTGGTTGAAAGAAGTATGTGTATTTTGTTTTTCTTTCTTTCAAACGTTCGTTTTTACTTTTTGCAAGCCAGGAGGAAATATAGATGTTGAGTCAAGGATAATATTTTATAATTGGGTTTCTAAAAATCTGTGAGTGTCTTTAATCTGGGCAACAGAGACATTTTAGTTCCACTCTGAAAGCGTTAATTAAATGAATATTTACACTGATCAGGACAATAAAAGTGAGACAGGAGGTTGTCAGTCTAAATCCCATTTGTCAGATCTTGCTTTGATGATTGTGGGATGTCATTGTCTTTTGTTTAACCACACATTTTTACATAAATCAGGCGCCATGCATAAAACCAAAGATTTCAATAATGTAATGGTAGGTCATTCTAAGTAACTTGTGAATCTTCAATGGCATAGTTTTGGGTTGTAAAAGGAATCAGATTTCCTTTTTCCTTATTTGAAGAGATACGTTTCATTGCAAGATTTTTAATCGACCACCGATGAGTAAAACAATAAACTTTAATTGCTCAATTAAGTTTTTAATCAACTGAATCAATCGGGCAAGTAAAAACTCAAAGGCTGGTTCTGAGCCAATATCCACCGTACCACACTGTACATCCCGATATCCAACAACATAAAATTAGGTTAAAAGGTTAAAAAGTGAACATGGTCCAGCATGTGCTCAGTTCAAAGGGTAAATAGCAGTCCAACAATAAACCTGAGTGCAGAGATTGAAATGAAGGCGTAGTGAAAACTACAGTAGGTAAGCATCTACATGGAAAGTGGACATATTAATGGTGTTGTGCCCCTCTTCGGGGAACATAGTCTGTGTATTCTTGACCCTGTGAATAAGACACTCACTTGATTAAGTTGAATATTAATGTATAGATGCCTTCTTGATATTTATTTTTGTTCTCTGTTTAATTTTTATTTTCTCTCATATTCTTTGACATTCAGTAACTACTTGCTTCTTAGTGGCTTTATTGCCTTGATTTGGGTGAGTGGATAAAATGTTTTGTGATATATGTTTTATCTGCGTCATTGACAGTGTAAATATTGTTCTAAGACCGACATTAAAATGAATGTCAAAACATATCATGCATACAATAATACAGAGTCTTGCGGTTAGTAACACAAATTTGAGTCACAATAGAATTATGAAATTACAAAAATAATAATCAAAAGAAAAAATATGTTCGTCTCAAATTTATACTAGTATAACGAGCAGTCAAAAAAAATCAGAAATAAACAACATGCACAAAATTAAAATTATAAAATGGCAACAATTTACCTCACTTACGCGCAAATACCCTTGGGAAAGGTATTAATCTGTCTCTTCCCTCTAGTTATGGGTTAAATGACAGGACAGATTGGGTTCTATAGCCTTGGCCGGCAACCAGTCTACCGCAGAAAGCAATGGCAACCTACTGCGGGATAATCTTCTGCCCAGTCAGTCATGTCTCTTTTGAGACATGATCGCCCAAGTTGAAAAATGTATTTTTTTGACAGTATTTATTTATTTCTATTATTATATTTGATATTTCAGACCATCCTCGGCCTTTCATCAGAAACAAATGATTTTAAAATTTAAATTAGAAGCGTCCGTCGCAAGAGCATTCGTCTGAGAGATTGTTTACATCACATGATGCGAAAAGCGACAGATTTTTTATAAATATTTGTAAACGTAGACCTATCTTTAATAATACTTATAAATGTTGTTTTAAAGAACCTTTTTTTAAGTGTATCTAAAAAATGTTTAACTATTAAAATATTTATAAAGATTCAAAACGCACAAGTCCCTATTTAACCCTAGCCTGTATATATTTAATTTTAAAATCCAATATTTTTCTTTCTTTCTGCGTGAGTCTGAAATATCAAATATAATAATAGAAATAAATAAATACTGTCAAAAAAATACATTTTTCAACTTACAACTTTTTAGTAGTTTTCCTATACATATTATTAAGACAGTATACGTGGATCATCACTATGTTATATATATATATATATATATATATATATAGAGAGAGAGAGAGAGAGAGAGAGACATACCTTAAAACTATATTTTCATCATTTTTTATGTATATGATTGTGTGTGTGTGTATATATATATATATATATATATATATATAGAGAGAGAGAGAGAGAGAGCATACCTTAAAACTATATTTTCATCATTTTTTATGTATATGATTGTGTGTGTGTGTGTATATATATATATATATATATATCTCAGTCATTCAGTAATGAATTAGAACACTCAGTAATGAATTAGAACACTCTCAGTTGCTGGCATAGGTTTACATGGTATATCACACACTAAAAGTCTGCCTTCTTTTTCGAGTACCCATAGCTCAGAGGTAGAATCACCAATTGATGTCAATTCAGTTGAGTTTCTGTCCTGGCTAAAAGCAATCGGATGTCTAACCAGACTGATGAACTGTGATATAGTGAAACAGATCTCTCTGTGGATGACAATATATAATGTATTATTGTTATAATAACAGCATACTGCAACTCAAAAGTTATCAAGTTTCCATGTTCAATACACCATAATCAGGCAGTGAAATGTGGTTTAGTTACAGTCTCATATATATATATATATATATATATATATATATATATATTGTCATCCACAGACAGATCTGTTTCACTCTATCACAGCTCATCAGTACGGTTAGACTCCGATTGCTTTTTAGCCCAGGATTGAAACCCGATCGAATTGGCGTCAGTCGGTGATTCTACCTCTGGGCTATGTGCATTCGGTGGAAGAAGGCAGACTTTTTTAGCACATATATTATCACTATATGTGCCCAATAGCTAGAGTGCTGTAATTCATTTTACTGAATGAGTGATGCATACACGCCAGAGTAGCTACTGTTTTTCAAAGTCTACCATTCTTCTACAGTGCTCAATCAGGGTGTGAGAGCATAAATATATATTGATAAGGAAATATAAAATAAAAAAATTAAAATTAAAAATAAAAAATGCCACCATATAAGATGATTGCAGTGGAGTGAGAGGTTATTATAGATAAATAAAATTGTGGGTGTACATCAATGAATACTGGGGCAAAGTGTAGCAATATATAGTAGACAGGAAGTGTCAATTGTTTAAATAAGAATGGAACAAAAATGTAGCTAATGTATTATTTTCAGATTAAAGACATCACAGAACAATCCAGCACTTTCTTGTTTATTGCCAATGGAATTTTCCTGTCTCTTAATACTATACTCAGCTTTTGGAATGCATCGTTGGCCATGTCAATTGCCTTTGGATCCCTGTATCAGGCTGGTAGAAATAAATAGATAATACTGTTTGATTAAAAACAGAATATCTATTTAAATAGGAGTATCGATCAAAAATAACATTCAAACAAATCATTTCAAATTGTCGGTTGTTTATAACCAAGTTTCATTAATCTTTGATAATTTCCTTAACATGTTTACATTTGTTGAGATTACGATACATTTCAGAGCAGAGATGGTTATTATGATGAATTCTAAAATTGTGTTATAGGCTTAATTTGACTTCATTTAGACTGATCATCATTCGTGGTCGAGCGGTCTAAGACACGCCAGATCATATAGTAGCTTCCCCTATGTGGGTCGGGGTTGAAGGTTCAAATCCTGCCAAACGACACACATTTTTGTAATAAAAATTTATCATAAATAATCAGGCCAGTAGAAATAAATATATAATACTGTTTGATTAAAAACAGAATACCTATTTTAATAGGAATATCGATCAACAATAATGTTCAAACAAATCATTTCATATATATATATATATATTTTTTTTTTTTTAATCGTATCACCCCGAGCAAGGCGGTAACGCTACTGATGTGCAGGAGGCTACGTAATAGTGAAAAGATTGGAAAAGAGAAAGCCGGAGACCACATCCTAAACAAGGAACAAGGGATGAGCCTCTTAACCTGTTCAATAGACGTGGGTGGAGTGTGAACCGGGTGATAGATAGATCTATCTACTCCAAATATGAATATATATTTAAATAGGGACCTAATATCACAGAATTTGTAAATTCTTTTGAAGAGAGTAAACATGTTTTTGAGAAACCCTGAGGAATCTTTTGGCTAGCACTCCATCAGATGGTACTGTTGACAATGCAATAACTGACAATAATATAATAAGTCATTATATTTTATTTTCAAGAAAAGGACTAATTATATTACTAGCAGTATAGCCCGGTGTTGCTACCACTCCGGGTCAGGATGGACCTGGGAACAAGAGCAATTAAGAGGTGGTTCCATGCTCCTCACAACCTCCCAATCAGAGGCCTTGCTGTCGGATGCAGTTTACTGTCATACCCAGGACTTCAGTCAGGGTCTAAGAATTTAAGTATTTTATTCTATGGCAGCATGTGGTCATTAAATCGCTTTTTTGTGAAGTAAATTAGGGTTATTTATATGGTTTAAGATGACAAGTTTTTCCAAAAAGCATGAGTTACATCTGTCTCCTTTTTCATTGTAAGATTTGGATTTAGTGACAATATTCCAGAGTTCTTGTTATTCTTTTAATTTCCAATGATATATGGAATAAGCAGTGCATTTGCTTTATTTACTGTTGTTTCATGACAATATGTGGTCATTAAATCAAAATTTCTACATGCTGATAGTCAACCCAAAGTAAAATTTATCATCAGAATGAACGAATGCAAGCTCTATAATCACTACTTTCAGACATATATTGGCCATTTAATGGACAGGCCTTATTTTTTCAGCAGTGGTAATTATTTTTAGAAGGATCATTATTATTAGTAGTAACGGTAACTGATATTCAGGTGAGACCTGTATTTATTTGATATATTATTATTATCTTATAAAATATGTTTATATGTTTTTAATGCAAATATAACTGACTTTAACATTGTTTTATTAAAAAAAAAACTAGCAGTATAGCCCAGCGTTGCTTGGGTGTAATGAAAGCTTTAAAACTAATCCATGGTCCTGGAGCTCAGACTCTTTGGACGTTGGCACAAAAGACTAAAAAGCAATAGTTGTTTCCAGTTAAAGCGAAACCGTAGACTGAAAGAAAAATGAATGGATGTAAGTCAAATTTTGAAGTTTGGTGAGAATCAGATAAAAATTGTGGATTTGTATAAAGGACATACAGACAGATAAACAGACACACATGCAAACATCTTGCCTTTTATATATATTATTGATTTTCTGCACTATTGTAAGAACTGCAACCTTGAAACTTCTAAATATCGTTTCTTCTGTCTTTGTCTATGAGTGTATCAAATTTGATTAGAATCGAACTACAACTTCTTTAACCCGATTTTTTCCATTATCAATTTTCAATATTTATCGAGGGTACCTTGACACAAAACCTAGCTAAGAACACTTGCAGACACTTATCGTACAACTGTGTAAATTTTCAAGAAAATCGGTTCAGCCGTTTCGGAGTCTATTGGTAATGGACACACACGCACACTCACAGACAAAGTTCCATTTATAAAATAAGTTTAGATTTTAGTGTGGATGAATGGTAGAAATGTTTATGAATTAAATTTAGGAAGAATTTACCAATGTTTGTTTGGACATTGCCTACCTTGTTTTTAACGGAGTATTCTAAACTAGTGTTGAGTTTACTTTTTCTAAAGCATTAATGTATTTAAGTTTGGTGTTGTCGAAAACTTCCTTTTTGCTAGAGTTAGTACTTAAACAAATTTGGATGCATTTATGTCGATTGTTGATGATTGTATAGAGGTGATTTGATTTCTTATTGAAGTATTTATGATTATATGAGTCTTTAGTGTACGATTTGTACAGACCATTGCTGAGGTCGAAGGTAACATCTAAGAAATTTACAACTTTCATGTTAGCAATGGTTGTTATATTAAGATTGTTGTCTCTGAAAAATTTAATAAGACCCTTTTTAAGATTATCTATTTTTTGAAGACTAGTTTTACGAAGGATCATCTCTGTCATCTCAGCAAAGTCTAGTATTACTTAAATCATAGATGTGCCAAAGATTTCAGAGTAAGTGCCAAACCAAAACACAGGTCTCTGCAGAATCATAACCTCTCATAAAAATGCAGAAATCAGGGTTGTTTTTTCTAGTCCAAAGGCGTTCATTGTAAAATAAAATAGATTTTTTTTGGCTGTTTAATGAAGCTGATGTCTTGGTTGCTGATGGGGCAGTAATTTTAGCCAAGTTTAAGGCTGTGGTTAAGAGTTTTTCAGATATTGATGGATAGAAGTCATAAATATCAAACTGGATGAAAGTGCAATCCATTTTATTTTTTATTTTTATGAACCCATCAATTGCCTCGGCTATGTTCTTCCATTGGTTCATGCCTAAGGCATTTTTAGTGAATGTGAAAGCTCTTTCAATGATAATTTTGCTAATTCTAGTTTTTGGAAGAGTTTAGTATTCGGTATTGTGTGTTGTTTGTGAAATTGTGTTTATGGTCTTTAATTGAGATGAACGCCTGCTGCTTATGTAAAATTTGGACTATCATGTATTTTAAGGTCCTTTGCAATTTTTTTGGCTTCCCTGTGTATATATAATTTTACATTTTTTCATTTGAAAATGAATTATTTTGCAACTTAGGTTTCTACCTTTTGGTGTCTTAACATGTTTTCAAATGAAAAATATTCGAAAGTTCTCCAATATAATTGCATTGAACACTTTATTACACCTCAAATTCCAGTTGTATTCCTACCATTCACTTGCACATAAATAACCTTGGAAAAGGTATTAATCCATCTCTTTCCTCCAGTTATGGGTTAAATAATAGGACACATTGGATTCTATAGCCTTGGTTGGCAACCAGTCTACTGCAGAAAGCAATTACAGCCTACTGCGGTATAATCTTCTGCCCAGTCAGTCATGTCTCAAAAGAGACATGATTGCCCAAAGCGTGTATCACCTATGGCACTCGACTGAATGTATTAGTCTAATTTAATTATGACCAAAAGCTTACTAATTATATATATATATATATATATATATATATATATATATATATATATATTTCTGATATTACTTCTAATTTTGGTGCACACTTTTTTCAGGATTGTTGATTCACTTCTAAAGTTTGAGAAAAAATACAGATTGAAACTTATGGTCAAAATCAGAAAAGAAATCAAAATAAGCCTATCATTTGCTTTTTCAACTGAGACATACTTAATAGAAAACTCAAGAGACACTTAGCATAGGAAGTTACTGGATGAGATGTGTGATTATGAGAATAATAATAATTGACCCTTGACCTGGAGAGGATAAAATGGTAGCATTCAAGAAAGCATACAGGCAGGAGTCTTTTTACAAAGCAGCAGTCAAATGTTTTTAATAAAAAGGCATCAACCAAGTTTGAGCTTGAAATATTAAGAAACTTGCTCCATTATATTAAGATAAAAAGTAAATTTTCCCTCTTGTTATCATCTTATCACAAAATTCCTGAATCTCTCAAGTAACTGGTGGGTGAGTATCTCAGAGTTTAATTAATCTAATTGAACAAGAATTACAGTCTGGAACATCTGCTTCTGACTGAACCATGTCGAGTTTGTTTATGCTAATGGTCAATTCATTTCATGATTCCTTCATCTGTCTTGACCGTAATGTTGCATCTGCTGAATGGATTGATAAGCAAAACAAGGAACAAAACATGTAATGGAGTAAAATTCATTAGTTCTTTTTTCAAAAGGACTAGCCAGATGCGGCAACCTGAACACATGTTTGTTTACAATTCCATTTAAGAATATCAATTTGCCAAAGTAGAGTAGATTTTATTGAATCAGTCTGGGCAAAAGAACTGCTTATTTTCTTAATCATTTCAGCCCAAGCAAAGCAATAAAGTTACTAAGATGCAAGTGGTTACTGAGTGCAGGACAATATGAGGCGAAATCAAAGGTTTGGTTTGAAATTTCAGCATAACACATCACTCAATAAATCCCGGGCCTAACTAATAAAACAACTTTTAAGCAAAATTCGACTTTATTCATCAACAGTCTCTTTCTAGGGTGATACACCAATTCCAATGCTTCTCTAACAATTTCATGCCTTTTCGTAGAACGATTTGTCTTTGGTCTCAAAATACCTCAGTTTCCGATATCAATTCTTCATTGGGGCAAAATCTCTTTCCCTGGAGCATTCTTTTGAGGTCTGCAAACAGCCAGTAGTCACTCGGGACCAGATCTGGAGAATCGAGTGGATGTGGAAGCAATTCGAAGTGCAATTCATGTAGTTTATTGTTGTGATCAACTTGTGACATGGTATGTTGTCTTGGTGAAAGATCACTTTTTACTTCTTAATTTCTGACCGTATTTTGGTGATTTCTTCCTTCAAATGCACCAATAATGCTACATGATATTTGTTATTGATGATTCTTCCTTTCACAAGGTAATCAATGAACAAAATACTTTGCGCATCCCAAAATATGAATGCAAAAACCTTGTTTGCTGATGTTTGCAACTTTGGTCACTTTAGACGGCTTTCACCTGCTGCTGTTCACTCAGCTGACTGCCAATTTGACTCCGGAGGGAAGTGGGGGTCCATGTTTCATACAGTGTCACATATTTATGCAAAAAACTTTTTTGTTGAATTGAAACAGTTGCAAACAATGCTCTGAATTGTCTACAAGTTTTTGTTTTGATCGATTGTGAGCAAACGCAGTACACATATTGAACACAGCTATCTCATTGACAAATATCATGGAAAATGGTGAATACACTGCCTTCTAATATGTTCAACTCCTCTGCTATCTCATGCAACTTCAGTTTATAATCGATGAAAATGAGTTTGTAGAATTTTTTGTTGCTTTCCGGGACAACTGCCGATTTTGGGCAACCTGAGCATTCAGCATCATTTGTGTCTGTACGATCACATTTAAAGTCAATATACCACCTCTTAACTGTTGTTTCTGATGGAGTAGAATCTGAATAACACTGATCAAGACATTGCTTTGATTGAACAGTATTTTTCCCCATCAAAGAGCAATGCTTTATCAACACATGAAATTCAGATCTTTCTATTGTTTTGAAAATTTGCAACAATAGCTTCACTTAAATAACTAATTTGTCAGCTAATAATCCAATTAGGCCCAGATTTTGTCACTTGCCATATGAAGGTTATTACTTTATAAAAATTATATAGATTTTTTATTAGTGGCACCATCTATATGTCAGGCCCAGAACTTATTGAGTGATGTGTTATATCACCTGCAGAAGGCTGGCGCTTACAACAGTTGAAATTAAGTAAATAGTGTAAATAATAAATTTATATATAAGATTAGTATTACAAGTTTATTTTTTTTGTGGGTTTTTAAACATATGTTTCTAATTATTAATATGTGTTAATTAATGTGGGTTGAATTTGTTACTTAATGACTTTATAAAACCAACTTCCAAGAATCTTATATTTGTACTAGTCTTTTTTTAAAGTTGTCAAAAATTGTATTTTGTTAAATTCTTACTGTTTTTATAATCATTTTACTCCAAGCAAAGCAATAAAGTCACTAAGATGCAAAGGGTTAATGACTTTAAGAGAATATGAGAAAAAGAAGAGATAATTAAGGAGAGAAAATATTAAAAGAAGACGAATTAAGGAGACAAAAGATAATGATTAATATAAGACTATTACAAAATAACTAAAAAGTTCTGTCCGTTTTTTGATTAGTCATTGAATGAAGTTGAAATATATACAAAGTGCGAGTAGCAATTGTTTTCAAATTTGGACAGCCAGAAGTAGGAACATCAGAAGTTATAAAAAACATGTGCACCATGCCCGGCCATCAATTATAAGCTGGAAAGCTGTGAGAAGCTGTGAGAAGGATGGAAGTGTCTAGAGATATCATTTGGGGTTGTTTGCTTTACGACTTCAAAATGGACTTCTCAGCAGCTGTATCAAGTCGCTGCATATGTCAAGCATTTGGGGATAGTGCTGTGGATGAACGTACGGCAAGGTGGTGGTTTCGAAAATTCAAGTTGGGAGATTTGTCTCTCCATGATAAGCCTTGCAGTGGACGACCACAGGTCTTGAATGACAGAGTCCTGAAGACAGCCATTGAAGAGGACAGTAGTCTAACATGTGGCGAACTTGCAAGACAGTTCAACATTTCAGATGCACCGCCTAGGTAAGATGTACAAACTGAGCAAGTGGGTTCCACAAACGCTGTTGGAGTTCCACAAAGGACAACGAGTGCTAGCCTGTGTATCGCTGCTTTCTAGCCACCGTACCACATCCTTATTCAATCAAGTGCTTACCAGTGATAAAAAATGGGTTCTGTACAAAACTCCCAAGCATTCCAGACATTGGTTGTCTCCTCAGAATGCTGTCCCTCACACCGCAAGACTGCCTATGCACCCCCGCAAGATTATGCTTTGTGTCTGGTGGACAGATCGTCAAGTAATTCATTATGAACTGCTACCAATGGGCCAAACAGTCACTGAAGATCTATACTCACAGCAATTGAAACGTGTGCAACAGGCATTGTGCCAGAAGGAGCCAGCACTTGTGAATCGCAAAAGTGTGTTTTTCCTCCATGACAAGGCCAGGCGTGGTTGGTCAGGAATACCAAACAGCAACTTGGGTGGGAGACTTTGTGCCATCCACCTATTCACCTGACCTTGCGCCATCCGATTACCACCTCTTCCACTCCCTGGATAATCATCTTTGTGGGAAATCTTTCACCAATGAAGCAGACTTGCACAAAGTCCTCACAAACTTTTTGTGTCAAAACCCCCTGAGTTCTACCGCAAGTGCATTGAACAGCTGGAGACATGTTAGCAGAAGGTGCTGGTGGCAATTACTTTGAAGACTAGATATAAGTTACAAATACTGTGCAGCATTTCCTTTTTTTCTTTATAAATGGAGAGAACTTTTTTGGCTACCTTGTATAATTCTTTATATGTGCCTTTAAATGTATTTGGTTCTAATTATCAATATGCGATAAGTCGTGGGGGTCAATTCATTACTTAATAACTGAAGAAAACCAACCTTCTGATTTATGTCAAGCAGAATCTTATAGTCATACGAGATTTTTTCATGGTGTCAAAAATTATATTTTGTTAAGTTCTTACTATTTTTAATTTTTAATCATTTCGCCCCAATCAAGGTAATAAAACAACTAAGATGCAAGGGGGTTACTGAATGTGAAAGAATACAAGACAAAAAACATTATTAAAAATAGAGAACCATAAAAGAATGCAAATTAAGAAAGCAGAAGATATTGATTGTCATTGCATTTTAGAAAGCAAGAAGCAAAGAAGAAGGTTCCATAAGCAAGAAGTGTGATAAAAGAAACTATTAGCATAGAACTTAGTTAAATCTAGTCATTTTAACTGCAAAATTATGAGACCTTTCTGCCAATCTAGTACTGCACTTAAATATATAAAGTCTAGGTACCATAGAGGAAAATTCATCTGAACAATTACCATGAAAGTAACTATAGAAAAGGCACAGGGAAGCTACGTTTTGGTGGTGGGAAATTGACTGAAGCTAAGATACCAGGCTAGGACCAATGACATTGCAGATTCTTCTTTGGATTTTATCAAGAATCTCTAAATATACAGCAGGGACACCAGACTATATGTGGCAGCAGTATTCAAAGCATTGAGGAGTACAAGATAGATTCAGGTAAAAAAATTTGTATAGCACGACATAGTGAACCAGCTTCATAAAGTCTACACACTATAGAGAAAAAGTTCATCAGAACAATAATCCTGAGAGTATTTATAGAGAAGCATATGGAAGCTTCATTATAGCAATGGAAAAGTGATTGAAGCTGAATTACTAGGACAAGACTAATGACATTGCAAATTCTTCTTTACATTTTATCAAGAATCTCTAAATATATAGCAGAAACACAAGATCAGATGTGCCAGCAATATTCAATGCATGGAGAATAATACACTTATAAATAGGTATGATGGAGAAGTCAAGGTAACTTACCGGGAACATCATGGCTGCCTTGTAAACTATCATAGCCTCCTCGCAATGGTGGGTGTCATAGCCTCCTCATGTTGGTAAAAGTTAGGCCAGGATAACCTCTTTTATCAAACATCTAGCCAATAGCAGCCCAGCAAATTTAGCCGATGGCAGGCCAGCAAATGGATTGCCCCACTCTGGGTAATGGACTGACCTATTCTGCAATAAATAGTCTCAAGTCTCTTTCTGGGGGTTTTCTTGATATTTGTCGAATAACCTACAAAATTGACATTTGTAGATTCTGTCAAAAAAAACTTGTCTTACATTACATAATGAACAAACTATCCTAGCAGCAAACCTAGAAATTTATAAAATATAATCTTTCCATTTTATGTCGGTGGAAAACATTAAGGCACAGTGAATCACTTTTCTGGAAATGAAAGGCAAAAAGCGCTCTTATTGTTTTAAAATCTTTTCCTGATATTCATGAGTAAAAGTGCATCAACCATGAGCTTGAGTAGGATTTTACCAGAATGCACATGTCAGTCAGTTAAGTGCCATACATGATACATGCTTGGGCGATCAGGTCTCTTTTGACCCATAACTGACTAGGTAGAGTCTACGGCTATATTGTGTTGAATACACTGGTTCTCGTCCGATCCCCGAAGTTAAGCAACATCGACCCTGGTCAGTACTTAGATGGGTGACCATTTGGGAATACCAGGTACTGTAAACTTAAGAACCAAAAATGGTCCACCGGTCCTCCATGTTTGGTGGTTGGGCACAGGGCTAACAACCCTGCCCCATAAAAAACAGTTTGTTACGGAAACAGTAACAAAAAGTTACTGCCCTACACACCACTGGGTGTAAAAGGGTGAGATGATGATGAATAGGTAGAAGATTTTTTCGCAGTAAGTTGCCATTTCTTTATGCAGTAGACCAGTTGCCAGTCAAGGCTATAAAACCCAATCTGTCTTGCTATTCTTCTGGTAGGAGGAGAGATAGATTAATACTTTTTCCAAGTGTATTTGTGTCTAAGTGAATGCAATGAATTCAACTGGAATTTGAACACAGCTCTTTGATTTCCCATTTCGGGCTGATATTCATTGCACCACAATACACTGTGATATGGAGAGGTTAAATTGAACCTGTGCCATACTAAGCTTGGCTATATGCATACAATTAAAAACAAATGCTTGAGTTCATTTGAAAATAATTATTTATCTCAGATGAGAAATAAATCTTCTTATGTCCATTTTCTTTGCTAAATCAGAAATTATCTAATTAACTATAGGGATAAGAAATTAAGAATTAAAATCAACCTTCTACTTCACTTTTACAAAAATTCACAATGACATGTGAAATCCTGGTGTTTCCCAAATAGAAAAAAGATTGACCATGTGCTTAAAGAAAAAGTTGAAACCAGATTTTGCAAGTAGGTGCTAAACTGATTTTTGACAAATGAGAGCAACTTGCAAGACTTGAAGACTTCTCGAGTCAGTGTGAAAAATCTAATGACAATAAAAGCCCCCCCTCTCCGATCAGCATCAGTCAGTCAGTCAGGGTTGGAAGCAGCAAAGACAGCAAGTTAAAATGTAACAAAAGAAGCTTCAAGCTGACCCAATATTCTCTCTTTCTTGCATACCACTTCCTTCTCCATCCAAAGACATTCCTACCAAGTAAACACATCCATACATATAAACGCATAAACTCTTTCCAACAATTACTACTATGAACATTTTTAATGACTTTTTACCAACCAAAAGACATTACTCTTATTTGCAAAAACATTAATTTATATATATATATATATGTATAAAATTGTTGTTTCTATATACAATTTGATTTTCTTGTTTTGTACCCCTCTTATAGTGGGCTATCTAATAACAAGGCCAAATCAAACTAATTTGTTTCAACATACATACACTTCACTATAACGGATAATCCACTATATAACAAACTTTCTCTTAAGTATTTACTATTAAAGATAATATTTTGGTTCACTCGTGAGAAAAATGGAACAGGTAAAAAGTGAAGAAATTGACTTAAATTAGGATGCAGAACTAATTTCAACTCAGAACCAACTTCAACTTGAAATTAATTTCATATTGAAACCAATTTTGAGCCAAAACCAATTCTGAGTTGTAATTAGCTTCCAGTTGAAATTAATTCTGTTACCCCTGATAATAAAGAATATGAAAAAGTCACTACAATTATTAGACTGACCATTCATAGCAAAATGCTTGAATAGTAAAGAAGTCCTTGTACAGAGAAAGAGACAGTTAAGGTTTCTAGAGCACATGATAATGAAAGAGGGTTTGGAAAATCTGATATGCACAGGACTGGCTTAAAATGAAAGAAACAGAGAAAAGACAATGTATGATATGTATAGCAAGGTCTTACCAAGGTCATACCAATGTACGACATGTATGAAACTCTTTTCCAGCTTCTTGCTTCCCTGGCAAGGTCTCATCATTTTACAGTTGAAATGGCTTGATGTAACCATGAGTGTTATGATAACAGTTTCTTCTCTCACACTTCTCTCTTGTAGAACTCTCTTCCGGCTTCTTGCTTCCCTGGCAAGGTCTCATCATTTTACAGTTGAAATGGCAAGATGTCACCCTAAGTTTTATGCTAATAATTTCTTCACTTGCACATCTCACTGGTGGAACTCTCTTTTCAGCTAATTTTGATTTTCAAAAATTTCAATCCAATGCCAATCATTACATTCTCTCTTCTTAATTCTTTTTCATTTAATGTTCCCATTCTGTAATAATGTCTTTCACACTCAGTAACCACTTGCATTTTAGTGGCTTTGCTTGGGGAGGTGGTGAAATAATTAAAATAAAACTGTAGATCTTATATATATATATATATATATATATATCTCAGTTTACTTAAAGAAATTGATGTGCATTGTGGTGCATTGGATATCGGCTCGGAATGAGAAATCGGGGAGCCGAGTTTGAATTCCAGTTGAATTCATTGCATACACTTACATGCAAATACCCTTGGGAAAGGTATTAATCCGTCTCTTCCTTCCAGTTATGGGTTAAATAACAGGACAGATTGGGTTCTATAGCCTTGATCAGCAACCAGTCTACCGCAGAAAGCAATGGCAACCTACTGCAGGATAATCTTCTGCCCAGTCAGTAATGTCTCTTTCGAGACATGATTGCCCAAGCATGTATCACGTATGGCACTCAACTGACTGATGTTTATCAATGTCCAAGTAAGAATCATAAAAATAAAAAAAATGAAATAATTTATTGATTTTTTGTGAGTGAGGAATGACAGAGTGAAATATCCCATAGACCTCTTTTATTCATTAGTTTGAAATATATCAAGAAACCATCACTTCTGTTAATTCATATTGTTGACAACAAAACCAATTTCTATCTAGATTTCTGGGATGAGGAGTTATCATTATTCACTATTTATATTCAGAGGACTATTCTCCTCGTCATTGTGGCTAATGTGCCCTACAGCCTAACTCAGTGTGTCATTGGGCAGGATTCAAACCTGCGACCCCTATCTACATAGGGGAAAGGTCGCAGGTTTGAATCTTGTCCAATGACACATTTTCGGAATAAAAATTTATCGTAAATAATCAGGCCAGTAGATATAAATATGTAATACTGTTTAATTAAAAACAGAATATCTACTTAAATATAAGTATCAATCAAAAATAATGTTCAAACAAATCATTTCAAATTGTCGCTTGTTTATAACCACGTTTCATATATATATATATATATATATATATATATATATATATATATATATAGCCTTTGAGATTTGAAAAAGAAATCACTCGACTGGTGATTGCTATCCAGGGAAAATTTACTCGCCTCAAAATCATTTTACTCAACTGACTCCATTTTCTTAATAGTCGTGTTACGTAAACAGAGTGAATCACTGACAGAAAACAAAAATTGAAATTTTAATTAAAATTTTGAACATGTTAGAAAGGATTATAAAAAATCCAAAAAATAATAACAAAATTT
This sequence comes from Ascarosepion bandense, assembly GCA_037127315.1. Classification (NCBI taxonomy): domain Eukaryota; kingdom Metazoa; phylum Mollusca; class Cephalopoda; order Sepiida; family Sepiidae; genus Ascarosepion; species Ascarosepion bandense. Next base: position 894,101 of record JBBBDQ010001397.1, on the reverse strand, counting down.
GATCTTTTTTCTTAATAATAGCATAAACAATTTGATGATAAAACTTTGTTTGTATTAAGTTTGAGCCCTTTTAACATCATGATATGCTGTTTTTTTACGTTTTTTTTTTTGGCAAGTGAGAGGAGGTACCTAAATTCGTAGTTTCTTTCTTCTGTTTGAGTACAACCTCCATCTCACAGATGATAAAAAAATAACAAATCTGATTTTCTATAAAAAAATTACTTACTTGTATAATTTGTTCAGTGTGTGGTTGAAAGAAATATGTGTATTTTTTTCTGTATTTAAAATGTTCATTTTTACTTTTCATAAGCAATCTGGGCTTATTTTTTTATAAGATAAAAATATATTTTGGCTCCACTCTGGAAGTGTTAATTAAATGAATGTTTACACTGACCGGGATGATAAAAGTGATATCAAAGAATTCAAATGTCATTGTCATTGTGAATCTCCAATGGCATACTCTTGGGTTGTAAAAGTTTAGTTGGGTTTTTCTACATTTGAACGAACAAGTTTCATTGCGAGATTTTTAATTGACTGCGGGTGAGTAAAGCAATAAACTTTAAGTTTTTAATCACCTGAGTTGATCGGGCAAGTGAAATCTCAATGGCTGTATATATATATATATATATATATATATATATATATATATATATATATATATTCTCAGTATAGCTGATGAAACTCTTCTTGGTCTCACATTTTCAACTGAGCTGAAGTGGAATGAATATATCAGATCTATAGCTGCAGCTACTGCTAAAAATGTTGGGTCTCTGTTGTCAGGCCAAGAAGTTTTTCTTGTCAGAATCTATCTTGCACATTTATAAATCTACCATTTGTCCATGCATTGAATATCATTGCCACATCTGGTCGGGTGCTTCTGCTATTCCTCTTGAGGTTCTTGACCGAATTCAAAGAGGGAACTGCAGTGTGACTTGGCATCTTAACTTCAGTGCTTTCTCATTGAGATGACATAGCTTCCCTCTGTCTTTTCTACAAATAATTTAATGGCAACTGCTCTGATGAGCTTTTTTCTGTTTTTTTTTAAATCATTCGACCTCAAACAAGACAACCAAGATGATAAAACTCAACCTGTTTTTCTATTTACACTACCAGCCATATAATTATTATGCCACCCTAGTTTTTTAAAAGAAATGATGTTTTTCATACTATTTTTAGTATTTATTGCCAAATGGATAATTCTAAATGAAAATAGAATTGTTCTTTTTTAATATTGCACAATAACATGTGCATCAAATGAACTGTTCTGGTGTCCAGTTTTTGTGCCCTCTTCCCCATACTAGTCTCTTACTTATTGGCTGGCTGAAGCAAAGGCTTCCTGGCTGCCTTGTAAAATTTTGCAAAGTAATAATAACAAAAGAAACATTCGAATTTCATTTAGAATTATCCACTTGGCAATAAATACTAAAAATAGTATGAAAGACATCATTTTCTTTTTTTAAACTGGGGTTTGCTAATAATTATGGCTGGTAGTGTAACCCATAGCTGAAGCGGGAAGAGACAGATTAATACCTTCCCTAAGAGTGTTTGCACTAAAGTGAATGCAATGAATTCATCTGGAACTCTTCAATTTCTCATTCTGAGCTGATATCTACTGCTCCACAATGCAGAAATATATAGTAAATAGTGTAAAAAAACAAGCCAAGTTGGATAAAATGAATGCTCTTCGTGAAAATAATACTGTCGCCTTACCAGATGATAGAACACCAGTGCAATATCATTAAATATCTGCCATTAAGTCTTACAAAATGGTGAGAAACAATGCAAGGAACATTTTATCTTGAAGGGGTATTTACAAATTTCGGACATTGGTTAACATGAAATAGTTTCACATCATCTATGCATTATGCCTATCCAAGCGCTTAATGCAATTATCTATTCAGTATAGTCTGACTGCTCATGAGACGGATGTTAAAACTGCTTATTTGAATGCTTCGATCGATTGCAAACTATATGTGGAAGAACCAAAACATTTTGTAATTAATGGCAAAAATGGTGAAAAAGCTGGAATGTAGACTAAAAAACAAACAAAAATTTCTGAAACAGATTAGGCAAAACCAAATTACAGCATTGCACTCAAATCTGATAAAACAAAATTTTATTCGATCACTTACCTACTCTTATATCTTTGCTGAACATGTTAAGTATAAAATAGGAATTTCCAATATTCATTGCAGATATTTAAAATGAGTAAAACAACTATAAAACATGTATAAAAACACAGTTTATTGGTCAATTATTTCAGCTAATCAAAAACCAAAAAAATAAAATTGATATGAATATTTTTATATTTTAAGACAAATAAGATATTTACAGTATTTACATTATTTGGACTATTGTCTTCATCTTTGTTACCATTTGTACAACATTTAACAATAGATCATTCTTTTTGTCTATATTTCTGAGATAAGGTAGTATTTACATTATTCGAACTATTGTCCTCATCTTTGTTGCCATTTGTATGATGTTTAATAATAGCTCATTCTATTTGTCTATATTTCTGAGATGAGGTAGTATTTACAGTATTTACATTATTCGGACTATTGTCCTCATCTTTCTTGCCATTTGTACAACGTTTTCATCATTGTACACAACGTCCTTCTTCAGGGGCTGGAAATTTGAACCAAAACCTTTATTACAAATACCGGGGTATATCATGCCCATTCCTTGCATAAAACCTTGATTGGAAGTTATGAGTTATTTCCTTCTAACCCTGCAAGTTATGATATCATACGAGGATGATGTACCCCAGTGGTTGTAATAAGGGGTTCAGATTGAAATTCCTGGCACCTGATGAAGGCCAGGGAAATGAGTGAGCTGAGTTCAAATTCCAGTTGAATACCCTGCATTCACTTAAGCACTGGTACCCTTGGGAAAGGTATTAATCTGTCCCTTCTCTCCAGTTATGGGTTAAATAACAGGGTAGGACTTGGGGACCCTGCCCTTAAAAACAAATCCCAATGAATCTTGATACTCGAAAAGAAAAAAGTATTACTAGACACAAAAATTTCTATAAAAACAATAAATTGTTGAAAGAAAAAGGTACTACCAGCAATAAATAAATAAAGTTTAGTTGGCAATAAATGACCCACCAACCAACCAACCATTTATTCAAGCTTCTTTTGTTTTTCACTACTTTCATCTGTTCTTCTTCTTTTCTGTGATTGTTAAATTTTCTAAGCCCTCTTTCCTCATGATGTGCTGAAGAAATGCCAATTGTCTCTTTCTGATTCTAAGTATAAGTGTACTTTTTGTTTCCATTTTCCTTAAAAATTTGTCGTTGCTCACATGTTCAGTCTATGACATTCTCAGTATTCTTCTGTAGAACATTTCTTTTATTTCAACTCTCTTCTTCAACTGCAAAGAGATTGCTGTAAGAAATCTTTCATTATTCCAATTTCCCTTCAGATTTTGGCATCACATTTCTTGTTTTCTGTTAAAAGACACGCTGGATATTTATATCTTCATAATTGCTTGATTTTGGTGTTTCCAATTCATATTTTACATCTTGGGTTCTTTATTTTGCTGGCAATCATTCATTCTACCTTTTACAATTGAAAATTAGTCCTTTCATCTTGCTTTCCTTTACTACCTCATCTAGGAGAACCTGTAGTTCCCATTTCTGCCTCTCTGTTCTGTGTCATCTTAGATTGTTCAGATTTTTTACTGCTAACGATGAATCCTAGTAGGACTTATTCTTTCAGAATCACCTCACTGCAAAGGTTGAATAAGTCCAATGAAAGGAAACATTCTATGAGAAAAATTATTGTCCATTTATCAGTGAGTAAAATTAATCTCACAAGATTTATTGTATGGAAATACAATTTTGGCACAAGGCCAATGATGGGGCGGAGGGCAAAAACGGAGGCTGGTCATCACAAACTATTCTATACCTAGCTAATCCAACTCATGACTCAAACACTCTTTACAATTTTTCATTCCCCATAAGGACCCATTTATCATCAATCAATCCACCATACACCAATTATCTCTTTCTAATCCTAAGTGTACTTTTTGTTTCCATTTTCCTTAAAAATTTGCTGTTGCTCACATGTTCAGTCTATGACATTCTCAGTATTCTTCTGTAGAACATTTCTTTTATTTCAACTCTCTTCTTCAACTGCAAAGAGATTGCTGTAAGAAATCTTTCATTATTCCAATTTCCCTTCAGATTTTGGCATCACATTTCTTGTTTTCTGTTAAAAGACACGCTGGATATTTATATCTTCATACTTGCTTGATTTTGGTGTTTCCAATTCATATTTTACATCTCGGGTTCTTTATTTTGCTGGCAATCATTCATTCTACCTTTTATTTCAACTCACTTCTTCAACTGCAAAGAAATCTTTCATTATTTCATCATTTCAGTATTACCAGCAATAAATCAATAAAAAAAAAGAAAGTTTAGTTGGCAATAAATGACCCACTGAGGTTGCTATGCCATAAAACAAAAACAACCACCCAACCAACCAAAACTCCCGCACATTTATAAATCTAGCATTTGCCCATGCATTGAATACTGTTGCCATGTCTAGTCAGGTGCTCCTGCTATTCGTCTTGAGGTTCTCGACAAAATCTAAAGAAGGATCTGAAATGTAATTGATCCTGACTTAGCATCTTGACTGCAGTCACTTTCTCACCAGTATCACGTGGCTTCCCTCTATCTTTTCTCCAAATATTTTCATCACAATCCTTCTGATGAGTTGTTCCCTAATGCTCTGTCCGCATAAATTTAAGCATGCTACTAGATTGGCATCTAGGTCCCACCATTTTACCATTGAAATAGTTAAACATAACCACCACTTCTACTACAACAGTTTCTTTTCTTACATTTCTCACCTTTGGAACTCCTTTCGGATTACTTGCTTGCCAGATAAGTGCAATCTCCAAAAATTTAAATTCAACATCAATTGTCATCTTCTATCTTCCTGAATCCCATTCATCTTTTATTCATTTTTTAATAGAACCGGTACCCAGTTTTTTTTTTTTCTCATCAGGCGGTGTGGTTAGAAATCGAAAGCCTCTTTTCTTATATTTTGTCAGTTGTGTGTGGGATGTTGGTGGGGGTTAGTGATAAGGGAACAAGTCTTGTGGATTGACCATTAGAATACAAAAATATTCTGCCCAAAATAAGCATCCCACCCCCTCCCGGCTCTTCTAAGAAATCCAAAGGATATAGTCTAGTCACTAGATAATAAAATTTACATTCTAACTGCTAATGTTAAATCTGTCTAGAAATCAAAGACTCTCATTAATCAATCATATTAACTACTCTCTTTCTTCAAAATTCTAACGGTCAACTCATGAGACTTGTTCCCTTATCACTAACCCCCACCAACATCCCACACACAACTGACCAAATATAAGAAAAGAGGCTTTCCATTCCTGTTTACACCACCTGATTAGACATTGAAGTTTCAATGTCGAAACAAATGTACCATTTGTAGTGGATATATAAAAAATTATGTACATGTTCTAAAATATAACTTATAATAAATATTCACAGCTCTTGAGCACTTTTATAATCATATAACATGGAACGAGTTGATTTAGGAGCCAACCTTCCCTGAAGAACCATTTAGGTGAAACCTTGGTAGGTTTCTTGGCTCACTAGGTTTAATTTACTTATTCTGATCTGCTTACGTGTTGAGCGCTTTTTTGTTATTGATTACTCATCTCGGGTTTTTTCTTTGGGCTACGTACTAGCTCGGTCCAAATTGCTTTGGCTGATGTTCATGTGCTTAGCTCTTTCTTTTTTTTGCAACCATTTTTTCCTTCCGCATATATACGCGGAGAGTTTTTTTGAAACAAGTATTGTGATAAGTTTGCATTTATATATATATATATATATATATATATATATATTTATCATTCACTAAGGCAGTAAATCATCATTTAAACATATATTGTTAAATATAACAGATAATGAATTTCTATTATGCTTAATCATGAGCCATTCTAAACATCATATTTCAGTTTTAACTTCTGGTGAAAATAAAGACAAAAACTGTCCAACATTTGGATGATTCTTTTTATGATGCCGGTCCTTACTCTAAGCTTCTGGCTCACATAAGCCATCTTCAGAGTGGTTATAGGGACATTAACATAAAACTATTCACCATCAAATATAATATTCTTTTATGCTGACATAGAAGATTGCTATTCTATGATGACAGTTATAGAGTAGCAGACGCAGTTCGTAAAAAATGATGCAGTTCTATGACATTATATCATACGAGAGACTGAAATATTAACAACTGAACCATATGTCTAGATGCAATATTGTGACTAGTTTGAAATGTAATTTTATTGGATGTGGGTTACTTTGTTTTAATGTAAATAGCCTCCATTATCTGAAGTTTCTTTTTACTACGTGTATGTGTGAGTATTGTTGTGTTACCAACTAATATCTGTCTAATATTACATACCTGGCTTTTTGTCTATTTTCACCAGAAATTAAAGCTAAAATGTGATCTTTAGAATGGCTCATGATCAAACATAATGGACATTGTCTGTTATATTTAACAATATATATATAGTACTGTGCAAAAGTATTAGGACAAGAACTATTTTATCTTTTTTATCAAACTAGAAAAACATAAAAATAGCACCAAACTAGCCAAATATATGTGAAAATTAAAAGAAAAGAATAACTGTTCTATATATATACATATATATATATATATATATATAAATCTAATCAACCTCATCTAATCTAAACTTATTTATAAATGGAACTTTGTGTGTGTGTGTGTGTGTGTGTGTGTGCCTGTTACATATAGACTCCGAAACGGCTGAACCGATTTTCTTGAAAATTTACACAGTTGTACTATAAACGCCTGTGAGTGTTCTTAGCTAGGTTTTGTGTCGATGTACCCCCAATAAATATCGATAATCGAAAAAATCAGGTTATAGAAGGAGTGGTCCGATTTTAATCAAATTTGATACACTCATAGACAAAAACATAAAAAACGATATTCAGAAGTTTCAAGATTGCAGTTCTTACAATAGTGCAGAAAATCAATAATATATATATATATATATATATAAAAGACAAGATGTTTGTGTGTCTGTTTATCTGCCTGTATGTCTGTATTTTATTCAGCCCTTTTATTTTAGTTTTTGCTTCGGGTTTGGCTCTAAGTAGGTATAATTGTAGTTCTTAGTCTCAGCCATGATACCATTTACTCAGAGGACTTATTTAGCCTTCAAAATTCAGTTTACAATGAAAAAAAACTTATTTGATATTGATACCAGGAAATCAAAATTTAACTTACATCCATTCATTTTTCTTACAGTCTACAGTTTTGCTTTAACTGGAAACAACTATTGCTTTTTAGTCTTTCGTGCCAACGTCCAAAGAGTCTGAGCTTTAGGACCATGGATTAGTTTTAAAGCTTTCATTACACCCAAGCAACGCCAGGCTATACTGCTAGTTAGGTTTATAAGTCCCAATTACTGTACAATACAGTGATTGTAATAAAGGGTTCAGTTCAAAATTCCTAGCAACTGAAGAAGGCTGGAGTGTACAACAGCCGAAACGTTGTACAAAATGGCAACAAAGAGGAAGACAATAATTCGAATAATGTAAATAGTGTAACTACTACCTCATCTCAGAAATATAGACAAATATAATCTAAACTTATTTATAAACGGAACTGTGTGTGTGTGTGTGTGTGTGTGTGCGTTACCTATAGATTCCAAAATGTCAGTTCTTCAATATGGCAGTGAATGCTGGACAATATAATCAAAGATGAAGGAAAAACTTGAAACAATTGAAATGTGGTTCTACAGAAGAATGTTGTGAATATCTTGGATCGAGCATGTGCAGAATGGATGAGGTTTTAGAAAGGATGGAACTGAAAAGGAAATTAATACTTAACATCAATCAGGAAGAGACAAGTAAAGTTCCTGAGACATACAATAAGGAAGGAGGACTTGGAGAACCTGATACTAACAGGCCAGATAGAGGGAAAAACAGACAGGGGAAAGCAGCGGATAACATATTTGAAAAACCTGAGCAGGTGGATGACAGAACGGAGGTTGTATGGTGTAACAAAAGAAAGCATGCTAAGAGCCACCAGGGATAGGGAAACGTTGAGAGCCATGATCACCTACGTCCTGAAAGGACAAGGCACATAGAAGAAGAAGATTAGGGTTTTATGATATAAATTGGGTAAGATTAGGGTTACATTCTCCTGTTCTCCATGAATACTTGATCAATAATACTGACTTACATTTCCAGCAAGCTATTATGACAGGCCAGTGACAGGTCACCTGTCAAGGTACTTTACAATAACAGACAATGCAAAGAGAGATGAATTTATATTTTCTTCCCACCCCCAACTTCAAAATGGACATGAACAGTCACAGCTGGAATTTTCATACAGCTTTTTTGTTTTCTTTTCTGATAATCACGATGCTTACCTGGCCACTTTTACCTTTATTTGCTTGTTTTTCCATCTGTACCATCTGTTTTATTTCAATTGCACCATCTTAATTTTGCCAGAATGACTACACCTGTGGGTTATTGATCAATCAAATCTATCTCTTTCTAACTCAGAGGCAATCAATAATTATCTATTTGCTTCAGGTGTCACAGGCAGAAATTAATTATACCTGCTCAAATGCAGGTGTACAAAAAGAAATAAAAATCAAACAGTATTTTTTATAGTTTCTTTAATTCTAATTTAATCTGTAGTAAATTTGAGGAGCAGCCTTTGCTGAAAGTATTACCATGAGAGCCTATACAAAATATATAATTCAAAAAGTTAATACAAACTATTAAGATAAGATTTAAATGAAAAATTATGCAAAAGGAAAAATGACTCCTTAAAGTTAATCTCTTAAATGTAACATTACATTTTAGTTGTAGCACCTGTTAGGGTCCCAGCTATGGGCAAATAGTTAACCCCAAAACTGGGGTCAAAACACTAAGAAAGTTTAAAAATACACTTTTATAGAAAAATATACATTTTTGAAAGAAAAATATTACCAACAATACATTTTTGAAGAAAAACTTATTACCATAACACATTTTTGAAGGAAAAAAATTATTCTCAGCAAAACATTTTTGAATACAAAAGTAGAAGACATTTTCAGTTTTCTAAAAGAAATAAGAATAAAGACAAAAGATTTTCATTAAAATTTGACTAATTCAACCTTCTCATTATAACCGAACATTAAAAAAATACCTTAAAACCCCACCTTTTTGGCATTAAATAACCCACAGAGGTTGATATGTTGTTAAACAAAACTCAAACTTAAACATTTTAGTTAGACTTTGTCAACTACTGTCCGTAAGGTGTTTGCATAGCCCCTGGACATTACATGCTCGTATGTGACATCTGATTAACTGCCCTTTTATGACCAGATTTGATTCTTTTTCTATCAGAGATACAGATAGACAAAGCAAACAGGCCTGAACTTGGTGGCCATGAAGTCATCTGTCCACTCAATCTTACACCTGACTCCTCCAAAAGATACCAAATTTGTTCTGGTAAGATCTCGGGTGAGGCAGATACTGTAAAGAAACATGCTTTTATAAAGTGTTTAAATGAGTTCCATTGTAAAAGAAATGCTTCATAAGATTCTTCAATATTTTGTACACAACTTAATTTGTCTATATTTCTGAGATGAGGTAATATTTACAGTATTTACATTATTCGGACTATTGTCCTCATCTTTGTTGCCATTTCTACGACGTTTAATAATAGATCATTCTATTTGTCTATATTTCTGAGATGAGGTAATATTTACAGTATTTACATTATTCGGACTATTGTCCTCATCTTTCTTGCCATTTGTAACACGTTTAATAATAGATCATTCTATTTGTCTGTATTTCTGAGATGAGGTAGGATTTACATTATTTATATTTTTCAGACTATTGTCTTCATCATTGCTGCCATTTGTACAATGTTTCGGCTGTTGTATGTGCCTGCCTTCTTCAGGTGCTAAGAAATTTAAACCAAACCCTTTATTACAACCACTGGGGTATATGAACTCCATTCCTTGCCTCTTCTGGAAGTCATGAGTTATCTCCCTCTAACCTTTTAAGTTACTTGTTCACCACTTGAGTTGTTAGTTCAATACCAGGCAGTGGTGAACAAGTAACTTAAAAGGTTAGAGGGAGATAACTCATGACTTCCAGGAGAGGCATTAAACAAGGAATGGTGTTCATATACCCCAGTGATTGAAATAAAGGGTTCGGTTCAAAATTTCTAGCACCTGAAGAAGACCGAAACGTACAATGGCTGAAACGTCATACAAATGTCAAGAAAAATAAGAAAAATAGTCTGAATAATGTAAATACTACAACTGCATTTCTTGTAAAAGAAATACTTCATAAGATTCTTCAATATCTTGTACACAACTGAATTTCAAAGTTATAATTTTCAAAGAATTTCTTTTGGAAATGCTTAAGATTCTTCAGTATTTTGTACACAACCAAATTTCAAAGTTAGAATTTTCAAAGAATTTCTTTGGGAAATGTTTCTATCATAATTAAAGCATAGCTAGCTGAAATTGATAATTTCTGTTAGTGCATTTAAATTTGTTTAAAATTTGAATATCTAAATTGGCTTGACTACCATTTTTCAGATACATGGTGCCAAAAATAAAGTGTGAAAAATGATTTCAAAGAAAAGACCCAAGAATAACAACTCATGAGTCTGAATAAGTATCAGACTTGATGTTGCCAAATGTCAGTGACCAAGAAACGGTGTTTTTACATGATATGGCTGTAAGCCTCCAGAAAGTTTGTTCTTGAAACCATGATAATGACATCACATAAGTATGCATACTATGTGTTTTTTTTTTATGTATAACAAGAATAGTATCTAAACCTAAAAAAAATATACAGGGTACGATGGATAAATTGTCATTTAAATTATGCAAAAATAACACTGACATTTTATTTTCACAGATATCTAAATCTAATGTCATCTCATCTAATCTAAATCTAAACTTATTTATAAATAGAACTTTGTCTGTGTGTGTGTTTACGAGGAAAAAAAACTTATTTGATATCGATACCAGGAAATCAAAATTTAACTTACATCCATTCATTTTTCTTACAGTCTACAGTTTTGCTTTAACTGGAAACAACTATTGCTTTTTAGTCTTTCGTGCCAACGTCCAAAGAGTCTGAGCTTTAGGACCATGGATTAGTTTTAAAGCTTTCATTACACCCAAGCAACGCCGGGCTATACTGCTAGTATTTTCTACAATTACAGAAATATATATTAAAATAGGAAAATGTAAATTTATTTAATGAAATCCCTGTTGGCTTCAATCACAGCTTCCAGACAACTTCAGAATCTTGAGCAATTCTACTGAACAGTCTCCTTGTCTAAGTTGGTGAATGCAGCCATAATTCTTGCGTTCTGTTTGTTTTTGATGCTAGAAGGACTTTTGTTGGTCCCTCGCACAACAGTGCCCCACACATAATAATCAAGAGGGTGGCCAGATGTAAGGTGTGATGTGGTCACAGAAATTGTCTCACAGTCATGGCTGGGTTCTCTTGAATGTGTGGCATGGTGCAGAGTTCTTCTAGCAGGCACCCACTTCTGTAAAAGTCTTGTGGAAGAAACAGCCAGTACTCAACTAGAATAGAAGTTGGGTTTGACTGACCAAAAAACCACCAGGCCAAATTGGTCAGTCAGTTAAGTGCCATACGTTATACATGCTTGGGTGATCATGTCTCGAAAGAGACATGACTGACTGGGCAGAAGATTATCCTGCAGTAGGTTGCCATTACTTTCTGCGGTAGACTGGTTGCCAACCAAGGCTATAGAACCAAATCTATCCTGTTATTTAACCCATAACTGGAAGGAAGAGACGGATTAATACCTTTCCCAAGGGTATTTGCTCATAAGTGAATACAATGGATTCGACTGGAATTCGAACTCGGCTCCCCGGTTTCTCGTTTCACGCCGATATCCACTGCACGACAATGCACTTGTTAGGTGGATAAAATAATAACCTGGGAGATTCCATTCTGTTACAGGCAAGTCTATTCCGTAAGCAGTGATTGGCTGATAATTTCAGTGTGGACATTGAGCTATAACTATTTAGTACAATATCCACCATTTGTCTTTGGGCCACATAGCGACATGTATTCAGTTACAACCCTTTTTATTTTTGTCTGCCAACTGGACGCTAGTTGGAAACATCAGGAAGATGAGTCTCACACTCTTGAATGTTCACCTTCCTACAGGGAGACAAAAGGAGACTGCCATGTTGAAAGGTAAGTTATTTGACTTCTACAACCTAGAGCAGCACTATTTCCTTGAGGCACTTGATGTAGACATCCATGTTGAGTCTGAGGCTGTCACCAACAAAATCAGGAGTTCTTTTCTTATCAGAATGATTAGAGTATATGTTCTGAGCTGAAATAACTTCACAATCACCATCAGACTCATCCAACTCTTTCTGAAATCTCAGCATGTTCCTCAGATTAATATACAAACACTCTGAAATGATTGTATTAAAGCTTCTGGCATGAATGCCAAGCAGTACAGTATGCTGTTTCCAGATTTCTGGCAGAATGAAATGCATCATGGTACTTTTTTATCACAGAGGTTCCAAACGGTGCAGTTGGCAAAATCCAAAACAGACAATGTGCATTTTTTTTTTTTTAATCATATCACCCCAAGCAAGGCGGTAATGCCACTGATGTGCAGGGGCTACATAAGAGCGAGAAGATTAGTAAAGAGAAAACCGGAAACCGCATCCTAAACAGGAAACAAGGGATGAGCCTCTTCATCTGTTCAATAGATGTGGGTGGAGTGTGAACTGGGCGATAGTTTATGCAGGAAATTAAAAGTGTAAAATGGCGGCAATATACCATTGCATTTTTGTCACAATATTATAGAGTCAGATGAGCCCCCAATTTTGTTACATCTTATAAGTTGTAACAAAAGAAAAAAATTGATTGCGCTGAATCACAGACAGATATTTAATGTACAAAAACAATAAAATAAAATATATACAAACAATTTCTTTGCATTCAAATATAGATTTAACTACTGGCAGGTAAAGTGTTATGAAGAAAGAGGTAAGGAGTGGGTGAAAAAATTTTTACACGTTAGGCTAGCGAGTATTGTAAGTACTATTTTTGAAAATCCTCAATTGTGTATATGAAGAATAATCTTTTTGTTTGGTCAATGAAAAAGTCAAAAATTTCTATTTACCCATATAGTTCCATGAGGACTCTTTCAGGCTTTAGTTGGTCAGCAACTTTTAGTAGAGATTCTTTCGATTGGATATACAAATCCTGAATCAGGCTGGAGTTGATAATGCCAGCAAATCCTTTTAACAACTAACTACTCTCTTCCCAAAACCTATTTTTATAGGGGCTAACACCTAATCTGCATATTTCTTGAATTATTTTTCTGGAATATCCTAGGATCTTCCAGACGTTCTATTTCTAACTTCTCTACTTAACAAGTACTTCATGAATTAAAACTTTCTTTGTAATAACGAGCAGGACTCAGTAGAATCCCTTTCTATAGATTTTAACCTTTTCTTAGCCATTATTAAGATTATATTTTTTAGATGAATGCATCCTCGTAACACCCTCTATGAAAGATTTTATTATCAAAGTCAGTCTTTTTACCAGGAAATGGGTATTAACCAATCAATATTAGTAAAACTTTCAGGATATACATGTATTTATATAATAAAGAATGCTTATCAGAAAATGACAAAACCACTGAAAAGTTCCAAAGCAAGACTCCATCCAGAGAAATCTTTGCGTTGTATCCAGTGGAGGGTGAAACATGTCATCCACTAAAAGTTATTAGTGGTATCATAAAGTGGTGATACCAGAAAAATAACACAAGAGTTGAATCTTTCATATATAATATTAAATGAGAAAACTACAGACAAGTTCCAAACCAAGACTCCATCCACAGGAATCTTTGCGTTTTATCAGGTGGAGGGTGAAACATGTCATCCATTACACGCTATTATTGAAATGGTGGACCAATAATATTTTTTGAATTTTCTCAAGAATCTCTAAATGTATTGGAAGAGCACCAGACCGGATGTAGCATCAATATTCAAATATTTAAGAACACAGTAAAAGCAAGGAATATCTTCATAGAACTGACACAAGATCTTGTAAACAATTTATTTTCTTTTTATTTTCTCATTCTACCATTGATAGGTCAGTGATTCAGGACAATTTATAAATAGCATTGTAGGAAGTAAAAGCAATTATTTTCCTGCTGAGACTGACAAGATATTCTGGCTACATAACACATAAAATAAGGAAATAGACTTTCTGAATATTTAACTATAAAATAAATGAAATTTGGCTCAAAGTAGAAAAATTGTTGCACTGTATTATCTTGAAATATAAAAAGATCTTTAATCAAAAGTTTTCAATATTTAAAAAAAAGATGAAAGATGCATAACCCAAAGGCATTGATAGAAATATTAGAAAAAATTTTAAGACTTTTTTAAAATCACTTATCCCTTAGCAAGTTTTAAATTAAAGAACTTGAACATAGTACATATTCTGAATAAGACTCAGATTTTTCTACAGATATTTTCATGATAATTGCTTGAATAAAAGTTCTTCTATGGTAACCAGACTCTATGAATTTAACCACTTGGATATATTAAAATCAAACAGGGGTAGAAATTTAAATACCTGGGAAGTGTTCTAACAGAGATCAGAAAGTATGATACTGAGATCCAAAGGCGTATTGGCATGGCCAAGGATGCATTCCAGAAGCTGAGTCGAGTATTAAGAAACAGGAATATTTTGTAAGAAACAAAGAAGAGAGTACTGGCTTGTTATGTTGTCTGTCTTTTAATATGGTGGAAAATTGTGGACAATCTCTCCAGAGATGAAGGGAAGACTTGAAGCAACTGAACTGTACTTTTACAGAAGGATACTGAGGATACTATAGACAGAACATGTGCATCAAGACAAAGTTTTGGTGAGGATGTATACAAGAAGGAAACTGATACTCAACATCAGGAAAAGACAGCTGAAGTTTTTGGAATACGTAATGAAGAAGGAGGGCATGGAGAACCTGATGCTCATGAGACAGAGAGAAAAAGAGACAAGGGAAAGCAATGCATAACATACTTGATAGACTTGAGCAGATGGGTGGCAGAGAAGGGATTAAGTGGTATAGAAGGGGTATGAAGAGTGACAAGAAATAGGGAGATGTGGAGGGCCATGATCTTCTGCATCCTGAAGGGATACGGCACAGAAGAAGAAGACTAGATTGAGAACAGTCTCATCATTTTACAGCTGAACTGGCTCGATGTAATGGTAAGTTTCATGCTAATTGCTTCTTTTCAGACATTTCTCACTCATGGAACTGTAGAAGTCAAATAACTTACCTTTCAACATGGTGGTCTTCTTTTGTCTCCCTGCAGGAAGGTTAACACTTAAGATTGTGAGACTCACCTTCCTGATGTGTTTAACTAGCGTCCAGTTGGCAGACAAAAATAAAAAGGGTTGTAACTGAATACATGTCCCTATGTGGCCCAAAGACAAATGGTGGATATTATTTCAACCACCTACCAATTTGGATGTGCGTTGTGGTGCAGTGAATATTGGCTCGGAACGAGAAATCGGGGAGCCGAGTTTGAATTTCAGCTGAATTCATTGCATTCACTTACATGCAAATACCCTTGGGAAAGGTATTAATCCGCCTATTTCTTCCAGTTATGGGTTAAATAACAGGACAGATTGGGTTCTATAGCCTTGGCTGGCAACCAGTCTACCACAGAAAGCAAAGGCAACCTACTGTGGGATAATCTTCTACCCAGTCAGTCATGCCTCTTTTGAGACATGATCACCCAAGCGTGTTTCACGTATGGCACTTAACTGACTGACCAATTTGCCCTGGTGGTTTTTTTGTCAGTTGGACTCAACTTCTAGTTGGTTACTGGCTGGTTGTTCTATAAGATTCTTACAGGAACTCTCTTCTGGATTCTTGCTTTCTACTCATGTTTGATCTTCAAAAATTGAAATGCAATGGCAATTGTTAACTTATTTCCTGTTCTTTTATTATTCTTGCTCCTTAATTATGCTTTTCATTTTTGCACATCTTTTCACACTCACTAACTCCCTGCATCTTAATGGCTTTGTTGCTTTAATATATATAATCATATCACCCCAAGCAAGGCATTTTACTGACACTGTTTTGCAGGGGGTTACATAGGAGGAAAGTTATGAGAAAGAGTGACAGGTTATAGGGGGTGTCAGGAAGTGGGTAAGAGAAGGATGAATATGGCCATAAAGTGAGGGATCAATTTATATATTGATTGTAATATAAAATTGATCACCCACTTTATATTTACATAATAGTTTCTTGTCTGTTGCTAAGCCATAGAAAATGAATCAGTCAATGAAATACTGATTAGCTACACATGCATGTCTTTCAGATTTATTTACATTCTTTGGAATGTAAATGTACAGAATTTTTTTTGATAATCATATCGTCCCAAACAAGGCATTTTATTGCCACTGTTTTGCAAGGGGTTACATAGGAGGAAAGTTATGGGAAAGAGTGACAAATTATAGGGGGTGTCAGGAAGTGGGTAAGAGAAGGATGAGAATACTGATGAGAGTGGAGTGAACGGAGAAAGGAGCATGAGAGAGAGGATGCAGGTTAGTGAAATAGAAGATGACTATTGACTTTACATTTAAATTCTTGGAGATTGTAGCTGTTGGGGAAGCAAGTAAATGGAAGGGAATTCTACAGGTGGGAAGTGTGAGAAAAGAAGCTGATGGAGTAGAATTTGCATTTACAATTTATTGGTTTCACAGTAAAAGCATGGGACCTAGTTGCTAATCTTGTGGCTCGAGCAAATTTATATATAGGGGGCACCAGTGAGCTAAGTTCATCAGAGCAGAAGCCGTGAAAGTATTTGTAGAAGAGACACAGGAAAGCCACATTGTGCCGGTGAGAAAGTGACTGTATCTGAGCTTCCAAGTCAGGATCTATCACAATACAGATTCTCCGTTTGATTTTGCCAAGGACACCTAGGTGAATAGCAGGAGCAACCGACCAGATATGGCAGCAGTATTCAATTCATGGGTGGATGGTAAATTTATATATATGCAGAATTGTTTCAGGTGGAAAAAAACTTCCTGGCCTTACATAGAGAACCGACTTTCTTAGCAGCAGATTTAGCTATGGATTCTATATAGTTATTCCACTTGAGGTCTATTTGTGCGAGTTAAGCTGAGGAGGCGCAGTGTTTTGTTTTCAGGGAGACTAGCCTGATCCATGCTAATGGGGGGTAGGAGCGATTGTCTGTGATGGTTAATAGATAAAATATTTAATAAAAAGCTTCTATAGCATAACTGCAATTATATTTGAAAAATTGTAAATGTCCTGTGTGGACGAGTGGCTCAGAAGTAAAAATGATTGAGCTGAATTTGAATTCCAACTGATTTCTTTATATTTATTGAAAAAACTAGAGTTAAGTGGTTAATAGATGCGTATTGACATTGCATGTAAATTCCTGGAGGTTGTAGCCATCAGGAAAGCAAGAATATGGAAGCGAGTTCCACAGGCGGGAAGTACAAGAGAAGAAGCTGCAGGAGTAGAATTGTTATCTGCATTTGGTTGGTTGAGCTGAATTCAAATTCCAACTGATTTCTTTACATACACTTTCACACAAATACACTTGGAATAGTAGAATTAATCTTGTCTACTCCCGTCAGCTTGTAGGAGCTTGAGTTTTGTTTAATGGCATATCGACCTTCATGGGTGATTTAATGCCAAAAAAGTGGGGTTTTAAGGTACTTTTTTTAATGTCCGGTTATAGTGAGAAGGTTGATTTAGTCAGATTTTAATGAAAATTCTTTGTTTTTATTCTTTTTTATTTTAGTCTTGTATTCAAAAATGTTTTGCTGAGAGTAATTTTTTCCTTCAAAAATATGTTATGTTCATAATTGTTTATTAAAAAAAATGTATTGTTGGTAATATTTTTCCTTCAAAAATGTGTATTTTTTAAAAAGGTCTATTTTTATATATATATTTCTATAAAAGTCTATTTTTCTCCTTTCATAGTGTTTTGACCCCAGTTTGAGGGTTAACTATTTGCCCATAGGCGAGACCCTAACAAGTGCAACCACTCCGGGTCAGGGTGGACCTGGGAACAACAGCAATTAAGAGGTTGCTCCATGCTCCTCACAACCTCCAAATCAGAGGCTTTGCTGCCAGAGGCATTTAACTGCCATGCCCAGGACCCCCTCCAACTTGTAGGGGCCTCGGTTAGGTTTGTCAAATTGGCTTTGTTCCAAACACAACCAGAGTCTCCATAATATAAAATATCAGAAGGTTGAATAAATGGTTGGAAAAATGAAAGTATTTTGTTTGTAAATAAGTGTAATTTTACTAATAGAACTAAATAACAAATTTATATTAAGTAAAATACTTGAATAGAAAATGCATGTAGTTAATTATTTTGTATGAGTGAAATGTTCCAATAGAAAACTGTACGTAGTGAAATGTTCCAGAGAAATAGTAGTAAGTAGCTAAGTGTCCCTGGGCATATACCATGATAGTAGCAGAATGTAAAGTCTTATTTTCTTTTCCCTTCTTTGGTAAGTTGGCAACAGGATGAGAAAGAAGGTGAAACAAATAAAGATATTGTATTGAGTAGTCTTTAGTTTAATGAGTCAGTTGAAGTTGCCTGTTGTTGTTTTCTTTGATGATGTGTGGGTAAAGACAAAGAAAGGAAAATTGGAAGAAGAGATAAAACAAATGTGTAACACACCTTTGGGTCTGGGTCGGCTTCTTGGAATCTTTTTTGTTACATTGCGATAAGGTTTGTCAGCTATCCGCTCCCATCTCAAACTGATTTTGACCAGTCGGGAGATGTCCTTAAGTAGTGAATCTCGTCATGTGATGGGCTCTGAATGGCATTTTCATTTTCTAGGTGTGAAAAAAATTTTATTGGCATCATAGATCAATCTATTATTTTGTATCCAGTCAGGATCCAGAATTTTACTTTTCACACTGACTTGTGAAATTTGCCTTAGTCTGGGTTTTTCCAAAATGTTTTTAGTTGTTCTGATCCTTTTTTGTGGGTGTGCAATTTTTGTTTGAGTTAGATGATATAAGATTTGTATCCTATAAGCTATAGGTTAAATATCAGAGCAAACTGAACTTTAATCTTCTAGTTTAGTTAAACTTGATATTAAGACGAGAATAAATAGCTGTGTCATCAGCATAAATACTTAGTTGGAAGCTGATGGTATTGGGAAGGTCATAAAAAAAGAATGATGTAAGTCCAAGTACTGGAAGATGCTGGATTAACATAAAAGCTAAGAAAATTATTAAGAAACAGGAAAATTACTGAACTGCTGTGTAATATTCATCTTCCTATATGGCAGTGAAAACTGGACAATTTCCTCACAGATGAAGAAAACACTTAAAGGAATGGAAACAAAGAAAAGGGTACTGGACTGTTATGTAATATTGGTTCTTCTAAATAGTTGTGAATGCTGGACAATTTCCTCAAAGATAAAGAAAACACTTGAAGCAACAGAAACAAAAAAAAAGTGTACTGGACTGTTATGTAATATTGGTCTTCCAATATGGCAATGAATACTAGACAATCTCTACACAAATGAAGAAAACACTTGAAGCAACAGAAACAAAGAAAAGGGTACTGGATTGCCATGTAATATTGGTTCTCCGATATGGCAGTGAATACTGGGCAATCTCCTCACAGATGAAGAAAACACTTGAAGCAACAGAAACAAAGAAAGGGGTACTAGACTACTATGTAATATTAATCTTCCAATATGGCAGTGAATGCAGAACAATCTACTTACAGATGAAGAAGACACTTGAAGCAACAGAAACAAAGAAAAGGGTACTGGATTGCCATGTAATATTGGTTCTCCGATATGGCAGTGAATACTGGGCAATCTCCTCACAGATGAAGAAAACACTTGAAGCAACAGAAACAAAGAAAGGGGTACTAGACTACTATGTAATATTAATCTTCCAATATGGCAGTGAATGCAGAACAATCTACTTACAGATGAAGAAGACACTTGAAGCAACAGAAACAAAGAAAAGGGTACTGGAATGCCATGTAATATTGGTTCTCGATATGGCAGTGAATACTGGGCAATCTCCTCACAGATGAAGAAAACACTTGAAGCAACAGAAACAAAGAAAGGGGTACTAGACTACTATGTAATATTAATCTTCCAATATGGCAGTGAATGCAGAACAATCTACTTACAGATGAAGAAGACACTTGAAGCAACAGAAACAAAGAAAAGGGTACTGGATTGCCATGTAATATTGGTTCTCCGATATGGCAGTGAATACTGGGCAATCTCCTCACAGATGAAGAAAACACTTGAAGCAACAGAAACAAAGAAAGGGGTACTAGACTACTATGTAATATTAATCTTCCAATATGGCAGTGAATGCAGAACAATCTACTTACAGATGAAGAAGTGTCTTCAACAGCAACAGAAACAAAGAAAAGGGTACTGGATTGCCATGTAATATTGGTCCTTCAATATGGCAGTGAATACTGTACAATTTCCTCACTAATGAAAAGGGAGACAGTAGGTAACAGAAATGCTACGGACTGAACACATGAGGAACAAGAAAATTTTAGAGAAAATGGAACCAAAACGTAGAGGATAAAAATAAATATGCACAACTTTTAATTTTTCTTTTTTAATTGATCACTCATGTAATGACACACTATTTGTAATACATTAAATGTATATAAGCTGGGGTTTGTTTTGACAAATAATTCTCAGGAAAATATGCCAATGCTTAATTTAGACTGTCGGCTGGAATTTGTGAAGCTATATTATGCTAATCATGATCAATTCTCATACTTCACTCTCCCAAATTATGACGTAATAACCATGACCAATTCTCATTCCTTACTCTCTTTAATTATGACGTTATTACCGTGACCGATTCCCATACCTTACTCTTCTAAGTTATGATGTAATAACCATGGCCAATTCTCACACCTGACTCTTCTAAATTATGACATTATCACCGTGACCAGTTATCATCCCTTACTCTCCCGAATTATGATGTTATCACCGTGGCTAATTCTCATACATCACTACCTTGAATTATGTTCTCACTGTGACCAATTATTATACCTCACTCTCCCATATTATAATATTATCCTGAGAAAAACTGGCAGTTATGCAAACAATCATTCTATTTTTTCTTGCATATATGTATGAAACTTTAATATATCACCAACTCTCAAAGTTGTCAAGAAATTACTTGAATATTCACAGCCTTATTTTCTATTTTTAAAACTGTACGAGCCACAACGACTTAACAGGAAATGTTAGCTTGATATATTCTGAAGGTTAAATGTTCATAATCACAAGTCTTGTAAATTGATTGAAGCTGTTGCAGCAGGTGTACATGGGGGGGTGGCTTGATGCATCCCATACTTCTTCGAGCAGTTTACATTTAGAAGTTTAGCTTCTCTTAAATTGTTTTTAATCCAAAGTTTTCTTCTTTGACAGGTTGCTTACCAAGTCTAACAAACTCTCTACCCTTTTACTTTCAATGGTTTTTTAATTTAAACTTTTCTTTTTCCTAGTCCTAGATTAGTTGACCTAACACAAGCTCTGCATGCCCATTTATTTTCAATAGTTTTTAATTCAAAATTTTCTTTACAGATTCGTGATCATGGCCTTCAACATCTCCCTATCCCTGGTGGCTCTTAGCACACTTTCTCCCGTGACACCATGCAACCCCCACTCTGCCGTCCACCTGCTCAGGCCCATCAAGTATGTTCACATCGCTTTGCCCTGTCTCTTTTTCCCTCTGTTAGAATGGTTTTCAATAAAAAATTTTGTTTCTCCTAGACTGGCAGCTCTCCCAGGGCAAACAAATTCTATCTGCTCTGTTATTATTTACAATGGTTTTTAATCCAGATTTTTCGTTTTGCTAGACTTGTTGTCATACCAAAGGTAGCAAGTTTCATCTGCCCTGTTATTTACAATGGTTTTTAATCCAGATGTTCCTTTTGCTAGACTTGTTGTCATCTCAAGGGTAGCAAGTTTCATCTGCCCTGTTATTTACAATGTTTTTTAATCCAGATGTTTCCTTTGCTAGACTTGTTGCCATACAAGGGGTAGCAAGTTTCATCTGCCCTGTTATTTACAATGTTTTTAATCCAGATTTTTCCTTTTGCTAGACTTGTTGTTGCCATACAGGGTAGCAAGTTTCATCTGCCCTGTTATTTACAATGTTTTTTAATCCAGATTTTTCCTTTTTGCTAGACTTACATTGCCATACCAAGGGTAACCATTCTATCCTGCTGTTATTTACAATGTTTTTTAATCCAGATTTTCCTTTTGCTATACTTGTTGCCATACCCAGGGTAGCAAGTTTCATCTGCCCTGTTATTTACAATGTTTTTTAATCCAGATTTTTCTTTTGCTAGACTTGTTTGCCATACCCAAGAGTAGCAAGTTTCATCTGCCCTGTTATTTACAATGTTTTTTAATCAGATTTTTTTCCTTTTGCTAGACTTGTTGCCATACCAAGAGTAGCAGGATTTCATCTGCCCTGTTATTTACAATGGTTTTTAATCCAGATGTTTCCTTTTGCTAGACTTGTTGCCATACCAAGAGTAGCAAGTTTCATCTGCCCTGTTATTTACAATGGTTTTAATCCAGATGTTTCCTTTTGCTAGACTTGTTGCCATACCAAGAGTAGCAAGTTTCATCTGCCCTGTTATTTGTGGTTTTAATCCAGATGTTTCCTTTGCTAGACTTGTTGCCATAAGGCCATGGTTTTCATCTGCCCTGTTATTTACAATGGTTTTTAATCCAGATGTTTCCTTTTATAGACTTGTTGCCATACCAAGAGTAGCAAGTTTCATCTGCTGACATTTACAATGTTTTTAATCCAGATTTTTCCTTTTTATATACTTGTTGCCATGCCAAGGGTAGCAAAGTTTCATCTGCCCTGTTATTTACAATGTTTTTTTAATCAGATTTTTCCTTTTCCTAGACTTGTTGCCATACCAAGAGTAGCAAGTTTCATCTGCCCTGTTATTTACAATGGTTTTTAAATCAGATGTTTCCTTTTGCTAGACTTGTTGCTATACCAAGAGTAACAGAAATAGGGTTTCATCTGCCCTGTTATTTACAATGGTTTTTAATCCAGATGTTTCCTTTTGCTAAGACTTGTTGCCATACCAAGAGTAGCAAGTTTCATCTGCCCACATTATTTACAATGGTTTTTAATCCAGATGTTTCCTTTTGCTAGACTTGTTGCCATACAAGAGTAGCAAGTTTCATCTGCCCTGTTATTTACAATGGTTTTTAATCCAGATGTTTCCTTTTGCTAGACTTGTTGCCATACCAAGGAGTAGCAAGTTTCATCTGCCCTGTTATTTACAATGGTTTTTAATCCAAAGATGTTTCCTTTTGCTAGACTTGTTGCCATACAGAGTAGCAAGAGTTTCATCTGCCCTGTTATTTACAATGGTTTTTAATCCAGATATTTCCTTTTGCTAGACTTGTTGCCATACCAAGGGTAGCAAGTTTCATCTGCCCTGTTATTTACAATGGTTTTTAATCAGATGTTTCCTTTTGCTAGACATTGCCATACCAAGAGTAGCAAGTTTCATCTAACCCTGTTATTTACAATGGTTTTTAATCCAGATATTTCCTTTGCTAGACTTGTTGCCATACCAGGGTGGCAAGTTTCATCTGCCCTGTTATTTACAATGGTTTAATCCAGATGTTTCCTTTGCCTAGACTTGTTGCCATGCAGGGTAGCAAGTTTCATCTGCTCTGTTATTTACAATGGTTGCCACCTAACAGAAAAGAATCCAGTCTACCAGGCTATTTAATCCATAACAGGTTCGTTTTTTTTAATGACACATAAATTCCTCATGGATCATTTAATGCCAAAATTTATTTTTCTGGGAGTGTTGGTAATCTTTATTTTTTTTTGCAAAAATATCTTGCGAATATTTTTCCTATAATATTCTATTCTCATGTTTTAACTCCAGTTTTGTAGTTCAGTATTTGACCATAGCTGGAAACATAACAGGTGCTAACACCCCAGGTGAGGGTGAACCAGGTAACAACAGTAATTAAGATGTGCTCCTACACTCATCAAAACCTCCAGATCAGATATCTTGCTGCTAGATATAGTTTATCATCATATGTCCAGGGTAGGACAACAAACTATCAGTCAGTTAAGTACCATATGTGATACACGCTTTGGGCAATCATGTCTTGAAAGAGACATGACTGATTCGGCAGAAGATAATCCTACAGTAGGTTGCAATTGCTTTCTGTGGTAGACTGGTTGCCAGCCAAGGCTATAGAACCCAATCTGTCCTATTATTTAACTCGTAGCTGGAGGGAAGAGACGAATTAATACCTTTCCCAAGGGTATTTGCATAAGTGAATGCAAGGAATTCAACTGGAATTTGAACTTCGTACCCCAATCTCTCGTTTCAAGTTGATATACATTGCACCACAAATCTGGCAGAAATACCTTTGATCTTAAACGAGAGAAAGATATATTCATACCTTTTCTGAGAGTATAAGTGTAAGTTTAATGAAACTGACCTGGTCAGAATTTGAACTCAGCATGCTGAATTTGTACCAATAACTATTGATGCTACTCGCATATTGATTAGATGTTTAAATGCTACCAAACGTCGCTTCTTTTAAAAAATTCATTTTTTTTAATTCTTTAATTTAGATTTGTCTTTATTTTTTAAAAAACTAATCAAATCTTAAATGTTTAAAGTTGCTTTTCAAGATGAATATCAGCTGAAAATTCACTATAGGTAAAAATCTATTTCTTACAAAATAAGAGACTGATTAGCCTAAAACAACTAAGTATTGCTGGCATATTTGGGCTGACGTTACTCAATATTCACATCCCAGTTTTGACAGAATTCAAAATTGGAAATGAGGGTCTTGTAAACTAACACTCATTTTTTATACTACAGCGCCTTTGGCACAGATGCAGCATCACAAGAGCGCCACTAATCTATTGGTATTTCCATAGAAAATGTTCAAATGGCTTTTGTTCTTTAACTTCATAAAACACACCATTTCCGCAGAGTTGAATCACCTTAATTTCCTTGATATACAAAATTTAAGGACAGTCTTTTTCCCAGCATCTGCTACTTTATTGAACAAACTCCATAATCTAACTGTGCATGTATTATGGGAAAACACACCTCTTCCTCACATAATGGACTCTCCCTCCTATATTAATAAAAGTTAACGAAAGAAGTTCTTGGAAAATTCATAGGAGTTCTTTAGAGTTCTATTGGAGTTCAGTAGAACTACTAGGCAGTTGCTATTAGTCGGCAGTTAGCCGAATATTAAAGAGTCAGCTGAATACTAAGGAGTCAGCTTTCAGTGGAAGTTTACCAAGTTCCTAACATTTTGGGTACGTTAAGTCAATTAGCAACCGACATAGCACAATTATAACCTTTAGTAGAAAAACTACTCCACAACAGCATGTCCCTCTATCTTTTCTTGTACAAGATTCCAGCAAATTTTCAAATGAGCTCTGTTGTTTCATTTCAAGAGTTCAGACCTTCACAACTAAAACAAGTCATGCAACTTCTACTGAATCACTCTCATTACCACTGTATTACAAATGTATGGAGAAAGTTCCACCCATACATCTTTCTACCAAAAACTACTCTAGACTCCTGCAGGGATACTTACCTGAATACAACAATCTTAACCTCTTCATGTCAAGAGTTAATCAGTCTTTATCCTTCTTATCCACATAATCTTGATTTCCTACCACCTTCTGTTTCATTCATATTATACACCGCCTATACCAGAACATCTTTAACAGTTGAACAATTAAGAATGTGTGACTCACCTTTGCAAGGATGTTTCCAACTAGTGTCCAGTTGGCAGACAAAAATAAACAGGGTTATAACTTAAAAAATGTCCCTCTCTCTCCACTCACTAAAGGGTGGAATATTATGCTGATATTTATTGAGCACAATATCCAGAGTGAGATCATCAGCCAATCAGAGCCTACAGAATAGACTTGCCTGGATAGCAGAATGGAATCTCCCAGGCTGTTATATAAACCACCTATGAATTATGCTGCCAGGTGTTTTTTCTTTAACCACAGTTGAGAATTATCTGTTGCTATTTACCAATTCTACAACAGTGAGCTCTACTTTGAGTGGCTCACATGCCTTTTATTGAATTAACATTTGTAAAACAATAAACATAATAAATGGCAAACTAAGCGGAAATTAAAATTGTTTACCAGTTCTTAGTGTTACATTTTTTTTTTAAAATCATATCACCCCAAGCAAGGCGGTAATGCCACTGATACACAGGGGGCTACGTAAGAGTGAAAAGATTGGAAAAGAGAAAGCCGGAAACCACATCCTAAACAGGGAACAAGGGATGAGCCTCTTCACCTGTTCAATAGACGTGGGTGGAGTGTGAACCGGGCGATAATTTAGTCTATCTACTTCATTTGAAAAAGGAAAAGAAAAGAGTAAAAAGATTGGAAAAGAGAAAGCCGGAAACCACATCCTAAACAGGGAACAAGGGATAATAGACGTGGGTGGAGCGTGAACCGGGCGATAGTTTAGTCTATCTACTCCAATTGAAAAAGAAAAAAGAAAAGAGTAAAAAGATTGGAAAAGAGAAAGCCGTAAACCACATCCTAAACAGGGAACAAGGGATGAGCCTCTTCACTTGTTCGTTAGATGTAGGTGAAGTGTGAACCGGGCAATAGTTTAGTCTATCTACTCCAATTACCTTAATCTTCAAATTAAAATCTAATGTTTGTTGTGGTGCAGTGGATATCGGCTCGGAAAGAGAAATCGGTGAGCCTAGTTTGAATTCCAGTTGAATACCCTGCATTCACTTAAGCACTGGTACCCTTGGGAAAGGTATTAATCTGTCCCTTCCCTCCAGTTATGGGTTAAATAACAAGGGTAGGACTTGGGAACCCTGCCCTTAAAAAAAAATCCCAATGAATCTTGATACTCGAAAAAAAAAAAAGTATTACTAGATACAAAACTTATATAAAAACAACAATAAATTGTTGAAAGAAAAAGGTATCACCAGCAATAAATAAATGAAAATTTAGTTGGCAGTAAATGACCCGCTGAGGTTGATATGCCATAAAAACAAAACAACCAACCAATCATCTTTATTGCCATGTTTACAACATTTTGTCTGTTGTATGTGCTGGCTATCTTCAGGTACTAGGAATTTTGAACCAAACCCTTTGTTCCAATTATTATGAAGCCACTTCTGGTAGCCATGTAGTTGTTATCCCCCTTTAACTTAACTCTCTAAGTTATTTGTTCACCACTGCTGTAGGTTGGTATTGAACTCATGACTCTTTGGGTCAAATCACTGGAATGTCTATATCCATGTGCCCTTGAGGACATCAACATGTGAATTTCTGGGACTTACAAACCTAATGTCTTAGTAACCATTTTTTACCAGAGCAATGTTTGACATTAATGATTTTCTCCGGCAATCTGTATTACTGGTTCCTAAGCTGTATTCATTTCTATGCTTGGTCGACTTTGGAGATGCATTGATTCTTTAAGTTTACATAATATAAATAGTGTAAACACTAACTCATCTTAGAAGTACAGACATATATTAAAATCTAATGTTGGACCTTAAGTGTTTAGTTGTGTTTCGTATCTGAAAGACTTTAAAAAAATTCTAATTATTTCCACATCATATCAGTCATGATACATGCCTCAAAAGAGACATGACTGACTGCACACAAGATTTTCCAACAGTAGGTTGCCATTACTTTCTCCAGTAGACTGGTTTCCAACCATAGCTACAGAACCGAGTTTATCCTGTTATTCAACTCGTAGCTGGAGGGTGAAGAGATGGTTTAATACCTTTCCCAAGAGTATCTAAATCTAAACTTATTTATTAATGGAAATTTGTCTGTGTGTATGTGTGTGTGTCCGTTACCTATAGACTCCGAAACGGCTGAACCGTTTTCTTGAAAATTTACACAGTTGAACTATAAGCATCTGCGAGTGTTCTTAGCTAGGTTTTGTGTCGAGGTACCCCTGACAAATATCGAAAATTGATAATCAAAAAAATCGGGTTATAGAAGGAGTGGTCCGATTTTAATCAAATATCAGACACTCATAGACAAAGACATAAGAAACAATATTCAGAAGTTTCAAGTTTGCAGTTCTTACGATAGTGCAGAAAATCGATAATATATATATATATATATATATATATATAAATAAAAGGCAAGATGTTTGTGTATGTGTCTGTTTATCTGTCTGTATGTCCTTTATACAAATACAGAATTTTTATCCGATTCTCACCGAACTTCACACAAATATTCTTTAGGCTGAGTCTGAGCAAGGATTAGTTTTAAAGCTTTCATTACACCCGAGCGATGCCAGGCTATACTGCTAGTTTCAAATACAAGTATCCACTATAATAACATTGAGGTTTTGTTTAACAGCATATCTACCTCTATGGATTATTATTCATATGCATGGGCTTGGTGTCTATGTCAGCAAACACCTTCCCTTAGCTAGGGTGTCATCTTTTGAATCCCCAGATCATTCTTTCATGTGCTTCCGCCTCTCACTTCTCAGCTCGATTAGCTATCTCTTCTTTCTCTACCACTCTCCTTCCTCCCCTGACTGTTCATTACTTGACATCATTTCTGACAATATTGACAAAGCCATTTCTTCCCATCCCTCTGCCCATGTATTCGTGTTTGGTGACTTAAACGCCCACCACACCAAGTGGCTGAAGAACGCTGTCACTGACCCTGCTGGCGTCCACACCATGAACTTTTCAATCACCCAATCCCTTACGCAAGTAGTGGACTTCCCCACGCGTTTCTCCGACAACCCTAACGGAAGGGACTCACTTCTAGACCTATGCTTCACTTCCATCCCAGACTCTTGCACTACCAGACAACTCTGCCCACTTGGAAAATCTGACCACACTGTAGTGTCCGTCAATATTTCACTCCACTCCCGCCCGACCCATGAAACCCAGACAAGTAGAATATCCTACTGCTATCAAAGAGCAGACTGGGATTCGTTCCGAGACTTCCTCTGTGACATCCCTTGGAACAACGTCTTTAGTCTTCCCATCGAAGAATGTGCATCCGAGGTCTCCTCCTGGGTTAAGGCTGGCATCGATGCCTTCATCCCTGCTAGGAAATTCCAGCTTAAATCTCATTCGTCTCCATGGTTCTCACCCGCTTGCTCGGCTGCCATTGCCCACCGGAATCATTTCTTCTGAATCTATCGTAACTACGCGTCGGGCCAAAACAGGCGCCTTTTCACTTCAGCTCGTAATAAGTGTAAAAGGATACTTAACGAAGCTAAGATGTTTGCTGCCAGAATGAAGCAACGCATAGCATGCTCTAAATTCGGCTCTAAAG
Source organism: Ascarosepion bandense (assembly GCA_037127315.1). Lineage (NCBI taxonomy): Eukaryota > Metazoa > Mollusca > Cephalopoda > Sepiida > Sepiidae > Ascarosepion > Ascarosepion bandense. The sequence continues at coordinate 864,654 of JBBBDQ010001397.1, read as the reverse complement.
ACTACTGGCGACTCTGTAAAAGAGTACTTAACAAGAGCAAGTCCACAATACCCCCGCTAATCAACAAATTTGAGGTCCTCACCTCCCCAGCAGATAAGGCTGAATGTTTTGCCTGCAGATTCTCGAACAATTCGAGTCTGGACTCATCTGGAGTTTTTACACCCGACTTCTCACCTAGAACCGAGGCACAACTGAATGATGTCCACATTACACCTTCACTTGTCTCTAAGATAATCTTAAAACTGGACCCTCACAAAGCGAGCGGTGGTGACGGAATCCCAACCATAGTCTTAAAGAAATGTGCCCCTGAACTCTCCTCTGTCCTTTCTAAGCTCTACAACCTCTGCCTATCTGCTTCCTGCTTTCCTGCCTGTTGGAAATCTTCCTCTGTAGTTCCTATATTTAAAAACACTGGAGAACCCTCTGACCCTGCAAATTACCACCCTATCAGCCTTCTTCCGATCTTTGGCAAAGTGTTCGAAGCCATTATCAATGCCGAGGTGGTTCAGCATCTCACAGCACACAGGCTCCTCTAGGACAAGCAATATGGTTTCCGCTTCACCAGGTCTACTGCTGATATGCTGACGACCATCACCGAGTATATATACCAGGCACTCGACAGGAATGGTGAAGCCCGAACCGTTGCATTGGATATATCTAAGGCGTTCGACAGAGTTTGGCATGCTGGCCTTCTATGTAAACTGCGAAGCTATGGTATAACTGGACATTTGTTTGAACTAATCCAGTCATTCCTCTCTAACCGCACGATGAAAGTGGTATTAAACGGACATGCCTCTCAGAACTATCATACAAACGCAGGTGTCCCCCAAGGCTCCATCTTAGGTCCTACACTCTTCCTGATATATATTAATGATCTCCCTGATTCCATAAGAGCCCAAATAGGTTTGTACGCCGATGACACCACAGTTTACTTTCGCCTCCAACAAAAATCTGGTATAGGCGTCAAAGCTAACCTCACAGCCGAGATTGAAAAAGACCTCAAATCCATATTGGACTCGGGTAAGAAATGGCTAGTAAATTTTAATGCTTCTAAAACGAAGCTACTCTCAATTAACCATCAACGACAATCTCACCTACCTCCCATTAGCATGGACCAGGCTTGCCTCCCAGAGAGTAAAACACTACGCCTCCTTGGTCTCACATTTTCAGCGGACCTCAAATGGAATGACTATATCGAATCCATTGCTAAATCCGCTGCTATGAAAGTCGGTTCTCTGTGTAGGGCCCAGAAGTTTTTCCCGTCTAAATCTATCCTGCACATTTATAAATCTACCATCCGCCCGTGCATTGAATACTGCTGCCATATCTGGTCGGGTGCCCCTGCTTTTCTCCTCGGGCTTCTCGATAAGGTTCAGAGGAGGGTCTGTAATGTGATAGATACCAACTTGGCAGACCGCCTGCAGTCTCTCTCCCACCGGCGAGACGTGGCTTCCCTGTGTCTCTTCTATAAATACTTTCATGGCTTCTGCTCCGATGAACTTAGATCACTGGTGCCCCCTAAATATGAATTTGCACGAGATACTAAATTAGCAACTAGATCCCACCCTTTTACAGTGAAACCGATAAAATGCAGCCATAACTTCTACTCCAACAGTTTCTTTCCTCGCACTTCCCGACTGTGGAATTCTCTTCCAAACAATTGCTTCCCCAACAGCTACAATCTCCAGGAGTTTAAATGTAAGGTCAATAGACACCTCCTAACACACTAACCTGCTCCCATTCTATCAAGCACCCTTCCCATCTGCCCAACCCTCATCCTCGCTATCCTTACTCATCTGTCACCTTCCTCCTGTCATTCCCTATGTCTTACCACTCCTTCTCTTTACCTTCCCCTATGTAGCCCCATGCGCAATAGTGGCAGTGGAATGCCTTGCTTGGGGTGAGATGATTAAAAAAAAAAAATTATTTAATGCAAAAAGGTGGAGTTTTAAGGTATTTTTTTAATGTTCAGTTATAATGAGAAAATTGATTTTTTTATTTTAAAAAATGGAGATGTCTTCTAGTTTTGTATTCAAAAATGTCTTGTTGGTAATATTTATTAGAATATTTTTTTCTTCAAAAATGTGTTATGGTCACAATTTTTTCTTAAAAAATGTATTGTTGGTAATATTTTTCTTTAAAAAAAAATGTATATTTTTCTATAAAAGTGTATTTTTATACTTTCATAGTGTTTGGACCCCAGTTTGGGGGTTAACTATTTACCCATAGCTGGGACCCTAACAGGTGCTACCACTCTCGGTCAGGGTGGACCTGAGAACAGCATTAATTAAGAGGTGGCTCCTTATTCCTCACAACCTCCCAATCAGAGGCCTTGCTGCTGGATGCAGTTTACCATCATACCCAGGACTGTATAACATTTGAAGTAATAAGAATGTCCGATTAAAAATAAATCCATTAATATCTTTAGAAATTGCTAAATCCAAGGATTATGGTAGCGTTCACTAATTTAAACCATCCAGAGACCATCCAGAAGAGATGCAAGAAATTCCAAAGTTATCTGGAGGCAATGGTTGAAGCCAATAGCAATTTTATTCAATAAATTTACTCTTCAGTATTTTTAGATATTTTTTGTGTAATTTTGGTAAATATATCTATTTAAATGAAATGTCAGTGTTATTTTCATTTCAGCATAATTTAAAAACAAATTATCCATTGCACAGGGGAAATCAGTTAAAATGAGATGTCAGGGTTATTTTCATTTCCAGGTAATTAAGACGACAATTTATCCATATTAGGCTGTATATCTGTTTAAAAAAGGATGTTAGTGTTACTTTGCTTTTTGAGTAACACATCACTCAGCAAGTTCTGGGAATGACGTATAGATGTCACTACTAATAAAAAATACACATGATTTTTATGAAGTTCTAACCATCAAATAACATGTGACAAAATCCGTGCCCAATCAGATTATTAGTTTACAAATTTCAATTATTCAAGTGAAGCTATTGTTGCAAATTTTCAAAACAATGAAAAAATTTGAATTTTGTGTATTGACAAAGCATTCTCTTCTGATGGAAAAACTACTGTTCAAGCAAAGCAATGGCTTGATAAGTGTTATTCAGACACTGTTTCATCAGAAACAATGGTTAAAAGGTGGTATGCTGACTTTAAATGCGGTCATACAGACACAAATGATGCTGAAAGCTCAGGTTGCCCAAAATTGCCAGTTCTCTCAGAAAATACCATATAAATCTGCAAACTTGTTTTGGCTGACTGTAAATTGAAGTTGCATGAGAAAGCAAAAGTATTGAGCATATCAGAATGCAGTGCATTCACCATTTTTCATAAAGATTTGTCAATTAGAAAGCTGTATTCAAAGTGGTTGCTGCATTTGCTTACAATCAATCAAAACCAACAATTCATCGATGGTTGAGAGCATTGTTTGCAACTGTTTCAGCACAACAAGAAGAAGTTTTTGCATAAATATGTAACAGTGGATGAAACACCGATCCACCACTTCACTTCAGAGTCAAACCAACAGTCAGTAGACAGCAGTAAGTGAAAGCCAACCAAAATGACCAAAAATGCAAACATCGGCAGACAAGGTTTTGGCCTCCATATTTTAGAAATGCACAAAGTATTTCATCCATCAATTTCTTGAGAAAAGAAGAACCATCAATAGTGAATATTATATCGCATTATTGGTGTGTTTGAAGAAAAAAATTAAAAAAAAACAACCACAAATAAAGAAGAAAAAGACAACGTACCATGTCACGAGTCGATCACAATGATGGAAAAGCTACATGTATTGCACTTTGAATTGCTTCTGCATCCACCCTATTCTCCAGATCTGACCCCCAATAACTACTGACTGTTTGCAAACCTCAAAAGAATGTTACAGATAAAGAGATTTGGCTCCAGTGAAGATGTGATATTGGAAACTGAGGCATATTTTGAGGCCAAAGGCAAATCTTTCTTCAAAAAAGACATCAAATTGTTAGAGAAGCATCACCCTAGAAGGAGACTATGTTGATGAATAAAGTTGAATTTTGCCTAAAAGTTGTTGTTGTTTTATTAGTTAGGGCAGGAATTTTTTTTTTAATCATATCACCCCGAGCAAGGCAATAATGCCACTGATGTGCAGGGGGCTACGTAAAAGTGAAAAAATTGGAAAAAAGAAAACCAGAAACCCCATCCTAAGCAGGGAACAAGGGATATTCCTCTTCACCTGTTCAATAGACGTGAATGGAGTGTGAACCGGGCAACTGAGTGATGTGTTAATATAGACAAAAATTCCACAGGCGAGAAGCGCGAGAAAAGAAGCGGTTGGAGTAGAAATTACGGTTACATCTTATCTGTTTCACTGTAAAAGAATGGGACCTAGTTGCTAATCTAGTATCTCATGTAAATTTGTATCTAGGCGGCACCAATGACCTAAGTTCATCGGAGCAGAAGCCATGAAAGTACTTATAGAAGAGGTCCTTGATGATGACCGATAAACCAGTTTATCTGTTTTTAATCATTGCTATATTTTGATATTTTTGTCATTTTTCTTTTTTTATGATTCTTAATATCCATAATAATATCCATAATAATTCTTAATATGTCTGTTTTTAGTTCTTAACTATTTTTGATTTAAAAGTTCCTAATCTGTTTTTTCTAAAGGTGATATCGCATGTGACATTTTTGTTTAATTGAGGATCTCAGTTTGGAGAATTTTAAGAAAAAATGATGATTTAAATGAGACATTTAACATTTTAAAAAGTGTATAAATGTCAAACAAGATTTTTCTGAAGACATCCATATTTGAACAAATGCTTTCAATATTCTGGAGAATGAATATTTATTCATGTAATTACATTAATTTTGGCACACAGCTAAAAGGAGTGCTGGGTGAGGCTGGTTAATAAGTTCTATCCAATACTTTGCTAATCAGATTCCCAATTCAATCACTCATTACAATATGCTCATTCACCACAAGAACTGGTCCATCAGCTTACAATTCTGCATATACCATAATGCCATACATTCACAGGAGGACCTAAAAAGGGGAAAAGCCCATTAAGTAAAAATTTTGTTTTACATAAAATTATTTTTTTTATAATGTTTTGTTTATTTTTATTTTTTTTTTTACAAAATATGTAAAAATATATATGACTAACAGTATAGCCCGGCATTGCATGGGAGTAATGAAAGCTTTAAAACTAATCCATGGTCCTGGAGCTCAGACTCAGCCTAAAGAATATTTGTGTGAAGTTTGGTGAGAATCGGATAAAAATTGTGGATTTGTATAAAGGACATAAAGACAGATAAACAGACACACACACAAACATCTTACCTTTTATATGTATATGTATATACATATATATAATTATCAATTTTCTGCACTATTGTAAGAACTGCAACCTTGAAACTTCTGAATATCATTTCTTATGTCTTTGTCTATGAGTGTATCAAATTTGATTAAAATTGGACCACTCCTTCTATAACCCGATTTTTTCGATTATCGATTTTCGATATTTATCATGGGTACCTTGACACAAAACCTAGCTAAGAACACTTGCAGATGCTTATAACTGTGTAAATTTTCAAGAAAATCAGTTCAGCCATTTCGGAGTCTATAGGTAACGGACAGACACACACACACACACACAAAGTTCCATTTATAAATAAGTTTAGATTTAGATATGAAAATAAGAGGCGGGGCATAAATATCCAAAACAAATTCAAGTATGTAACAAAACATTAAAACTAAAACTAAAAATGTTAGTAAGACCTGGCCACCCCAATTTCCTAGAGAATGACAGCAAAACACGTGCCCTGCCCCAATTTATAAAGAGAATCACTCAAATGCATTCTGGGATTCCTTCCGAGCCAATAAAATCGGGTGGTTCTTGGTTTCATTCAACTCTTGAAGTCAGAATGCTATATGTGGCAACCCTAATTCTTAATTTGTGAAGTTTTTGCCATATTACTATTGCTTTATGTATTGTGGTGCAGTGGATATCAATGTGGAACAACAAATCGAGGAGCCAAATTCAAATTCCAGTTGAATTCCTTGCATTCACTTATGCACAAATACCCTTGGAAAAAGGTATTAATCTTTCTCTTACCTCCAGTTATTGGTTAAATAATAGGATAGATTAGGTTCTATCACCTTGGTTTGCAACGAGTCTACCACAGAAAGAAATTGCAACCAACCACAGAAAAATCTTCTGCCTAGCCAGTCATGGATTGAAAGAGACATGATCACCCAAGCATATATCATGTATAGCAATTAACTGACTGACTCACAATGAAAAGAGTCCTAAGCCATAGTTAACCACTCCAAAGGCTGGTCTCTCTTCAAGAAAGGTGCTGTTGTGTATTTGGCATGATTGAAAACAAATCTTTTATTACAAATTCTCTCCGTAAAAATAAGACATTGAATTCAGACGAGTAGTGTTCCCAAGGGTATTTGCCAGTTGAAATCCTTGCATTCACTTATGCACAAATATTCTTGGGAAAGGTATTAATCTGTCACTTCCCTCCAGTTATTGGTTAAATAATAGGACAGCTTAGATTCTATAGCCTTGGCTGGTAACCAGTCTACCGAAGAAAGCCATGGCAGCCTACTGCAGGATAATCTTCTGCCCAGTCAGTTATGTCTCTTTTGAGACATGATCGCCCGAAATGTGTCAAGTATGACACTTAACTGACTATTGCTTTGCCTTATTAATGTTAATTTACCTTGTATATATAGTTTCAGTTGTATTTGTTGCATTCACTTATGTGCAGACAAAAGTTATTAATACATCTCCTCTCCCTCCAACTAGGGGTTAAATAGCAGGACAGTCTACTGCAGAAAGTAATGGCAACCCATTGCAAAAAAATCTCTGCCCAGTCAGTCATGTCTCTTTTGAGTGTGTATCACGTATGGCACTTACCTGATATATTGTTTGCTCACTTTATATTATTTTTGGTCCTGTTCTTTCTTCTTGCAAACTTTGTCAGTTCTGTTTTTTGGGCAAGTTCTGTTACTTATTTTGCCTTTGACCATGGCTATTCACTCCACATGAACCTTTTTAAACAACTTTAGAAAAAAAGTAATTCCTTAAAAGCAGAAAAAATTATTGCTTTCACTGTTAGAATGAGAAGACCCAAAACAAAGAAATTATTCAATAAATATCAATTGTTGGGATAATGAAATTTGTTGTAAAATATCATATAAGCCATTTCTAAATAGTGGAGAGGAGATATTTAAATTTAAAAAAACATGCATTGCATTATGTTCAAATAGTTTCCCATAAAATCTTCCATTAAACCTTTTAATGCAACTTCAAAATGAGATTTTCAAAATGAATACAAATGAGATTCACTTTGAATTTCATTTGTAAGCATGAAGCTGGTTTACTGTTATTTATTTTTATCCAACAATTCTCTAAATCTAGGGTATTATATTGTGTTGCATTACCAAGGTGGCAGAACGATACCCAGAAGATGTGTGCTGAATATCTACAACACAATTATCCATGCTAAGGGATATTAATACAAGTAAGACAAATGCTAGAAGACAGAACAACGGATTGTAGAAGAGAGGAGAGGTTAAGTAGTTAGAGTTGCAGAGAGCACAGTCCCAATATAATCATCAATGACACTTTGAATTCTAATCTTGACTGTTATTAGTCTTATTTTTATCGCTACCTCAGTCCACAGACCATTCTATCTTTGAGAGCACTAGAGGGGTGTTAGCTGCTCTACAACATACTGTGTCTCAAAAATCTAGTTTTCAAAATTCATTTTACACACACACACACACACACACATATATATATTTTGTTTTTCTTTAATCCGAAGTGGAAGAGTAGGAAGGTAAATTCCAAGAACCTGATCCTAATTAATATTAAAAAATTTTTAACATTAAAAAGTGATGCAGGCAGAGAGCTCAATGTATTAAGAATACAGAGCCAATATAAATTAGAGAAATTTTCAAAATTCAAAGGTGTCGGATGTACATTTCGACATAGGATCTCTAACAGAGATTCTATGTCAAGTCAAGTCAAAACTTGATTTTTGTTTTTGCGTATTGAAGTTTATTGTAAACGTGTAAAGTTTAGTTTGTTTTTGTAAAATTTAACGTTTACCGCCTTTTAGGTGACTATTTGTGTTTGCTTTGGTAAACCTCTCAAGAGGCTAATTTTTGCCATTTAAGGCTATTTTCTTCTCTTATATTTTTAAGAGTTTAATTTTACTGCTAAAGGCAAGTTTTTTCTAAAGCCATTTTGTTATTTCTATTTTTGTTTGCCGTTATAGAGTAATTTTATTTTGTAATTATTGTTGTTCTTGTCATTACCTTGTGAGGTTAATTTTTTAAGTATATCTATTTATTTTCTCCCACCCCCAATTTTTCCCCGTTCTTCCCACCCCTCCCCATTCCCTTATCATTTATGGAGAGAAAAAAAATATATATAATATTGATTACGATAATTAAATATAAAAATGGCCGACTCAAGTCGGTCAGTTGAAAAAAAACTGATTTTTGACCCGCCCGGGAAGGGCCCACCTGATAAAAATAAAGAGGCCTATCCCTCTCTTACTGTTTCAAACAATGAGACCCAAAATATGGTGGCCGAGAACGGCCAGAAGGTTGCAACCGCTGACAAGATGAAAAATGCCAGAGACAATACCAAAGACGCTGAGGCCGGGGAGTCACCCTCTTGCTGGAAGTCCCTACCTAGTTGCATATTAAACATTGCGGAGTTTCTGGAGAGGTCTAAAAGTTTTGACCATCTTTTAGAAGATGACGGACTTTTGGAAAACCCCCAGGAATTACGAAAGTTTGAAAAGCAAGTGGTGTCGGTCTTCGTGGTGGACAAGCGTGCGCGCAAAATTTGTCGCTCCACGAAAGACACAGTGATCCGATCACTGGTGTCCCTAGGGGTTAAGCCCCAAAGGGTTATGAAAGGACCGGGTTTTTTCATGTGGGACGTACTGCTGCCCACACTGGAAGATTGTATGGAAATAGTTAGTAAGGAGCTAATAACAAAAGACCTTATCATTAGAACTGAATATGAAGGCCAAAGGAGGACCAGTGTAGCAGTATATGAGGTGTCTACTCAGGTTGCCGGCGAACATCTATTTTAAAAAATATGGCCAAATATTGGCAGCCTCTTCCGACAACCTGAACGGGGGATGGACATTCGACATTATGATCGACCGAGAAGCCTTCGTGTCCATCCCCAACTGCTTAGATTATTGCGGCCGGAAAATGCCGGTCATAGTGACCGGCCAAAAACCAACTTGCTGGAAGTGCGGGCAGACTGGTCACCTCTCCTCTTCCTGCCCAGAGAAGAAGGCCTCTGGTGATCTGGCCGCTGTCGACCAAAATACCCCTAAGCCTGACAATTGTAGTTCCGCAACGCCTGTCATGGGCCTAGTAGCAGCACAGCCCAGTGCCTCACAAACACTGGGTGGGTCTCGGCCCCCATCCTCCCAAATTCTGAAGCCTGCCGCAAGTGTGGTCAAGGACAAGGATGAGGGAGTATGGCATGTCGTTGCTAGAGGCAAAGGGAAGAGCCGAGCAGCGGTGCCTCAGTCCCCTGAAACTCCTAGGGACGACACCGACAGTCCCACACCCTCTGGCAGCACTAAGGACGACGTCCCGGCGGTACATCAAGACAGGCCATTAAATGAATTACAAAAACAGGCTGAACCAAACTGGGAGAAAATTGTCCAGCTAAGAAAGTTAAAAAAGATCTGGAGAAAAAGAAATCAATAAAATTAGCAACTTCCCACTCTTCCGTCTCCGCCCCGTCTTCTCCATCCAGGAAAAAAACCATGCCCCCACTCCCATGACAAAGTCTCTGACCTCTTCCCCGTCAAAAATGACCTCCTTTAAAAATCAATCCCCAGTCCCTTCTCGTGTCCCTTCTACTCCTGCTTCTGATGTTTTGCCCACTCCAACACCTACTCCTTCTCTCTCTCCTCACAAAAGTAAGAGGCAAAGAAGCCCTGAAGCGGCGTCTGGAGAGGAAAAAAAAGGAAAAAAATAAAACCACCATTCAATCTTGGTGAGGACGTTTGCCAGGTATCTGAAGAGACTGCTCAAAAGGCTCTGAGCCATTCTAAGCGCTTAAAATCTTTGCTTAGATTTCAAAAACTGTATGACAAAGATGTCGAAGATGCGAGGAACTTCCCAAACGCAAAGAGGATTCTGACGGTTGTGCGATCTGGAGCCGGAATTCGACAGATCTGGACTATGCTAGGGGAGGCAAATGATTCGTTTTCTACGAACCCTCCCCTTTCTTGCTTCCACGACGAAGACCAAGCAAATTTACAACAGTTTTGTTCTGGGAGGACCCCGATTTATGTTCACCCCTCCCTTTACAGAGCTTTGAAATTAACCTTTCCCCTGGACATTGGCGGCCTGTCCTATGATGGCACTATTAAAAGTGAAATGGGTCTAGGCTCAATGGGACGGGCTGTCGGTGTCCTGTCACCGGACATGTTCGGAACAGTTCCTCAACCCTAATCGGACTGATAATGGCTCTCTGGTTAGCTAGTATGAATGCCCGGGGGCTGAGGTCAGTGTCTCGGAGGGTGAGACTCACTCATGATCTCCAGCGCCTCGGGGTGGATGTTTGTTGTTTGCAGGAGACCCGGTTTTTAACTGGCGACTATGAGGGCATACTGTCTAGGGATTACGATCTCTATTCAGCATGTTTTGATGGTCGTTCTAGAGGTGTTTCCTGGCTAGTGAACAAGTCTTTAGGTGCGGTGTGTGCGCTTGTCTTCGCGGATCCAGCGGGCAGGATTTGTGTGCTGGATATTACCATAAAGGAAAAGTCTTTTCGGCTCATTGGGGTTTATGCATCCAATGTCCATACGGAGCGTCCTGCTTTGTTTCGGCGGCTCGAGTCGTTCTTTGGAACATCGAGGCGGGTAATTTTAGCGGGGGATTGGAATGCCGTCCTTGACCCCGAGAAAGATCGTATAGGAGAAAAATTGGGTACTAACAACCCGGATGTGAAACCATTTCGGTAATTTATCGATAGGAATGATCTTGTCGATAAATACCGAAATGAACACCCCCGGGAGGTAGTGTCACTTGGACTAATAGGGGCAGCTCGGATTCGAAGGTACGCGCAAGCTACCTCGACCGAGTTCTAGTTAGGAGAGTCGACGTAGGGCTCTTAGGTTGTCCAAGTTTCCATTCGATAGTTTACACGGATCATAGGCTCGTCCGGATTCGTGTAAATTTAGATAAGCCTAAGGTTAAGTTGGCTGGGTACTGGAAATTGAACGCGTCATTATTTGATAGCCAAGATTTCCAGGAACAGCTATTACTAACACTAAAGCGGGAACTGACGGGGGCTGTGGTTGGGAATAAGTGGTGGGACACACTTAAATCCAAACTTAGGTCGTTTGCTGCCGACTATAGCCGTCGGCTCAACTTAGCTAATTTAGCGTCGCAAACGGCAGTAGAAAAGAAAGTTGATCGGGCAGTGAAATCCCGTAATAGTGGGGACGTAGCCTTAGCAATGTTCCTGCAAAAAAAGACGCCAACTACTACCAAGGTTTGCAGGAGAAATTTAAAGACTATTTTGGGGAACAAGCTGATCGTTATCCCTGAAGTTGTTAATGTTATTTCAGCAAGAACGATCTCCCTGTTGACCTCGGACCCCAAAACTCAAAAGTTTAATGGGGTCAGCAGGGAGAGCATGGAGGAAGCGCTTAAAAACATTAATGTCACTCCAAAGGTGTTAGCACGTCGGTCCTGGGCTATGTGGGACATTCTTCTGAATTTGGAGGATGAAGCCAAGAAATTGGCAGGAACGACTTTAATGGCTAAAGGAATCAGGCTCCAGACGGAGTATATGAGGACCCGAAAGACCCGTATTACCATTAACGGGGTTCCACTTGAAATCTCGGACGATCACATTGGGGCTTTCTTTGCCCAGTTTGGAGCAGTAGACGATGTTGCTCGAGTTAGCAGCAAGGCGGGCGTACCCACGGAAGATGTCATGGTGCATATAGTCGTGGACAGACCTAATTTCCTTTGTGTACCAGACATCTTGCTATGTAGAGGGTGAAAACTTTTCGTGGTAATAGAGGGACGCAAGCCGCATTGTTGGCTGTGTGGAACGGCGGGCCATTTGGCCAAAGTGTGCCCCTCCAAAAAATCTGACATAGAGCAACAGACACCAGCATCACCAGTGAAAAGTAATGCGTTTCAACTGGTTGCGGTTTATGCGCCCAACGACCAGGAGGAGCGCGTCTCGTTTTTTTTGGGCGGTTGGAGCTCTTCCTGGTGGATTCAACGTGACTCGTCTTAGTGTGGGGCTGGAATGCCATCCTGGCCCCCAAGTTGGACAGAAAGTAGGGAGCTAGAGGGAAGGCACGTGCTCGTAGCTTGGTCGATCTCATCGATAGATACCGGGTCAATCACAAGGGTGGGAAGATGTGGACGTGGGCTAATTGTTGGCCTTCTACCAAAGGTAGCTAGCTACCTTGATAGAATGTTAGTTCGTGAAGCCGACATAGATCTTTTAGATTGTCCCACGTTCCACTGTTTAGGCTACTCGGAACACAAACTTGTTTGTGCCCGGGTAGATTTAGAAAATAGGCCTAAAATGGCTGGTTACTGGAAGTTCAACGTGTCCTTACTGGACAGGCAGGACTTCCAGTGCCAGCTAATTAACTTAGTGCAGCGGGCGTTAACTGGGGGACTCATTGGGAATAAGTGGTGGGAGAACCTTAAGTATAGTATTAGGTCTTTCACCACCAAGTTCAGCAAATGGCTCAAACTAGATAAGACTGACAAGGTGAAGACACTTAGAGCTACTTACTCTCGGGTGGAGGCTGGTGGGGATCCCCTAGAGATAGCCATAGTTAAGGAGGCCCTGGAGCAGTCGAATAGCGATCGTTACAGTGGTCAGGTAATTAGACAATGGGTTAAGCAAGATGTCTTCTGAAGCTGTGAACATGGGTGCAGAATTGCGCAAGGAAGAAATTCGCCAAAGCGGCGACCGGTACATTCGAGAGGTTCGCAACCCGGAGGGGCATACTCTTCAATCAACTGACGACATGTGTGAGGCATTTCGGCAGCATTTCAAGATCCTGTTTACCAAGAAGCCTGATCTCCGTGATGAGTTTTGCAGCTATTTGGCTGACTTCCCCCGGCTTTTGCTAGCTAGAGATTATGGAGGGTGAAGTCTACGCGGCTTTGAAGGTCGGCAGAGGCAAATCACTGGGTCTTGATGGTTTGCCTTATGAATTGTACTTGAGGCTGTCGCACTCCTTTGTCCCGATTTTGACTGCCGTGTTCCGGCAGAGGTCCATCCCCAACTGGATCACCAGGGGTGTGATCACGCTGTTGAGAAAAGGCAAGGATGTGGGGAAGGTGTTAGCGGGTTGCCAGCCCATAACTCTGCTAAACACAGTTAAAGATTTTGGCCAAGATCTTGCAAAATCGTTTGCAATTAGTTGCCGAGTCTCTGTTGGGACCTGAGCAGACTTGTGCTGTGAAGGGCCGAACAATTCAGAGCAACCATAGATCATAGAGGGGATAAAAGATGACGAAGAAGCCGCGCTGATCAATTTGGATCAGTCCATGGAATTTGATAGGGTTGATCATCGTTACTTTGCGGCTGTCCTGCAGGCCACTGGATTCGAAACCAACTTCCGCTGCTGGATTAGCCTCCTGTATCAAACCCCACAGCTGTGGTACAGGTGAACGGAAAGTTGTCGGGCGTTCTGGCGCTGTCTAGGTTGGTCCGACAGGGTTGTCCGCTGTCGCCCCTACTTTATGCTTTGGCGTTGGAACCCCTCCTTCGCCGGCTAAGGGATAGGGCGTGTAGTCCGGCTCCACGTGGAATCGCTGTCACTGGTGTTACTAGAGCCAGGGTTTCCGCGTACGCCAATGACGTCACTACTTTCGTGTCCTCCTGGAGTGACATCGAGGTGGTACAGAAAGCGCTTGAACGGTACGAACAGGTGACAGAGGCCAAGATTAACCGCAACAAGACGTCCGACTTGTGGTTAGGTGCCTGGAAGAGTGTTACCCTCCCGAGGCCCTTCGACTGGATGGACGGCCCGGTCCGCATTCTTGGAGTGTGGTTTAGGCCCGATCTTCAATTGGAGAAAAATTGGTCTGAAGTACTGGCAAAGGTCGATGCGTCGGCCAAGATTTGGCGTCAAAGGAATTTCTCCTTAAAGGCTTTGGCTGAGGCGTGTGCTACATATGTCTTTCCCTATTATCCTTTACTGGTTGTCAGTACTTCCACTTTGTAAAGAGCGTAGGGAGGCGATCGAGCGTTTGCTATTCTCCATTCTGCGGAGAGGACGCAAACACTATGTCGACAACCGTGTCTGTTACCAACGTCTGTGTCATGGGGATCTGGGAATGCCATACCAGATGGGCCATAAGTTTGTATCAAGGTTAGTTTTTCTCAGGTGTGCGATTTTGGAAGACTCATTGCTGAGGGGGATAGTGACGGACATGTTCCCTAGCCTTACTATCACTCCCCTCATCTCGAGGTGGTGCCGTAAGCCTTGAGGGCGATCGAGTTTTCTGCTTGAATGATTGGCAGCCCTGCGGGCCATTCCACGGTCCAGTGACCTTTCACAGCCTAGGAGAGTCTTCTATCATGGGTTAATGGAGGGCGTCGCGAAAGATTCATTACGTGCTGTGCTGCGCTTGTCGGAGGATGAGTTTTGCTTGTTCTGGTCTTGGGCACCAGGTAGTGATTATCTCAGCAACTCTGAGTTTTCGCTCACCTGGTGATTGGCTCGAAATTGGTTGCCTCTAAATGACAAGGCCTTCATATGGGGCCTGGCGGATTTGCCAGATTGTGAACGCTGCAACCTTGGCTTGGAGGAAACGGCTTCGCATGCCTTCTACCATTGTTCGCGAGTTTGCCCTCTATGGGACCGGGTCGGTGAGTTGACTGCTCGTATCGTGCTGCGAAAGCTTGTGCTCATTGATCGTGCATTCGCCTGCGACAATGTGTCACCCCCGTTTTCTGGGATGAAGCGTATGGTGGTTCTGTCGCTGCTAGCCACGGCTCAAATGGTGATTTGGACGACGCGAATGGAGGAAGTCTTGCGAGGTCAGCGTCTTTCACATCAGGATCTGATCCGATATTTTGAGCATCAGCTCAAAATAAGGATTAGAACTGATTGGAAATGTTTGACTTCAACAGACTTCAGCAAAAGATGGGCAAATGCGGCCATCCTGGTTCGCGTGAACGGGGATAATCTTGATTTTCTCTTTTAGATCTACTGGTTAAATTGGTGTGGATTCCTGTGGAACCCTCCCCTGGTTAAGGTAGTTCTCTTTTGTGTACCTAGTTAAAGCACATATATATACACAAATGCATATATACATATACACACATATATACGGGCACCTCGGTGTGGTGTAATGGTTAGCAAACTAGTCTCGCTAGAATCATTATAACTGAGTAGTGAGTGTGTTTCTCACTGGGTAACCCCTACTTTCAGTCATGTGTTACGTCTAAGCTATGCTTAGAAAATCACCTTCCAGTTTGGGGGTTGGGTGCAGGGCTAACAACCCTGCCCCATAAAAAACAGTTTGTTACGGAAACAGCAAAAACGCTACCCTACACACCATGAGGCATAAGGAAAAGTTTATTTTTACACATATATACATACACATAAATGCACATGCACATACGCAAATATATATATGCATATATATCCACACACATGCTCATGTATGTACACATATATATATATACACAAACACATGCATGCATATGCACGCATACATACATGCACGTACATGCACATCTATATATATATATATATATATATATATATATACACACACACACACACACACATGCACCCACATATATATTCCATGTGCGGATTATTCAAATTCTTCACTGACTTACAACTATAACCAGCATGAAATTAAACAAACAAAATAGCAAGCCTAAACCAGCTAGTCGTAAATCGCCCAAACCTATCTGCGTTACCTTCACAAATATACGAGGTATTCGCAGTAACTTTAATAGTGTAGAATCTTTCCTTCTAACTAACTCACCCGATATCTTAGCTATAAGCGAGACTAACCTTGACCCTTCTATCCCCTCTTCAGAGCTGTTCGTTCCTGATTACCTTCCTCTCTTCAGGAAGGACTCCAATGTCCATATGCATGGGCTTGGTGTATATGTCAGCGAACAACTCCCCCTAGCCAGGGTCACATCTCTTGAGTCCCTTGATCATTCCTTCATGTGCTTCCGTCTCTCACTTCTAAGCTCGGTTAGCTATCTCTTCTTCCTCTACCGCTCCCCCTCCTCCTCTGACTGTACGGTACTTGATTGCATCTCTACTAATATCGACAGGGCCATTTCTTCTCACCCATCTGCCCAAATATTTGTGTTTGGCGATTTTAACGCCCACCACACCAAGTGGCTTGAAAACTCAGCCACCGACCTTGCTGGGATCCGCACCATGCACTTTTCAATAGCCCAAGCTCTAACGTCCACATTACACCCTCGCTGGTCGCCAAGATAATTGCACAACTTGACTCACACAAAGCGAGCGGCGGTGACGGAATCCCAGTCATAGTACTGAAGAAATGTGCCCCTGAACTCTCCTTTGTCCTCTCTAAACTCTATAACCTCTGCCTATCTGCTTCCTGCTTTCCTGCCTGTTGGAAGTCCTCCTGCGTAGTTCCTATATTTAAGAATTCTGGCGAAACCTCAGACTCTGCCAATTACCGTCCTATTAGTCTCCTTCCAATCTTTGGCAAAGTTTTCGAAGCCATTATCAATGCCGAGGTGATTCAGCATCTTATGGCCAACGGGCTTCTCTCTGACAAACAGTACAGGTTTCGCTTCACCAGGTCTACTGCTGATATGCTAACGACCATTACCGAGTACATATACAAGGCACTCGACAAGAATAGTGAAGCCCAAACCGTTGCCTTGGATATCTCCAAAGCAGTCGACAGGGTCTGGCATGCTGGCCTCTTGTGCAAACTGCGGAGCTACGGGATAACTGGACATCTGTTTGACCTCATCCAGTCTTTCCTCTCTAACTGCACATTGAAGGTGGTATTAAATGGGCATGCCTCCCAAAACTACCATACGAACGCGGGCGTCCCTCAAGGTTCCATCCTAGGTCCCACGCTATTTCTGATCTACATTAATGATCTCCCTGACGCCATTAGATCCCAAGTTGGCATGTATGCCGATGACACAACAATCTACTCTCGCATCGATCAGAAACCAGGTCTGGACGACAAAGTGAACCTCGCTGCCGTACTTGAAAGGGACCTCCAATCCGTAGTGGCCTGGGGTAGGAAATGGTTGGTAAATTTCAATGCCTCTAAAACAAAGCTGTTATCAACTAACCACCATAGACAATCGCATCGACCTCCCATTAGCATGGGACAGGCTAGCCTCCCAGAGAGTAAAATACTACGCCTCCTTGGCCTTACACTCTCAGCGGACCTGAAATGGAATGACTATATTGAATCCATTGCCAAATCTGCTGCTATGAAAGTCGGCTCCCTGTGCAGGGCCCGGAAATTTTTCCCACCTGAATCTATTCTGCACATATCCAAATCTACCATCCGCCAGTGTATTGAATATTGCTGCCATATCTGGTCGGGTGCCCCTGCTGCTCTCCTTGGGCTTCTTGACAAAATACAAAGGAGGATCTGTAACGTGGTTGATACTGACTTGGTAGACCGGCTGCAGCTGCTCTCTCACCGGCGTGATGTGGCTTCCCTGTGCCTCTTCTACAAGTACTTTCATGGCTTCTGCTCCGATGAGCTTAGATCACTGGTGCCGCCTAAGCACGAATTTACACGAGATACTAGATTAGCAACTAGGTCCCACCCTTTTACAGTTAAACAAATAAGATGTAACCGTAAATTCTACTCCAACAGCTTCTTTTCTCGCACTTCCCGCCTGTGGAACTCCCTTCCACAAGTCTGCTTTCCCGACAGTTACAATCTCTAGGTGTTTAAATGTAGGGTCAATAGACATCTCCTATCACACTAACTCCCAACTATTCTCAGAACACTCTCATCTACCCAACCCTCATTCTCAGTATCCTTACCCGCCTATCACCCACCCTCTGACATTTCCTATATTTAATCAGCCTTTCTCCACTCTACGTAGCCCCCTGTGCAGTAGTGGCAGTGACATGCCTTGCTCGGGGTGAAACGCTTATAAAAAAAAAAAAACTTTCTCATCTTGTATCCATATGCCCACACACATGCTCATATACATGCACATATACATACACACATGCATATATCCACAAATACATATACACACACACACACACATATATATATATATATATATATATATATATACACATGCGCACATGCATGCATATGCACATATACATACAAGTACATCTATATATATATATATATATATATATATTTTTTTTTTTTCATTTTTAAATGAGTTCAAAAGTATGTATATGCTCTCATTACACTTGAGCTCTCTGGAAAAGAAAATTTTAAAAATAGTTTCCACTTCTGCTATATGCGTGACTCTTCAGAAATGAATTGAGTTTTCTCAGTGACTGGCGTGTGTATACACAGCTTATACACAACACGTTAAAATTTCCCTTCTCTGATTCCATGTGTCGATGGCTTAGGGAGTAGCGACTCCGACTGACACCAAATCGATTGAGTTTCGATCCCGACCAGAAGCAAATGGATGCATCTAGCCACACTGATGAGCTGTGATACAGTGAAACAGGCTTGTATGTGGATGACTAATATATATATATATATATATATATATATATATTTTTCTTTTTTTTTTCATTTTTAAACGAATTCAAAAAATCTACAATATAATTGTATAGAACACTTTTTAATACAAATGTGTCCTGGTCTAACCCTATTAGGACCAAAAACTAAGTATTAAACTAATATATATATATAATATATATATGTATATATATAATATATATATGTATATATATAATATATATATATATACACACACACACACACACACACACATATTCCATGTGCTGATTATTCAAATTCTTCACTGACTTTCTTATCTTGTAGTGTTTTTTTCCTTATCTTTATTTTCAAAAATCTATTTGTACATCACAATGTGTTATATTTATTTATGTCACTGAAGGTTGCCTGCCCGCCTGACTGCTGCTACCAATGCGTAGGTATATAAAATGTGACGTAAGTGGATGCCATCATCCATTAGTGATATGTATTTATATCTCACCTGTCAGCTGCTTTACATAAACAACGTCAGGTGTTTGGGGAGTGAGGAGTACACATGGATTTCTCATCCAATGCAAACAAATCAGCCCAGAATAAAGTCTTTAGAAACGGACCACATTTTTATTTCCTTTATATTCACATATTTTTTAGATTAAAAATAAATATATATTTGTTCCTCACCATTCAAGGCAAATATGAGATTCATGCACATAGTAATCATCAGGCACAGATTAAAAATGCACTGCTGCAATACCTCAATATTTATAGTTTACTCGCAAGATGGTGGAGTAGCCCATTTACATGTAAAGAAAATAAATTGTTAAAAAACTGGTGTAAAGATGGATTAAAATATATATATATATATATAAGAAAAATTAAGGCAGACATGTTATTTCATGGTAAATCAGAAGTGTAGGCCTATTTCAGGTGAACCATCATCAGCTTGCGTCTTTATTTTACAAAGGATTTTACACGATTCATGTAAAATCCTTGTAAAATAAAGAGAGAAGCTGATGATGTTTTGCCTGAAATAGGTCGATACTTCCGATTTACCATGAAATAACATCTGCCTTAATTTTTCTTATATTTGCTCTATATGTATTTATATACATATATATTTAGAGCTCTCTTAGAGTTACTCTACCACTGTACGTACAGGATACTCCTTTGGATACTTCTATACCTACACTGCATGCTGATATATATATATACATATATATATATATATATATATATATATATATATATATATGAATAGATTAAATAAAGAACAAGTAGGAAAGAAGTGTTTTTAATTTAACGTTTCACTTTAACAAGCTTTTTCAGAGATTCTTTAAAGAATCTCTGAAGACGCTTGTTAAAGACGAAACATGTGAGATTAAAGACACTTTTTTCTTCCTTGTTCTTTATTTATTCATCTTATCAGATTCTAATCTATATATTTAACTCACATATATACACTACCAGCCATAATCATTAGACCACTCCAATTGTTTTAAAAAAAAAAATGATGTATTTCATACTACTTTTTAGTATTTATTGCCAAGTGAATAATTGTAAATGAAAATAGAATGGTTCTTGTGTTAATGCTGCACAATAACATGTGCATCAAATGAATTTATAAATATTTAATAATTACCTATATTGCAGTTTCATCAATCAAAGAATGAAGAAAATTTAGAGTGATTCGAATGAGTTCATCTTTGCTTCGTTGCCTTGTAAAATTTTGCAAAGAAAGATTCTATTTTCATTTAGAATTATTCACTTGGTAATAAATACTAAAAATAGTATGAAATACATCATTTTTTTAAAAAATATTGGGGTGGCCTAATAATTATGGCCAGTAGTGTATATATAGGATTAATTTGAAGAAGTTTGTCATTAAGTTTGAAGTCGTGAAGTCTGTCAATTACGTTTTTCGAAATCATGATTCGTCTCAGTTAAGTGATAGACTTCTCCACATTAATCTTATTATCTTGATATCAATAATTTTACAACAAAACACCTGCTTGCCAAAATATTGTTTTATCAGTCAACCTCTGGAAAAACAACAACTTTGGCACTAAGCATCATCAGAACCCAACTTTATATGTGTGTGTTTGTGTGTGTGACTTGGTGGGGGGGTCGCATGTCTGAGTGTTTCATTAATAAACATTGATTGCGAGGAACTTAGCATTAACTTTTTGTTGCAATAACTATTTTTACCTAATAAATCTGGCAATTTTGAATATATATGTCCAAATGAAGTTTTCAAAAATGTTATGAGTTTTTGTACTGTCGTCTTTCATATATGTCCATGACAACACAAATTATGAGGGATTTTCTTTGGCTGTGAAAGCTTTTCACATCAGAGGAGTCAAAAACAAGATCTGATGATGATGATTTCTATAATTTGGATGCAAGTTCAGAAGGTATATTTTCCTGATTAAGACTCTCAATACACAGGCTGGTAGACCTGAACTTACATTCTGAGATGAGGTATTGTAATTATTTGCATTATTCACATAGTAGCGACTATTGTCTTTGTTGCCATATTCACAATATTTTGGCCATTGTATGTTTCAACATTGTTAAGGTGATTGAAATTTAAACTGGAACCCTTATTTCGTTCACAAAATTGCATTACAAAAAAGGGTAGCTGACATTTCTTTGCACATCTCTTGCTGGAATTGCTCGAAACTCATGTCTGCAAACTTGATTAATTAATCTATGCTCTGCATAATTCAACCATGTGAATTTAACTGTACTACTAGATTAATCAGTCAGTTAAGTGCCATAAATGATACACACTTGGGCAATCATGTCTTGAAAGAGACATGACTGACTAGGCAGAAGATTGTTCCACAGTAGGTTGCCATTACTTTCTGCAGTAGAATGGTTACCAGCCAAGGCTATAGAACCCAATCTGTCCTGTTATCTAAACCTGTAACTTGAAGGAAAAGGTATTTGCGATGTGCAATGTGATGCAGTGGATATTGAATTGGAACGACAAATTGGGGAGCCAAGTTCGAATTCCAATTGAATTCTTTGCATTCACCTCTGCACAAATACCCTTGGGAAAGGCATGACTACATCTCTTCCCTCCAGTTATGGATTAAATAATAGGACAGATTGGGTTCTATAGCCTTGACTGGCAGGCAGTCTTCCACAGAAAGCAATGGTAACCTACTGCAAGATAATCTTCTGCCCAGTCAATCATGTCTCTTTTGAGACATGAACGCCCAAAGTGTGTATAACGTATAGCACTTAACTGATTAACTAGATTAGTAATGAGCAAGAGTAGAAACTATTATAATAAAACTTATAATTATATTTAACTAATTCAGTAGTAAAACAATGAGACCTAATTGCCAGTCTAGTTGTAAGCTTTAATTTGTGCAGTCATGGTAACAAAAAGGGAAGACCATTAAAACCAGAAGTGAGTTCCCCAGTCAACAAGTGCAAAAAAAAAAAAAATTACAATAAAACTTTGGGTTAAATCTAGCTATTTCAACAGTAAATCAATGAGACCTAATTACCAGTCTAGTATTATGCTTTAATTTATGAAGTCAAAGTACCAACAAGAAAAACCCATCTGAAAATTACCATGAAAACATTAAGAGAGAAGGCACAGGGAAGCTGTGTTGTAGAGATTGGAGCTGGATGGTATATCTAGATTGATTTTATTGAAGATTCTCATTTGAATTTTGTCAAGAACTTCAAAAAATACAGCAGGAGCAGCAGACAGATATATTTTCCAACTTTATTATTTTCATCTGTGACATTCTTTTATGTGATCTGGCACAAAAATAAATCAGGAAAATCCCCAAGGAGGATTTCACTCCAAACACTAGAGTAAAAAGAGTAGACACAAGTTGGGTTTGCACTTGTGTGGAAAAAATATGCACAAGTCTTGTGTGCATTTGAAATGCAAAAGAGATTTGTACAATTCAGTTTACACTCGATGAAAAGAAAAAAATGGTACACACAAGCTCACTTTGCACTTGTGTCTAAAAAGTACGCACAAGTCTGGTTTGGCATTCAAAGTGAAAAAAAATACCCATAAATATTTGTTTGCTTCATTGGAATAAAGAAGCACTTAAATAATTAAATAAACTCCTACAAAATCAAAAAAAAAAAATCTAAAACTACTTGATTTACTCCGAAGAGGATCAGTCCATCTTTATGATTAAAACTTAACATGTCGGCTAACAACTCAAGGCGATCAATCAAAGAAACCTGCAAAAGGTGTGTAAGAGACAAACACTGTCAGTTCCTGGTCATAATTTTTGTAAAAAGTCAATGAAAATTACTACTACATTTGTTTGTGAAACTATTCACATATTTGAAAAAAATCTAAAGCCACAGAAATCTCAATCAGTAAAGCCAAAAAAGGTAGTAAATGTCAGATATTGAAAAAAAAATTACTTGATTTGAAGGTTAACGAAATTCATTTCTATTTTGAAGAATCTAAAATGTTAGTATGATGGATGGGAAGCTGAACTTTTAAATTGCAAATTTATGCATTAGAATTAGCTATGATGGGTTGAGTTTGAGTTTGAGTTTTGTTTAATGGCATATCAACACTTCTGTGGGTTATTTAATGTCCAAAAAGTGGTGTTTTAAGGTATTTTTTTAATGTTCGGTTGTAGTGAGAAGGTTGATTTAGTCAAATTCTAATTGAAATTTTTGTTTTTTATTCTTATTTTAGAAAGCTGAAAATGTCTTCTAGTTTTGTATTCAAAAATGTTTTGCTGAGAATATTTTTTTTCCCTTCAAAAATGTGTCATGGGAATAATTTTTTCTTCAAAAATGTATTGTCAGTAATATTTTTTCTTCAAAAATGTATATTTTTCTATAAAAGTCTTTTTTTATACTCCAGTTTGGAGGTTAACTCTTTGCCCATAACTGGGACTCTAATAGGTGCTACTACCCCAGGTCAGAGTGGAACTGGGAACAACAGTAATTAAGTGATGGTTCCATGCTCTTCACAACCTCCCCATCAGAGGCCTTGCTGCCGGATGCAGTTTACCATCATACCCAGGACCATTAGCTTTGATGAGGAACAAGAAAGATTTCATGAAATCTATAAAATTATTCCGCTTACACTATTTACATTGTTCAGACAATATCATTATCTTTGTTGCCACGTTCACGACATTTCGGCCATTGAATACATCAGCTTTCTTCAGATACTAACAATTCTTAACCGAACCCTTTATGATGATCACAGATGTCTATCATTCTGATTTCTAGTGCGGACAATAGTCCGAATAATGTAAATAGTGTAAATACTACCTCATCTGAGAAGTATAGACAAATAATTATTCTGCTTGCTCATATTTATAAAGCTTTCATACATTTTTTATTGTGTCCCAATATAGATCTATCACATGTGTAGACAGTTTGCCGAAAGACAATTCACCAACAGGATAATTGGTTGATGCTTTCATTCTTTCCAAGTTCAAATTTTCCAGTTTGTTTTTTTTTTTTTATAAACTGTTGATGAACTGTCCAGGTGTTTGTGGATGCAATTGTTCTGAAGGCATTCTGCTCATTCCATATTGTCAGTCTTGCGTTGCACAGTTTTCATTGTTTGTACTCCCAGTAACTTTTAGATTCTTTAGTTTTGCCAACAATATAGGCGTATCCCTCAATTAAAAGCTTTCTGCATCCTTGTTCTGTCATGACAAACTTCACAATGATAACTGAAGGGCTTAGATAAAATGTTCTTTAAAAAAAAAACTGTATATAAGCTTGAACTTGAAAAGACTTAAAGCATTAACCAGTTCTCCTGTCGGCAAACTGTCCATTGGCAAATTGTCCAGCAGCCATGTTTGTATTCGTCAGACAGCCAGATAAACACTTGACAACAATGAAAACTCTGAAGACAAAGTTCTGTTCATCAGCAGGATTATCGAAAGCCAAAATTAGAAAAATAAAGAAATACAAACACGATACTTGTTTAGTCAGAATAACCAAATGGCAGTGAATGCTGAAAAATACCATCAAAGATGAAGGAAAAACTTGAAGCAACTGAAATGTGGTTCTACAGATGCATACTGGATATAAAGTGGGGGATCAATTCTATATTACAATCAATATATAAACTGACCCCTCACTTTGTGGTCACATCAGTTTCTATACATTTATATTCCTGAGATCCAAAAACACAAGGATGCATTCCGGGAGCTGAGTAGAGTATTAAGAAACAGGACAATTTCGCTAGAAACAAAGAAGAGAGTACTGGATTGCTATGTGTTGTCAGTTCTTCATATTGAATGCTGGACAATATCATCAAAGATGAAGGAAAAACTTGAAGCAACTGAAATGTGGTTCTACAGAAGGATGCTGTTGATATCATGGATTGAGCATGTGAGTAATGATGAGGTGTTGGAAATGATTGAAACAAAAAGGATATTAATATTGAGCATCAGGAAGAGACAGCTGAAGTTCATGAGATACGCAATGAGGATGGAGGGCTTGGAGAATCTGATACTAACAGGCCAGATAGAGGGGGAAAAAGAGACAGGGGAAAACAATGGATAACATATTTGAAGAACCTAATCAGGTGGATGACAAAATGAAGATTGCATGGTGTAACAGGAGAAGCCATGCTCAGAGCCACCAGGGATAGAGAAACGTGGAAGGCCATGATCGCCTACGTCCTGAAGGGACAGGGCACATAGAAGAAGAAGAACCAAATTAGTAAAAGGTAGAAACAATGTTTAAGAAAAAATATGGCAAAGGGGGTCAAATGCAGAACATAACTATGGGTTCAATGGTCTAAATGGGTAAAAGAAGTACTAAATAGTTTGCTTACATAAATATACATAAGATAATAGTTTGCTTACAGTTTACAATAATAAGTCTCCAGAAAGGAAGAAAGTTACACGAAAGACATACCTCAAGTTGGGTGAGTAGAGATTATTTGATACATTCAAGCAGGAGTTAATAGAGTAATACTAAATACCTCTTATAAAAAAATCTAAAAGAACTGAGAAAATTCACCAGCTATATACAACCATTTTCTCAGATGATTCAAAATGTATTCAAATGAATGAAACACCACATCAATAGGCACTACAGAATCAAAAAACAAATAACTTTACCAAATAACAAAAACCCGCATTACTTAAAAACTTCCAACAGCAGCAACAACTGATATGGATAGCACAAAGAGAAAATAATGGCATAATCAAGAAGTCAACTTTCCACATGACCGTAAAAGTTTAGGATTTGTTTATACTATTTACATTTAGTGTTATCCTCATCTTTGTTGCCATATTCATGAGGTTTCAGCCGTTATAAGCTCTGACCTTCTTCAGGTGATTGGAATTTCGAATTGGATCCTTTATTTTCCTGGGGTAGATTGTTCTTGTTTCATGAGTCATGCCACTTTCAGATGTCTCAGCACCACCTAATGGCCCCGAAGATAAAAGCATTGGTTAGATCCAATGACTTGACCTGAAGAGATTTGAGTTCAATACCTGGCCACAGCAGAGGTCAACAAAAAACCTAGAGAGTTGAGTTAAAAGAAGATAACTTTCAGAGACCTCTGGAAAAAGCATGAGAACAATTTACCTGGTGGACAAAATAAAGGATTCAGTTTGAAATTCCACTCACCTGAAGAAGGTCATAGCATACAATAGTCAAATCATTGTGAACATGGCAACAAAAATGAGGACAACAGTCCGAACAATGCAAATAGTGTAAATAATTACAATAACTCATCTCAGCAATATAAACAAACTAGCAGTATAGCCTGGCGTTGCTCGGGTGTGATGAAAGCTTTGAAACTAATCCATGGTTCTGGAGCTCAGACTCAGCCTAAAGAATATTTGTGTGAAGTTTGGTGAGAATCGAATAAAAATTGTGGATTTGTATAAAGAACATAGAGACAGATAAACAGACACACACGCAAACATCTTGCCTTTTATATATATATATATATATTATCAATTTCCTGCACTACTGTAAGAACTGCAACCTTGAAATTTCTGAATATCGTTTCTTATGTCTTTGTCTATGAGTGTATCAAATTTGATTACAATCAGACCACTCCTTCTATAACCCGATTTTTTCGATTATCGATTTTCAATATTTATCAGGAGTACCTCGACACAAAACCTAGTTAAGAACACTCGCAGATGCTTATAGTACAACTGTGTAAATTTTCAAGAAAATCGGTTTAGATGTCTCGAAGTCTATAGGTAATAGACACACACACACACAAAGTTCCATTTATAAATAAGTTTTTTTTAATTTTTTTATAAGCATTTCACCCCGAGCAAGGCATGTCACTGCCACTACTGTGCAGGGGGCTATGTAGAGTGGAGAAAGGCTGATTAAATATAGGAAATGACAGAGGGTGGGTGATAGGCGGGTAAGGATACCGAGAATGAGGGTTGGGTAGATGAGAGTGTTGTGGGAATAGTTAGGAGTAAGTGTGATAGGAGGTGTCTATTGACCCTACATTTAAACACCTGGAGATTGTAACTGTTGGGAAAGCAGACTTGTGGAAGGGAGTTCCACAGGCGGGAAGTGCGAGAAAAGAAGCTGTGGGAGTAGAATTTACGGTTACATCTTATTTGTTTAACTGTAAAAGGGTGGGACCTAGTTGCCAATCTAGTATCTCGTGCAAATTCGTGCTTAGGCGGCACCAGTGATCTAAGCTCATCGGCGCAGAAGCCATGAAAGTACTTGTAGAAGAGGCACAGGGAAGCCACATCATGCCGGTGTGAGAGCGGCTGCAGCCGGTCTGCCAAGTCAGTATCAACCACGTTACAGATCCTCCTTTGTATTTTGTCAAGAAGCCCAAGGAGAGCAGCAGGGGCACCCGACCAGATATGGCAGCAATATTCAATACATGGGCGGATGGTAGATTTGTATATGTGCAGAATAGATTCAGGTGGGAAAAACTTCCGGGCCCTGCACAGGAAGCCGACTTTCATAGCAGCAGATTTGGCAATGGATTCAATATAGTCATTCCATTTGAGGTCCGCCAAGAGTGTAAGGCCAAGGAGGCGCAGTATTTTACTCTCTGGGAGGCTAGCCTGTCCCATGCTGATGGGAGGTAGATGCGATTGTCTATGGTGATTAGTTGATAACAGCTTTGTTTTGGAGGCATTGAAATTTACCAACCATTTCCTACCCCAGGTCACTACGGATTGGAGGTCCCTTTCAAGTACGGCAGCGAGGTTCACTTTGTCATCCAGACCTGGAAGAAATAGTGTTTCAACATAATTTGGCCATAAGTCTCAAATCTTAGGCAGGAACAATAGACTTGTGAAATCGATATTAACTGAAAAATATTTTAAGAGAAAGATTTTATAAATCTCAACCAAAAATCAGAATAATAATGTTAATTGTTCATTCAATGAATGCCAAATGTTTCTGTATAAGGAAACAACTAATCTTACCCTTAACATTGCAATAGTCAATCCCAGAAATAAAAAATTGCAAAGTTTTACTTCATCATAATCCCTATGGTTGATTGATTCATTTTTTGCAGCTTATCAACACTTTGCAGGTTATTAAGAAAGAGAAAATATTTTTAGATTGTAAGAATCATTTTCTATTTGAGATAATAATAATAATAATTTTGTGATACAAGTCTTACTAATTAACCCATAGCTGGAGGGAGAAGAGATGTATTCATACCTTTCTTAATGGGTATTTGTGCAACAGTCAGTTAAGTGCCATATGTGATACATGCTTGGACAATCATGTCACAAAAGAGACATGACTGACTGGGCAGAAGATTATCCCAATGTAGGTTGCTATTACTTTCTGCGGTAGACTGGTTGCCAGCCAAGGCTACAGAAACCAATCTGTCTTGTTATTTAACCCATAACTTAAGAGAAGAGATGGATTAATACCTTTCCCAAGAGTATTTGTGTGTAAGTGAATGCAAAAAATTCAACTGGAATTTGAACTTGGCTCCCCAATTTTTCGTTCCGAGTCAATATTGACTGAACCACAATGCACATCTATAAGATTTGCGCATAAGTGAATATCATCAACCCAACTGGAATTAGAATTCGTCTTTCCAATTAACAATTATGAACCATGAACCATCACACCACTAGCACATTCAAGTTTGATTGCAGTGTATTTTTTTTTTATAACAGTTCGACCCCAAGCAAGACATTTTACTGCCACTATTGTGCAGGGGGTTACATAGGAGGAAAGTTATGAGAAAGAGTGACAGATTACAGGGAGTGTCAGGAAGAGGGTATAAGATGGATGAGAATACTGATGAAAGTTGGGTGGACAGAGAAATGAGCATGAGAGAGAGGATACAAGTTAATGAGACAAGAGATGACTATTAACTTTACATTTAAATTCTTGGCGATTGTAGCTGTCGGGAAAGTAAGTGGAAAAGAATTCCACAGGCGGGAAGTGTGAGAAAAGAAGATGCTGAAGTAGAATTTGCGTTTACAATTTATCGGTTTCACAGTAAAAGGGTGGGACCTAGTTGCTAATCCTGTGGCTCAAGGAAATTTGTATATAGGGGGTACCAGTGAGCTAAGTTCATCGGAGCAGAAGCCGTGAAAATATTTGTAGAAGAGACACAGGGAAGCCACATTGTGCCGGTGAGAAAGTGACTGTATCAGAGCTGCCAAGTCTCGATCGATCACATTACAGATTCCCCGTTGGATTTTGTCAAGGACCCCTAGGTGGATAGCAAGAGTACCCAACCATATATGGCAGCAGTATTCAATGCACAGGCAGATGGTAGATTTGTAAATGTGCAGGATTGTTTCAGATGGGAAACACTTCCTGGTCTTGTGCAGAGAACTGATCTTCTAAGCAACAGATTTAGCTATTGATTCTACATATTCATTCCACTTGAGGTCCGAAAACATAATCTACCAAAAAGAAACTGTAAAATGCTTCTTTCAAACAAAAAGGTCAAAGTTCCTCATTTAATAAGGAACTATCAATATGAGGATGATAAGAGTGAACTTGGGAAACCTATTTTTCCTGATGAACAGTTTGGAGAGAAAGGTCCAATAAATTCTAACCAACAGTAACAGCAAACATTCAATCAATGAATGCCAATTGTTTCCTTATAAGGAAATGACTAATATCACCATCACTTTTATTGTACTCCATTAAATATGAAATGAAAATTAACTGGATACTGTATTTCCCATGATGCAACTACAAATTGGGATACAATGTACACTTGGAATCTTACTTATGGCGCCATTTACCCATGGCTCATTGAGATGCCTTATTCTCTAGAAGTTTCATAGGATATTTTTGGCGCCACAAGCAGTCCCCAACCACACGTGTTGCGAAGATTTTCCTGTAGTAGTTTGCCAGTTCTTATTGTGGTAGGCTGGTTGCCACTTAAGTCTATAGAACCCAGTCTGTCTTACTATTTACCCATAGCTGGAGGAGAAGAGTTGGATTCATATCTTTCCCAAGTGTATTATTATATAATTGAACGTAATGAATACAACTGAAATTCAAACTTGGCTCTCTAATAGAAACTGCTATCCTTTACTCCACCCTGCCTTCGTAGAGTATTTCCTGCCAAATCATAAAAAAAAACATCCACCAAAAACCCATCTGGATCTTATACCCTGACAATTGAATTTGAGTCAGCCAGTTAATTACCATACTTGATAAATGTTTGGGTGATCATGTCTCTTTCGATTCATGACTGACTAAGCAGAAAATTTTCCTGCAGTAGGTTGCCATTTCTTTCTTCAATAAACTGGTTGCCAACCACAATTGCAGGACCCAGTCTGTCCTGTTATTTACCTCATAGTCGGAGGGAGAATAAATAAATACATATCTTTCCCATGATAGTACATTTAATTTGGTGCATATTATGAACTCAACTGGAATCCGAACTCGGCTTCCTGATTTCTCGTTCCGAGCTGATATCCACTGAGCCACAACATCTATCCATAAAATTTGCGCCTAAGTGAATATAATCAACCCAACTGGAATTAGAACTCAGCTCTTCGATTAACAATTCTAGACCATGATCCATCAAACCACCAGCACATCCAAGATTCATTACAGTGATGTTGGTAAATAAAATCTACCAAAAAGAAACTGTAAATTGCTTCTTTCAAACAAAAAGGTGAATGTTCATCATTTAATAAGGATCTATCAATATTAGGATGATAGTCTACAGCTATATCGTGTTGAATACACCGGTTCCCGTCCGATCACCAAAGTTAAGCAACATTGAGCTAGGTCACTACTTAAATGGGTGACCATTTGGGAATACCAGGTGCTGTAAACTTACGGACCAAGAATGGTCCACTGGTCCTCCAGGGTTGAGTGCAGCGCTAACAACCCTGCCCCATAAAAAACAGTTTGTTACAGAAACATCAGCAAAAAGTTGCTGCCCTATGCACCATCTGGGAGTGATGGATAAATGATGATGATGAAGAATATTAGGATGGTAACAGTGAACTTGGGAAACCCATTTTTCCTGATGAACAGTTTGGAGAGAAAGGTCCGATAAATTTTAACTGACAGTAACAGCAAACATTCAATCAATGAATGCCAATTGTTTCCTTATAAGGAAATGACTAATATCACCATCACTTTTACTGTACTCCATTAAATATGAAATGAAAATTAACTGGATACTGTATTTCCCATGATGCAACTACAAATTGGTATACAATGTACACTTGGAATCTTATAAATATTTAATAAATAATGATGAATAATTCACACTTATATACATTGGCAATTCTGGGGGAAATCATAAAGGAGGCACCCCCACCACCATTTCTATCATCATTTTTATCAGTGAATAATAAATATATATATATATATATATATATATATATATATATATCAGGTTCTTGGAATTTACCTTCCTACTTTTCCATTTCAGATTAAAGAAAAAAATATATATATATATATATATATATATATATTTCAGTGATGTCGGATTAATGTAAAAATTCCACAAAGTACTCAAGTGACAGGATGTGTGTTGTGGTGCAGTGGATATCGACTCAAAACGAAAAATTGGAAAGCCAAGTTTGAATTCCAGTTGAATTCCT
Organism: Ascarosepion bandense; assembly: GCA_037127315.1. NCBI lineage: Eukaryota > Metazoa > Mollusca > Cephalopoda > Sepiida > Sepiidae > Ascarosepion > Ascarosepion bandense. Next base: position 832,935 of record JBBBDQ010001397.1, on the reverse strand, counting down.
TGCATTCACTTATGCACAAATACCCTTGGGAAAGGTATTAATCTATCTCTTTCTTCCCGTTATGGGTTAAATAATAGGACAGATTGGATTCTGTAGCCTTGGCTGGCAACCAGTCTACCACAGAAAGCCATGTCAACTACTGCGGGATAATTTTCTGCCCAGTCAGTTTTGTCTCTTTCAAGACATGATTGCCTAAAGCATGTATCACATATGGCACTGAACTGACTGGCTCAAGTGACAATGAATTCCTGTAAAGTTTGTCTTTTTTATAGTTGATACTACCTGTAGAAGGATTTGTTTAAAAATCTCATGTCAGGTGTCCCCAATTTTGTTGAAGATCAGTCAGTTGAAGAGCTGGACAGCGTTGAGGTTCTGCCACATCCAGCCTACAGTCCTGACTGTGCTCCATCACATTACAGCCTTTTCCGCTCAATGCAACACTTTCTGAAGGGCCGCTGATTTGACTCATTTGATGAAGTCGAGGAAGCGTGTCAAGAATTCTTTGATTCGAAGCCGGCTGAATGGTACTTTGACCAGATCTGAAAGCTTGCAGATCGATGGCAGAAAGTCTTGGAAAAAGATGGTCTTTATTTTGAGCAATAATTTTTGTTGTGTTTGCGAGTAAAATTTCAATTTTTTGCGAGTGTTTTCTGGTAAACTTAGATTACTTGGCAAGTAAAATTTCCATTTTTTGCAAGTCTTTATGAACTTTTGGGACAACCTAATAGAATGATCTATTATTAACATCATACAAATGTCAACCAAGATGAGGACAATAGTCCGAATAATGTAAATACTGTAAATGCTACCCTATCTCAGAAATATAGACAAACAGAATGATCTTTTATTAAACATTGTAGAAATGGCATCAAAGATGAGGACAATAGTCCAAATAATGTAAATACTAACTCATCTCAGAAATATAGACAAATAGAATGATCTATTATTAAACATCGTACAAATGGTAACAAAGATGAGGATATTAGTATTGGGTTGCGAACTGGCGATATTACCAGTTACACGATACTAATATAAACTTTTAAACAACAAATATTAACATGCTGCCATAGCACGTGTAGTAAAAAAAGGACAAGTTCATGGCAATAACAAACAGGCATTTAATAAAATACAAACAAGTAACAATACATTACGAATATTCAAGTCAGTCCCAAACAAGAAGAATGCTCAAGTTGTCGAAATGGACGAGAATGTTTTTAGCAAGTGTGGTAAGGAATTACATACCATTAAACCAGCAAATGGTACTCGTGGCTATCCCACTCCAGCCGGGGAAGGGAACTGACCCCAGATAAAAAAAGAGTTCCTCAAAAGGGAAGACAACTGTTGTTCCCCTTAAGGGAAGATAACTATTGTCTCCCTCCAAGGACAATAGTCCAAAAAATGTAAATACTACCTCATCTCAGAAATATAGACAAATAGAATGATCTATTATTAAACATCATACAAATGGCAACAAAGATGAGGACAATAGTCCGAATAATGTAAATACTGTAAATGCTACCTCATCTCAGAAATATAGACAAATAGAATGATCTATTATTAAACGTCATACAAATGGCAACAAAGATGAGGACAATAGTCCGAATAATGTAAATTCTACCTCATCTCAGAAATATAGACAAATAGAATGATCTATTATTAAACATCGTACAAATGGCAACAAAGATGAGGACAATAGTCCAAATAATATAAATACTGTAAATACTACCTTGTCTCAGAAATATAAACAAATAGTTTCTCTTGTTGATGTTTGATATACAAAATCATACTTGCATTAAAATATATCTCGGTATCTGTCACAGTAGTTGTAGCCTTAATACAGCAAAAGTTAACAAATTGACTGTCAGTAATGCAACCGCTGCAGTTATTTTAAAGAATGCTGATAATAAATAGAAGTAATTATATACTTATAGAAATTCTGGAGATATCCATTCGAGTTGAAAGTCTATGTGTAGGTATTAGCATTATCCATCACACAGCAATATTCACAAAGCAGCTTGAAATAATGTTGATGTCATTTTAATGAAAGCTGACAAATAAAAAGGAAAACATTCAACACTTAAGTCATTTCATAAATATTCCTTAGAGTTGATCAATCTTGAAAATGAATAATTGCTAATTTGCAAAATGGACAGATGTTTTACTGAAGATTAGGTAAATAAAATTAGTTAGCAGTATTATTTATAAAAAATGATAGGCTTAAAACTGGATTTAAATATTAAAAGTTGCTTCCTGAAATTAGCAAATGGTTAAAAAAAAATGATATATTTTCTTAATATTATTTAGTAATTTAAGAAAGAAAAGATTTTTAGGATTTTAAAGTGGTTTGATAATTCAACTTTTCCAAAGGTAGACTACAAGTGATATAAAATAACACCTTTTTTTTTTAGTAATATCACGGGTCAAAAAATATAAATGAGACAATTCACATTTCTAGAGCCTGTACTTGACACAAAAATGACAGTTTCATTCCTATTGGAAAATACTTCAGACTTAGGTGTGGCACAAAGCTGAAAGCATGGGGTAACCAGTGAGGATCAAACTTACTACTCAGTTGTAACAGCTTCTAGTGAGACAGGCTTGCTAGCCATTACACCACGTCAGGGTGATCATTCAAGTTTGTTATATCAGTTAGTTTTGGCAGTAGACTGGTTACCAACCAAGGCTATAGAACCAAATCTGTCCAGCTATTCAAGTCAATTAGTTAAGTTTCATACATGATACATGCTTGGGTGATCATGTCCCTTTCGATACATGAGTGATTTTCCTGCAGTAGGTTGTCATTTCTTTCTGTGGTAGACTGGTTGCCAACCATGGTTACAGAACCCAATCTGTCCTACTATTTAAACAATAAATAAGCTTTCCTGAGTTTTAACTACTGCTACATATTTCTTAGGGAAAAATTCATTTTCTATTGGATAGGATTGACAAAAAACATTGAAAAAATGAAACAGAAAAAGAAGTTTCCATTTAGGATATTGCAGACATGGGGAAAAAAACTACAAGACCTCCTACAGAAAGTAGCTGAGGAGAGTGACAAAAAAAGAATACAAATAAACTGCAAAATAAAAAACGAATGCATAGTCATCAGCAAAAAGAGCAACCCAAAATGTCAAATACAGGTGGGGGATACTAGAATCAAGCAAGTACAAAAATTTAAATACCTAGGAAGTGTTCTAATAGAAGATGAAAAGTGCAACACAGAGATCTGAAGGCAAATTCGTATGGCAAACGATTTGTTCCAGAAGCTGAGTAAAGTACTAAGACAGGAAATTTTCACTAGAAACAAAAAAGAGATTACTAGATTGCTATGTGATGTCAGTTCTTCAATATGGTAGTGAATGTTGGGCAATATCAAAGATGAAGGAAAAACTTGAAGCAGCTGAAATGTGGTTCTACAAAAGGACGCTGCAGATATCATGGGCCGAGCATGTGAGCAATGATGAGGTGTTGGAAAGAATGGCAAATAAAAGAAAATTAATAGTGAGCATCAAGAAGAGACAACTGAAGTTCCTGGGGCATGGAATGAGGAAAGAGAGCTTGGAGAACCTGATACTGAGGCCAGATAGAGAGAAAAAGAGACAGAGAAAAGCAGCGGATAACATATTTGAAGGGCCTGATCAGGTGTATGACAGAATGGGGTTGGCGTGGTGTAACAGGAGAAAGCGTACTAAGAGCCACCAGTGATAGGGAGATGTGGAAAGCAATGATTGTCTACGTCCTGAAAGGACAGGGCACATAGAAGAAGAAGAAGAAGAAGAAGAAGAAGGATGGAAATTAAAAGAAAACCAAAACTTAACATCGGAAAGTGACAGCTTATGTTCCTGAGAAATATACAGAGGAAAGAGCGATTGAAGAATCTGAGACTCACAGGTCAGATAGAAGGAAAGAGAGACAGAGGAAAGCAAAGTGAACATCCTTGAAGGGGTTAAGCAAGTGGAAGGCAGAGTGGGGTTTGGGTGGAGTAATAGGAGAAAACATGCTAAGAGCCACTAGGAATTGGAAGATGTGGAAGGCAATGATCGCCTACATCCTTAAAAGGACACAGCACAAAGAAAAAGAAGAATTTTCTTTCACATTCAGTTAACCTGCATTAAATCTGGAGATAATCTGTGAACTATGTTGTCATTGCTACTTCAAATGCTACTACTGTTGGACTTTTTGGTAAGTATGTATACTGGTGAGACACCCAAGGGCCAACCCATTTTATAGTTCACCAATAGAAGGCTTAACCAATCAGGAAGCTCAAAATATTCAATGCGACGTGTATAAAAGGCGGCCATATTTTTCAGAGTATTGCCGATGAAATTTGATTCATGAAAGGGTCTGATTCAGGAGTGTTAATCTTTGACGTTGTTTCATTGAACAGACTACATGCTAAGAGGATACTCTATATCCATGAACATTACAAATATTACCTTGACAGAACCACCAAAGAGATTACAAGACAACAGATGCCGATAAGATACTCTATATCCATGAACGTTATCAACATTACCAACATTATCTCAGCAGAACCTTCAAACAGATGCCAAGACGATACTCGATGTTCATGAACATTACCAACATTATCTCAGCAGAACCTTCAAACAGATGCCAAGACGATACTCGATATTCATGAACATTACCAACATTATCTCAGCAGAACCTTCAAACAGATGCCAAGACGATACTCGATATTCATGAACATTACCAACATTATCTCAGCAGAACCTTCAAACAGATGCCAAGACGATACTCAATATTCATAAACATTACCAACATTATCTCAGCAGAACCTCCAAACAGACGCCAAGACGATACTCAATATTCATAAACATTACCAACATTATCTCAGCAGAACCTCCAAACAGATGCCAAGACGATACTCAATATTCATAAACATTACCAACATTATCTCAGCAGAACCTTCAAACAGATGCCAAGACGATACTCGATATTCATGAACATTACCAACATTATCTCAGCAAAACCTACAAAAAGATGCCAAAAGGATACTCGATACTCATGAACATTACCAACATTATCTCAGCAGAACCTCCAAACAGATCCCCAGAGGATACTCGATATTCATGAACATTACCAACATTATCTCAGCAGAACCTTCAAACAGATCCCCAGAGGATACTCGATATTCATAAACATTACCAACATTATCTCAGCAGAACCTTCAAACAGATGCCAAGACAATACTCGATATTCATAAACATTACCAACATTATCTCAGCAGAACCTTCAAACAGATGCCAAGACGATACTCGATATTCATGAACATTACCAACATTATCTCAGCAGAACCTTCAAACAGATGCCAAGACGATACTCGATATTCATGAACATTACCAACATTATCTCAGCAGAACCTTCAAACAGATGCCAAAAGGATACTCGATATTCATGAACATTACCAACATTATCTCAGCAGAACCTTCAAACAGATGCCAAGACGATACTCGATATTCATGAACATTACCAACATTATCTCAGCAGAACCTTCAAACAGATGCCAAGACGATACTCAATATTCATAAATATTACCAAGATTATCTCAGCAGAACCTCCAAACAGATGCCAAGATGATACTCAATATTCATAAACATTACCAACATTATCTCAGCAGAACCTCCAAACAGATGCCAAGACGATACTCAATATTCATAAACATTACCAACATTATCTCAGCAGAACCTTCAAACAGATGCCAAGACGATACTCGATATTCATGAACATTACCAACATTATCTCAGCAGAACCTTCAAACAGATGCCAAAAGGATACTCGATACTCATGAACATTACCAACATTATCTCAGCAGAACCTCCAAACAGATCCCCAGAGGATACTCGATATTCATGAACATTACCAACATTATCTCAGCAGAACCTTCAAACAGATCCCCAGAGGATACTCGATATTCATAAACATTACCAACATTATCTCAACAGAACCTTCAAACAGATGCCAAGACGATACTCGATATTCATGAACATTACCAACATTATCTCAGCAGAACATTCAAACAGATGCCAAGATGATACTCGATATTCATGAACATTACCAACATTATCTCAGCAGAACCTCCAAACAGATGCCAAGACGATACTCGATATTCATGAACATTACCAACATTATCTCAGCAGAACCTCCAAACAGATGCCAAGACGATACTCGATATTCATGAACATTACCAACATTATCTCAGCAGAACCTCCAAACAGATGCCAAGACGATACTCGATATTCATGAACATTACCAACATTATCTCAGCAGAACCTCAAAACAGATGCCAAGACGATACTCGATATTCATGAACATTACCAACATTATCTCAGCAGAACCTCCAAACAGATGCCAAGACGATACTCGATATTCATGAACATTACCAACATTATCTCAGCAGAACCTCCAAACAGATGCCAAGACGATACTCGATATTCATGAACATTACCAACATTATCTCAGCAGAACCTCCAAACAGATGCCAAGACGATACTCGATATTCATGAACATTACCAACATTATCTCAGCAGAACCTTCAAACAGATGCCAAGACGATACTCGATATTCATGAACATTACCAACATTATCTCAGCAGAACCTTCAAACAGATGCCAAAAGGATACTCGATATTCATGAACATTACCAACATTATCTCAGCAGAACCTCCAAACAGATGCCAAGACGATACTCGATATTCATGAACATTACCAACATTATCTCAGCAGAACCTCCAAACAGATGCCAAGACGATACTCGATATTCATGAACATTACCAACATTATCTCAGCAGAACCTCCAAACAGATGCCAAGACGATACTCGATATTCATGAACATTACCAACATTATCTCAGCAGAACCTTCAAACAGATGCCAAAAGGATACTCGATATTCATGAACATTACCAACATTATCTCAACAGAACCTCCAAACAGATGCCAAGAGGATACTCGATATTCATGAACATTACCAACATTATCTCAGCAGAACCTTCAAACAGATGCCAAAAGGATACTCGATATTCATGAACATTACCAACATTATCTCAGCAGAACCTCCAAACAGATGCCAAGACGATACTCGATATTCATGAACATTACCAACATTATCTCAGCAGAACCTCCAAACAGATGCCAAGACGATACTCGATATTCATGAACATTACCAACATTATCTCAGCAGAACCTCCAAACAGATGCCAAGACGATACTCGATATTCATGAACATTACCAACATTATCTCAGCAGAACCTTCAAACAGATCCCCAGAGGATACTCGATATTCATAAACATTACCAACATTATCTCAACAGAACCTTCAAACAGATGCCAAGACTATACTCGATATTCATGAACATTACCAACATTATCTCAGCAGAACCTTCAAACAGATGCCAAAAGGATACTCGATATTCATGAACATTACCAACATTATCTCAGCAGAACCTTCAAACAGACGCCAAGAGGATACTCGATATTCATAAACATTACCAATATTATCTCAGCAGAACCTTCAAACAGATGCCAAGAGGATACTAGGTATTCCCATAAACATTACCAACATTATCTCATACAACAAGACAACTGAAGCAGATGCCAAGGAAACTGATACCTGAAGTATTCATGAACATTACCAACATTATCTCCAGCAGAACCTTCAAACAGGTACCAAGACGATACTACGTGTTCATGAACATTACCAACATTATCTCAGCAGAACCTCCAAACAGATGCCAAGACGATACTCGATGTTCATGAACATTACCAACATTATCTCAAGCGAATATCCCAAACAGATGCCAAGACGATACTCGATATTCATGAACATTACCAACATTATCTCAGCAGAACACTCCAAACAGATGCCAAGACGATACTCGATGATGCCCCAAACGAACATGCAAACATTCCCATCTCAGCAGAACCTCAAAACAGATGCCAAGACGATACTCGATATTCATGAACATTACCAACATTGTCGGCAGAACCTCCAAACAGATGCCAAGACGATACTCGATATTCATGAACATTACCAACATTATCTCAGCAGAACCTCCAAACAGATGCCAAGACGATACTGCGATATTCATGAACGTACCAACGTTATCTCAGCAGAACCTCCAAACAGATGCCAAGACGATACTCGGTGTTCATGAACATTGCCAACATTATCTCAGCAGAACCTCCAAACAGATGCCAAGACGATACTCGTGTTCATGAACATTACCAACATTGTCTCAGCAGAACCTCCCAAACAGATGCCAAGACGATGAAATGTTCATGAACATTGCCAACATTATCCTCAGCAGAACCTCCCAAACTGATGCCAGACGATACTCAATGTTCATAGACAATACCAGCATTTATCTCAGCAGAACCTTCCAAACAGATGCCAAAGACGATACTCGTGTTCATGAACATTACTGTGTTTATCTCATGAAACTGTTAAACAGATGCCAAAAGGATACTCGATATTCATGAACATTGCCAACATTATCTCAACAGAACCTCCAAACAGATGCCAAGAGGATGCTCGATGTTCCATGAACGATACCAACATTATCTCAGCAGAACCTTCAAACAGATGCCAAAAGGATACTCAATGTTCATGAACATTACCAACATTATCTCAGCAGAACCTTCAAACAGATGCCAAAAGGATACTCGATGTTCATGAACATTACCAGCAATATCTCAGCAGAACCTCCAAACAGATGCCAAAGACGATGTCGATATTCATGAACATTACCAACATTATCTCAGCCGGAACCTCCAAACAGATGCAAGACGATGTCGATGTTCATGAACATTACCAACATTATCTCAGCAGAACCTCCAAACAGATGCCAAAAGAGGATGCTACGTGTTCAATGAACATTACCAACATTATCTCAACAGAACCTCCAAACAGATGCAAGAGGATACTCGATATTCTTGAACATTATAGCATTTATCTCAACCAGAACCTTCAAACAGATGCCAAAAGGATACTCGATATTCATGAACATTACCAACATTATCTCAGCAAACCTCCAAACAGATGTAGACGATACTCGATATTCATGAACATTACCAACATTATCTCAGCAGAACCTCCAAACAGATGCCAAGACGATACTCGATATTCATGAACATTGCCAACATTATCTCAGCAAAACCTCAAACAGATGCCAAGACGATACACGATATTCATGAACATTACCAACATTATCTCAGCAGAACCTTCAGAAACAGATCCCCAGAGGATACTCGATATTCATAAACATTACCAACATTATCTCAACAGAACCCTTCCAAACAGATGCAAGACTATATGGAAATGTTCATGAACATTGCCAACATTATCTCAGCAGAACCCTTCAAACAGATGCAAAAGGATGTAAATGTTTGAACATTACCAGCATTATCTCAGCAGAACATACATGCAAACAGACGCCAAGGATGCTCGTGTTCATAAACATTACCAATATTATCTCAGCAGAACAGCAAACAGATGCCAAGAGGATACTCGATGTTCATAAACATTACCAATATTATCTCAGCAGAACCTTCAAACAGATACCAAGACGATACTCGTGTTCATGAACATTACCAACATTATCTCAGCAGAACCTCCAAACAGATGCCAAGACGATGCTACGTGTTCATGAACATTGGCATTATCTCAGCAGAACCTCCAAACAGATGCTGCAGACGATACTCGATATTCATGAACATTACCAACATTATCTCAGCAGAACCTCCAAACAGATGCCAAGACGATACTCGATGTTCATGAACATTACCAACATTATCTCAGCAGAACCTCCAAACTGATGCCAAGGCAGTACTCGTGTTCATGAACATGCCAACATTGTCTCTGACAGAACCTTCAAACAGATGCCAAGGACGATACTCGATGTTCATGAACATTACCAACATTATCTCAGCAGAACAACCCCCAAACAGATGCCAAGGAGATCGTCGCTTATTGAACATTACCAGCATTATCTCAACAGAACCTCCAAACAGATGCCAAGAGGAGATGCTCGATATTCATAGAACATTACCAACATTATCTCAGCAGAACCTCCAAACAGATGCCAAGACGTGCTGCGATGTTCATGAGCATTGCCAACATTATCTCAGCAGAACCTCCAAACAGATGCCAAGAGCGATATAAATCATGAACATTACCAACATTATCTCCTTGAACGCAAACAGGTCTCGAACATTGCTGCGATGTTCATGAACATTACCAACATTATCTCAGCAGAACCTCCAAACAGATCCCCAGAGGATACTCGATATTCATAAACATTGCCAACATTATCTCCATGAAACCTTCCAAACAGATGCCAAGACTATATCGATATTCATGAACATTACCAACATTATCTCACGGCAGAACCTTCAAACAGATGCCAAAAGGATGCTAGAGTGACTACACAACGAACATTACCCACATTATCTCAGCAGAACCTTCAAACAGACGCCAAGGGATATAAATGTTCATAAACATTACCAATATTATCTCAGCGGGCCTTCAAACAGATGCCAAGAGATGCTCGTGCTTCATAAACATTACCAATATTATCTCAGCAGAACCTTCAAACAGATACCAAAGACGATGCACAAATGTTCCATGAACATTACCAACATTGTCTCAGCAGAACACTCCAAAACAGATGCCAAGACGATACTCGTGTTTAGACATTACCAACATTATCTCAGCAGAACCTTCAAGCAGATGCCAAAAAGGATGCTCGATATTCATAAACATTACCAACATTATCTCAACAAGAACATTCAAACAGATGCCAAGACGATGCCAAATGTTCATGAACATTACCAACATTATCTCAGCAGAACCTTCAAACAGATGCCAAAAGGATATCGATATTCTTGACGATACCAACATTATCTCAGCAGAACATTCAAACAGATGCCAAGAGGATACTCGATATTCATGAACATTACCAACATTATCTCAGCAGAACCTTCAAACAGATGCCAAAAGGATACTCGATATTCATAAACATTACCAACATTATCTCAGCAGAACCTTCAAACAGATGCCAAGACGATACTCGATGTTCATGAACATTACCAACATTATCTCAGCAGAACCTTCAAACAGATGCCAAGAGGATACTCGATATTCATAAACATTACCAATATTATCTCAGCAGAACCTTCAAACAGACGCCAAGACGATACTCGATGTTCATGAACATTACCAACATTATCTCAGCAGAACCTTCAAACAGATTCCCAGAGGATACTCGATATTCATGAACATTACCAACATTATCTCAGCAGAACCTTCAAACAGATGCCAAGACGATACTCGATGTTCATGAACATTACCAACATTATCTCAGCAGAACCTTCAAACAGATGCCAAGACGATACTCGATGTTCATGAACATTGCCAACATTATCGCAGCAGAACCTTCAAACAGATTCCCAGAGGATACTCAATATTCATAAACTTTACCAACATTATCTCAGCAGAACCTTCAAACAGATGCCAAGACGATACTCGATGTTCATGAACATTACCAACATTATCTCAGCAGAACCTTCAAACAGATTCCCAGAAGGATACTCGATATTCATGAACATTACCAACATTATCTCAGCAGAACCTTCAAACAGATGCCAAGACGATACTTCGATGTTCATGAACATTACCAACATTATCTCAGCAGAACCTTCAAACAGATTCCCAGAGGATACTCGATATTCATGAACATTACCAACATTATCTCAGCAGAACCTTCAAACAGATGCCAAGACGATACTCGATGTTCATGAACATTACCAACATTATCTCAGCAGAACCTTCAAACAGATGCCAAGAGGATACTCGATATTCATAAACATTACCAATATTATCTCAGCAGAACCTTCAAACAGATGCCAAGACGATACTCGATGTGCATGAACATTACCAATATTATCTCAGCAGAACCTTCAAACAGATGCCAAGAGGATACTCGATTTTCATGAACATTACCAACATTATCTCAGCAGAACCTTCAAACAGATGCCAAGACGATACTCGATGTGCATGAACATTACCAATATTATCTCAGCAGAACCTTCAAACAGATGCCAAGAGGATACTCGATATTCATGAACATTACCAACATTATCTCAGCAGAATCCTTCAAACAGATGCCAAGACGATACTCGATGTTCATGAACATTACCAACATTATCTCAGCAGAACCTTCAAACAGATTCCCAGAGGATACTCGATATTCATGAACATTACCAACATTATCTCAGCAGAACCTGCAAACAGATGCCAAGACGATACTCGATGTTCATGAACATTACCAACATTATCTCAGCAGAACCTTCAAACAGATGCCAAGAGGATACTCGATATTCATAAACATTACCAATATTATCTCAGCAGAACCTTCAAACAGATGCCAAGACAATACTCGATATTCATAAACATTACCAACATTATCTCAGCAGAACCCCCCAACAGATGCCAATACGATACTCGATATTCATGAACATTACCAACAATATCTCAGCAGAACCTCCAAACAGATACCAAGACGATACTAAATATTCATGAACATTACCAATATTATCTCAGCAGAACCTTCAAACAGATGCCAAGAGGATACTCGATATTCATAAACATTACCAATATTATCTCAGCAGAACCTTCAAACAGATGCCAAGACAATAGTCTATATTCATAAACATTACCAACATTATCTCAGCAGAACCTTCAAACAGATGCCAAGACGATACTCGATATTCATAAACATTACCAACATTATCTCAACAGAACCTTCAAACAGATGCCAAAAGGATACTCTGTATTCATGAACATTACCAACATTATCTCGGCAGAACCTCCAAACAGATCCCCAGAAGATACTCCATATTCATGAACATTACCAACATTATCTCAGCAGAACCTTCAAACAGATGCCAAGACGATACTCGATACTCATGAACATTACCAACATTATCTCAGCAGAACCTTCAAACAGATGCCAAAAGGATACTCTGTATTCATGAACATTACCAACATTATCTCAGCAGAACCTCCAAACAGATACCAAGAAGATACTAAATATTCATGAACATTACCAACATTATCTCAGCAGAACCTTTAAACAGATGCCAAAAGGATACTCTGTATTCATGAACATTACCAACATTATCTCAGCAGAACCTCCAAACAGATACCAAGAAGATACTAAATATTCATGAACATTACCAACATTATCTCAGCAGAACCTTCAAACAGATGCCAAGACGATACTCGATACTCATGAACATTACCAACATTATCTCAGCAGAACCTTCAAACAGATGCCAAGACGATACTCGATACTCATGAACATTACCAACATTATCTCAGCAGAACCTTCAAACAGATGCCAAGACGATACTCGATACTCATGAACATTACCAACATTATCTCAGCAGAACCTTCAAACAGATGCCAAGACGATACTCGATACTCATGAACATTACCAACATTATCTCAGCAGAACCTTCAAACAGATGCCAAGACGATACTCGATACTCATGAACATTACCAACATTATCTCAACAGAACCTTCAAACAGATGCCAAAAGGATACTCTGTATTCATGAACATTACCAACATTATCTCAGCAGAACCTCCAAACAGATACCAAGAAGATACTAAATATTCATGAACATTACCAACATTATCTCAGCAGAACCTTCAAACAGATGCCAAGACGATACTCGATACTCATGAACATTACCAACATTATCTCAGCAGAACCTTCAAACAGATGCCAAGACGATACTCGATGTTCATGAACATTACCAACATTATCTCAGCAGAACCTTCAAACAGATGCCAAGAGGATACTCGATATTCATAAACATTACCAATATTATCTCAGCAGAACCTTCAAACAGATGCCAAGACGATACTCGATACTCATGAACATTACCAACATTATCTCAGCAGAACCTTCAAACAGATGCCAAAAGGATACTCTGTATTCATGAACATTACCAATATTATCTCAGCAGAACCTCCAAACAGATCCCCAGAGGATACTCGATATTCATGAACATTACCAACATTATCTCAGCAGAACCTCCAAACAGATGCCAAGAGGATACTCGATATTCATGAACATTACCAACATTATCTCAGCAGAACCTTCAAACAGATGCCAAGACGATACTCGATATTCATAAACATTACCAACATTATCTCAGCAGAACCTCCAAACAGATACCAAGACGATACTCGATATTCATGAACATTACCAACATTATCTCAGCAGAACCTCCAAACAGATCCCCAGATGATACTCGATATTCATGAACATTACCAACATTATCTCAGCAGAACCTCCAAACAGATGCCAAGAGGATACTCGATATTCATGAACATTACCAACATTATCTCTGCAGAACCTTCAAACAGATGCCAAGATGATACTCGATATTCATGAACATTACCAACATTATCTCAGCAGAACCTTCAAACAGATGCCAAGACGATACTCGATACTCATGAACATTACCAACATTATCTCAAGCAGAACCTTCAAACAGATGCCAAAAGGACGATACTCGATACTTCATGAACATTACCAACATTATCTCAAGCAGAACCTTCCAAACAGATGCCAAAAGGATAATAAGATTCATGAACATTACCAACATTATTCTCCAGCAGAATCCTCCAAACAGATACCAAAGAAGATACTAAATATTCATGAACATTACCAACATTATCTCAGCAGAACCTTCAAACAGATGCCAAGACATTACCTCGATTACTCATAGAACATTTACCAAACATTATCTCAGCCAGAACTTTCAAACAGATGCCAAGACATACGATACTCATGAACATTACCAACATTATCTCAACAGAACCTTCAAACAGATGCCAAAAGGATACTCTGTATTCATGAACATTACCAACATTATCTCAGCAGAACCTCCAAACAGATACCAAGAAGATACTAAATATTCATGAACATTACCAACATTATCTCAGCAGAACCTTCAAACAGATGCCAAGACGATACTCGATACTCATGAACATTACCAACATTATCTCAGCAGAACCTTCAAACAGATGCCAAGACGATACTCGATATTCATGAACATTACCAACATTATCTCAGCAGAACCTTCAAACAGATGCCAAGACGATACTCGATACTCATGAACATTACCAACATTATCTCAGCAGAACCTTCAAACAGATGCCAAGATGATACTCGATACTCATGAACATTACCAACATTATCTCAGAACCTTCAAACAGATGCCAAGACGATACTCGATACTCATGAACATTACCAACATTATCTCAGCAGAACCTTCAAACAGATGCCAAAAGGATACTCTGTATTCATGAACATTACCAACATTATCTCAGCAGAACCTCCAAACAGATCCCCAGAGGATACTCGATATTCATGAACATTACCAACATTATCTCAGCAGAACCTCCAAACAGATGCCAAGAGGATACTCGATATTCATGAACATTACCAACATTATCTCAGCAGAACCT
The DNA here is from genome assembly GCA_037127315.1 of Ascarosepion bandense. Taxonomy (NCBI): domain Eukaryota; kingdom Metazoa; phylum Mollusca; class Cephalopoda; order Sepiida; family Sepiidae; genus Ascarosepion; species Ascarosepion bandense. The sequence continues at coordinate 817,376 of JBBBDQ010001397.1, read as the reverse complement.
TCAAACAGATGCCAAGACGATACTCGATATTCATAAACATTACCAACATTATCTCAGCAGAACCTTCAAACAGATACCAAGATGATACTCGATATTCATGAACATTACCAACATTATCTCAGCAGAACCTCCAAACAGATCCCCAGATGATACTCGATATTCATGAACAGTACCAACATTATCTCAGCAGAACCTCCAAACAGATGCCAAGAGGATACTCGATATTCATGAACATTACCAACATTATCTCAGCAGAACCTTCAAACAGATGCCAAGACGATACTCGATATTCATGAACATTACCAACATTATCTCAGCAGAACCTTCAAACAGATGCCAAGAGGATACTCGATATTCATGAACATTACCAATATTATCTCAGCAGAACCTTCAAACAGATGCCAAGACAATACTCGATATTCATAAACATTACCAACATTATCTCAGCAGAACCTTCAAACAGATGCCAATACGATACTCGATATTCATGAACATTACCAACAATATCTCAGCAGAACCTCCAAACAGATACCAATATGATACTCGATATTCATGTACATTACCAACATTATCTCAGCAGCACCTCCAAACAGATGCCAAGAGGATACTCTATATCCATGAATGTTACCAACATTGTAAACATTCCCACATTTCAGACAAACATTACCTTCAGCTACTTCTTTTTCAGAAAACTGATTTTATTCATATTTTCTTATATATACTTGGTATTAATTACATTACAAAATAATTTCTGAAAGTTATATGAACTGAAGTGAAACATAAAAATGTTTTCTGAGTGTTTCATCTACCACTTCCACTATACACTGATTGTTTAAAATTCCTAACAGAAAATTTTCTAAAATTTGTTTAAATTTCTATCAGAAACATCATTTTGATTTCTAATCAGAATTTAATCATTTACAATCTTATATATTTAATTCTGGGTTCATTAGGGGATGCACCTGTCAAACAGGAGTTTCATATTTTTAATGCTGTTTTGATTTCTTGTCATAATTCAAATGATTATCATTCAATTCTGGGGTCATCAGTGGCCTAGTTTATCAGCAGGAGGTTTTCTAATATTTTAACAATATATTGATTTGTAATCATAATTTAATCCTTTTAAATCATACAGATTTAATTTTGGTATCAATGAGTGTTGCAAATAAGCATTTCTTTTTAATTTTTTAACATTTTTTTTTATCTTTAATTATAATTTAATAATTTATTTTTTCATTTTGGGGTCATCAGGGGACTAATTATATCCAACAGTATTTTTTTAAAAATATTTTTATTCTGATGAGTAATCATAATTTAATTAGAAATAATTATCTGCTTAATTTCATTTCTTTACATTGTTTGGAATGTTGTCCTCATCTTTCTCGTCATATTCATGATGTTTTGGCCTTTTTACACTTCAATTTTCTTCAGGTGATTGCAATTTTGAATCGAAACCTGTATTTCAATCACTGGAGTTGACTGTTCTTGTTCCATGAGTCATGCCACTTCCAAATGTTTTAGTTATCTCCATTTAATTTAACCCTACGTTTTTTTTGTTTGCCACTGCTGTCACCAGGTATTGAACTCACAACTCTTTGGGTCAACTCACTGTATTCAGCCAATGCCTTTTATTCACTGGACCATGTGTTCTCAACGATAAAGGTATTCAGTGATTTGACGCGAAGAATTAGGAGTTCAATTCCTGGCAAGAGCACTGGTGAACAAAAACCTTAGAGAGTTTAGTTAAATGAAAATAACTAAACCATCTGGAAGAGGCATGACTCATGGAATGAGAACAATGTACTCGAGTGATCTAAATAAAGAGTTTGGTTCGAAATTACGATCACCTGAAAAAGGTTGGAGTTTACAACGGCCAAAATGTTGTGGATATGACAATAAAGATGAGGTCAACAATACAAACAATGTAAATACCTCACCTCAAAAATATTGATAAATATTGAATTTCCGCAATTAATCAGTAGACTAGTTTGTCAAGAAGGGTTATTTAGGCATTAGCACTCAAATAATGTGCATGGGGGTGTCACGAATATAAGTTTGGAATGAGAAATCAGAGAGCCAAGTTCAAATTCCAGCTGAGTTCATTATATGCACCTAAGTAAATATACTATCTTGGGAAAGGTATGTATCCATTTATTCTCCTTCCAACTATGAGTTGAATAACAGGACAGACTGGGTCCTGCAATTGTGGTTGGCAACCAGTTTATTGAAGAAAGAAATGGCAACCTACTGCAGGAAAATTTTCTGCTTAGTCAGTCATGAATCGAAAGAGACATGATCACCCAGACATTTATCATGTGTGGTACTTAACTGGCTGACTCAAATTCAATTATCAGGGTATAAGATCCAGATGGGTTTTTAGGGGATGTTTTTTTTAAAATTTGGCAGGAAATACTCTATGAAGGCAGGGTGGAGTAAAGGATAGCAGTTTCTATTAGAGAGCCAAGTTTGAATTTCAGTTGTATTCATTACGTTCAATTATATAATAATACACTTGGGAAAGATATGAATCCAACTCTTCTCCCCCAGCTATGGGTAAATAGCAAGACAGACTGGGTTCTATAGATTTAAGTGGCAACCAGTCTACCACAATAAGAACTGGCAAACTACTACAGGAAAATCTTCGCAACACGTGTGGTTGGGGACTGCTTGTGGAGCCAAAAATATCCTATGAAACTTCTAGAGAATAAGCCATCTCAAAGTGCCAAGGGTAAATGGCGCCATAAGTAAGATTCCAAGTGTACATTGTATACCAATTTGTAGTTGCATCATGAGAAATACAGTATCCAGTTAATTTTCGTTTCATATTTAATGGAGTAATCAATCTATTCAGTCAGTCAGTCAAGTGCCATACATGATACACGCTTTGAGCGATCATGTCTCGAAAGAGACAAGACTGACTGGGCAGAAAATTATCCCGCAGTAGTTGCCATTGCTTTCTGTGGTAGATTGGTTGCCAGCTAAGGCTATAGAACCCAATCTGTCCTATTATTTAATCCATAACTGGAGGGAAGAGATAGATTAATACCTTTCCCAAGGGTATTTGTGCATAAGTGAATGCAAGGAAATTTGTGTATAAGTGAATGCGACTGAAATTCAAACTCGACATCCCAAGTATAGCATTCAAATAAGGAAAAGTATTAATTGAGCTTTTCTTCCTCCAGCTATGGGTTGAATAGCAGGACAGATGGGGTTCTATAGCCTTGGTTGCAACCAGTCAACTGCAGAAAGAAATGGCAGCCTACTGTTGGAAAATGTTCTGTTTAGTCAGTCATGTCTCTTTCAAGACATGATCACCCAAGCATGTATCATGTATGGCACTTAACTGACTGACTGATCTTCAACAAAATTGGTGACATCTGACATGAGATTTTTAAACAAATCCTTCTACAGGTAGTATCAACTATAAAAAAGACAAACTTTACAGGAATTCATTGTCACTTGAGCCAGTCAGTTCAGTGCCATATGTGATACACGCTTTAGGCAATCATGTCTTGAAAGAGACAAAACTGACTGGGCAGAAAATTATCCCGCAGTAGTTGCCATTGTTTTCTGTGGTAGACTGGTTGCGAGCCAAGGCTATAGAATCCAATCTGTCCTATTATTTAACCCATAACTGGAAGAAATAAGTGAATGCAAGGAATTCAACTGGAATTCAAACTCAGCTCCCCAATTTGTCGTTATGAGTCGATATCCACTGCACCACAACTCACATCTTATCACTTGAGTACTTTGTAGAATTTTTACATTAATCTGACATCATTGATATATATATATCAAATACATTTATTTGTTATTCACTGATAAAAATGATGATAGAAATGGTGGTGGGGGTGTCTCCTTTATGATTTCCCCCAGAGTTGCCAATGTATATAAGTGTGAATTATTCATCATTATTTATTAAATATTTATAAGATTCCAAGTGTACATTGATACCAATTTGTAGTTGCATTATGGGAAATACAGTATCCAGTTAATTTTCATTTCATATTTAATGGAGTACAGTAAAAGTGATGGTGATATTAGTCATTTCCTTATAAGGAAACAATTGGCATTCATTGATTGAATGTTTGCTGTTACTGTCAGTTAAAATTTATTGGACCTTTCTCTCCAAACTGTTCATCAGGAAAAATGGGTTTCCCAAGTTCACTGTTACCATCCTAATATTCTTCATCATCATCATTTATCCATCATCACACCCAGATGGTGCATAGGGCAGCAACTTTTTGTTGCTGTTTCTGTAACAAACTGTTTTTTACGGGGCAGGGTTGTTAGCGCTGCACTCAACCCTGGAGGACCGGTGAACCATTCTTGGTCCGTAAGTTTACAGCACCTGGTATTCCCAAATGGTCACCCATTTAAGTACTGACCTGGCTTGATGTTGCTTAACTTTGGTGATCGGACGGGAACCGGTGTATTCAACACGATATAGCTGTAGACTATCATCCTAATATTGATAGATCCTTATTAAATGATGAACATTCACCTTTTTGTTTGAAAGAAGCAATTTACAGTTTCTTTTTGGTAGATTTTATTTACCAACATCACTGTAATGAATCTTGGATGTGCTGGTGGTTTGATGGATCACAGTCCAGAATTGTTAATTGAAGAGCTGAGTTCCAATTCCAGTTGGGTTGATTATATTCACTTATGCACAAATTTTATGGATGGATGTTGTGGTTCAGTGGATATCAGCTCGGAACGAGAAATCAGGAAGCCGAGTTTGAATTCCAGTTGAATTTCTTGCTTTCACTTCCATGCAAATACTCTTGGGAAAGGTATGAATCCGTCTCTTCCCTTAAGTTATGGGTTAAATAACAGAAAAGAGTGGGTTCTATAGCCTTGGCTGGCAACCAGTCTACTGTAGAAAGTAATGGCAAACTACTGCGGGATAATCTTCTGCCCAGTCAGTCATGTCTCTTTCATGATATGATTGCCCAAGCCTGATCAGGAAAGAAAGTTTGGCTGTTTAGTTATATTAATTCAATGAAACATCCACCCTTTTTAAGTTATTGAATATCAAATATAAATCTTAGAGGACAAAGATCACAACTGTTACAAAGACAGATACAGGTCTGGTTTTCACTAGAGTCAAAATGGTCAACACTGCTTTGATATGCACAAGAGTCAAAAATGTAACTGATTAATTTTTCAGTTTATCAACTCTTTCAGAGATATTTAAGGTGGAAACATATACTGGATAGTATAATTCCTTTTTTTGTGAGTGAATACTATATTAACATTTTTGAGAATAACATTGATTTTACCAGATAAAAGTCCAACTATTTAACTCATAGCTAGGGGTAATGAATTTACATGTCATTAAATGTAATAAACCTGATGAGAATTTTAACTCAGCTCTCTGTCTTCTTATTCTGAACTGCTATACATTATACGAGCAACACATCCTCGAAAAGGTAGACCCATTTAAGTTTTACCCAAGGTTCAAAAAACATGTCCACCTCCTTCAAATTAATCATTTGAAGAAACAAAGTCCTCCTCCTCCTCAAAACTTACTCATTTTCCATTTTGCTATATTGTTTAGCAAATTTACAAATCAACTATCTGACCATGTATAGTATACTGTTGTCATATCTGGTCAGGCACCCCTGCTGTTCATCTCAGTGTTCTAGACAGGCTCCAAAGGAGAATCTGTGATGTGATTGGTTCTGACCTGGCAGCTTGACTCCAGCCACTCTCTCACCAGTGGGATGTAGCTTCCCTCTGTCTCTTCTACAAATGTTTTTATGGGTTCTGCTCCGACGAACTTAGGTCACTGGTGCCCCCTCCTCAAGAATTTACTCATGCAACCAGACTGGCAACAAGGTCCAACCCATTTACACTTAGATCAACCAAATGCAGCCGACAATTCTACTCCAGTAGCTTCTTTTCTCACACTTCCCGCCTGTGGAACTCCCTTCAGTATACTTACTTTCCTGACGGCTACAACCTCCATGAATTTAAATGTAATGTCAATTCCCATCTCTTATCCACTTGACTCCAGTCCTTTCTACATCACACTGTATATCTTGTTCTTTCCCTTTCTCTCTACCTTCACAACTGTCCTCACACCTGTGTTCTCATATTTCTCTTGCTCTTTCTCTGACACTCACTGTAACTGGTTTTTCTTTCTCTTCACTCCTCCTCCTTTCACTCTCAGTCACCCCTTGATTCTAAGTGGCCTTTTTATCTTGCTGAGAGTGAAATATTAAAAAGAACAAAGTTGCAAATGAAGAAGTCTGAAAAATAACTGAACATGCCATACGCTTATGACATCAGAATTATCTGTTTTTATCTGGATGAAGACGGAACTACATCTTCCTGAATAGATAACAGAAAATAAATAACAAAGAAAATAAGGGGATTAAAACAAGTTGCACATATGTTATGCTTGAAAGATCCAATTTGTGAGCTGAGGATAAGCACGAACATGATTCAACACTCCTTAGGTTACTAGATATAACCAACCATCTTAGAAATGTTTGAGGATACAGGTGATGAAAAATTATAAAGTAACCAAAATGAGTATACAGATCTACAAGTATCATTATGTAATAATATCAATTAGGAATATCATTGTTAATAAGATAGATTTTTGCTAACTGATAAATATTTTTCACATTTGAAGTTAAAATTTGCTCTTACCTTTTCTCATTGAGTTACAGATTTTTGCATAATAATTCAGTCAGTTAAGTTCCATACGTGATACATGCTTGGTAATCATGTCTAGAAAGAGACATGACAGACTAGGCAGAAGATTATCCCGCAGTAGGTTGCCATTGCTTTCTGCAGTAAACAGGTTGCCAACCAAGGCTATAGAACCCAATCTGTTTTATTATTTGACTCACAGCTACAGGGTGAAGAGATGTATTATATTATTAAGTAGTAATTAGTGGGGGATCAGTTTATTACTTCATAATAATATAAAATCGATCCCCACTTTATGACCAGATGAAGCCTTAATCATGTTCCTCACTGTTATATTCAGTCAGTCAGTTAAATGTCAAACGCGATACACGCTTGGGCAATCATGTCTAGAAAGAGACATGACTGACTGGGCAGAAGATTATCCTGCAGTAGGTTGCCATTCCTTTCTGCAGTAGACTGGTTGCCAGCCAAGGCTATAGAACCCAATCTGTCCTGTTATATGACTCATAGCTAGAGGGAGAAGTATACACTTTTGACTCCCTTGATAAAGTTTATTTACAAGATTATAAACACATGTAAAAATATGCAATATTTATTATTTCAGTTAAGCACAATACGTGATACACGCTTGGCACATGACTGATTGGGCAGAAGATTATCCCGCAGTAGGTTGCTGTTGCTTTTCAGTGGTAGACTGGTTGCCAGCCAAGGCTATAGAACCCTATCTGTCCTATTATTTAACCCATAACTGGAGGGAAGAAACAGATTAATACTTTTCCCAAGGGTATTTGTGCATAAGTGAATGCAAGGAACTCAACTGGAATTTGAACTCAACTCACTCGATTTGTCATTCGGAGTTGATAGCCACTTCACCACAACGCACATCCCATAATAATTACTTTTTGTGTAAATCAATCTGCAATGATTTTCACACTGGGACTGACTCTTAAAAACCATTATGAATGGCAGAATGAATATATCTGAATTATATGGGAGGATTTTTTTTACATGAAAATACTTCCCAAAGTAATGAAAGTAAAAAAAATCAAATAATAAGAAAAAGAAATTCAGATTTCTGAGGATGTTGGTTGGTCGTTTTGTTTTTATGGCATATCAACCTCGGCAGGTCATTTATTGCCAACTAAATTTTATTTCTTTATTGCTGGTAATTCCTTTTTCTTTCAACAATTTATTCTTGTTTTTATATAAATTTTGTGTCTAGTAATACTTTTTTTTCTTTTCAAGTATCAAGATTCATTGGGATTTGATTTCAAGGGCAAGGTCCCCAAGTCTCCTATCCTTGTTATTTAACCCATAACTGAAAGGAAGGGGCAGATTAATACCTTTCCCAAGGGTACCAGTGTTTAAGTGAATGCAGGGTATTTAACTGGAATACGAACTCGGCTCACCAATTTCTCTTTCCGAGCTGATATCTACTGCAACACAATGCACATCCGTCACTAAATGCTTACAGCACCTGGTATTTCCAAGCGGGCACTCATCTAAGTACTGACCAGGCTCAATGTTGCTTTACTTTGGTGATCGAGCGAAAACCGGTGTATTCAACGTGATATGGCCGTAAGCCTTTCAGAGAATGTACTTTCATTATTACCTCTGTCTTAAGGCAGAGGTATTGTATTTTGTTTTGTCTATTTGTCCGTCCCTTGTCAAAATATCCCAAGACCTGCTGGAGAGATTCAGATGAAACTTTCAGGGACAATTGGCCTCATGATTGGCAGAAACAGATTAGATTTGGGATTCGATCTGATATGGGATAAAGTTTCTGGGTTATTTTTTCATGCTTTTTTTACTGATATATTTTTGTAAGTTTCACATGCGAAATACTGAATCACCTCCTCTAGATTACATTATATCATTACATTTTCTTAACACTATTCTTTCCATGAAAATTTTATTATTTATTATACAAATTTAATATTTATTATCCTGTTGTGGCTCTTCATCGCCAATTTGTTGTGAAGTTGTGGCAAAACTTCACCGCAAAGTTGTGGTGGCCTCTTTGTGCCAGAAGTAAAACACGGACCAAGAAAGTAGGTCTCAAAACAGTGAATTAGTATAACTAGATATTCAAAAGAAGTGTTAATATATAGTAATATAGAAATAAGTAAGTCCTAAGGTATTATTATGCTGCCTGACTAGTAGCTGTCATTAACTGCTGTACTTGATTGCTTGTAAATTGCTCTCTAGATGTCGCACAAGTAATTTATATATATCAAGAGGAAGAGTTCATTCCTTGTAGGTGGGTACCATAACAAAGAGAATGTTTCCCTAATCACTAAAATCTTAACCCTTTAAGGTTAGAGCTAAGTGTCATATTCCCCTCCTATCTTTAAAAATTGCTTCCTAATATAACCCTTTAGCTTGAGTGGCCCCTGGGCCTTGTACAGTGTGAACATTACTGAAAAAAAAACAAATTAAACTGGCATTGTTTTGACTGCTAAATGAAAGAAAACACTGTCATACATCGTGTCAAATTTAAAGTCTTCTAAATCAGCTATAGCAAAGGATGAACCTCAGAGTTTAACATAAAGGCAGAAAAACATAGGTTATATTTTTTGGAATCTAGAAATACTCAACATTGTAGTGACTGGTTTGTGTCAGAGGTTTAAGTGTTTAACGGCCTATCAACCTCTCTGGGTTACTTAATGCCAAAAAGTAGGCTTTTAAAGTATTTTTTTACTGTTCAGTTATGGTGAGAAATTTGATTTAGTCAGATTGTGATAAAAAATTGTTTTAATTTTTAAAAAATAAGATTCTTTTCCAGTTTTGTATTCAAAAATGTATTGCTGTTAATTTTTTTCCTTCAAAAATGTACTTTTCTATAAAAGTATATTTATATGTATATATTTCTATAAAACTATTTATTGCCAAGTGTATAATTCTAAATGAAAATAGAATGGTTCTTTTGTTATTATTACTTTGAAAAATTTTACAAGGCAAAGAATCAAAGTTAAACTCATCTGAATCACCCTGAATTTTCTTTATTCTTTCATTGATGAAACTGCAATTCGAACTCGGCTCCCTGATTTTTCGTTCCGAGCCAATATCCCCTTCACAAAAACTGATGTAGTCACTCCAAATGAAAGGAAAACCTATTGAATGATCTCATGGAAATATATATATATATAAGTGAATAGAATCCACTCATACAAATGTGTTGGGCAGGTCCATTATAGTATGGACTAACCCACCTGCTGAATTAGATACTTCTCTTCTCAATGAAGTAGATTACTTCAAGGGGACAAAAAGAAGGCAGCCCTGTTAGAAGGCAAGTTAATTGATTTCTACATAGTGGAGCCTTTTTTTCTGTTTTGTGCTGCTTTATTATCGTAGAACACAATGAGATTTGATATAAAAAGCAACAAAAATAAGAAAAAAGATAATCCTCAAGCAAGCAAGATCATGTCAACAGATTATCATTTTTAATTAGAAAACTGTTGAGGAAAATACTAAGTCTGATTGGTCCAGCAAAGTAAAACTGGCAGGTGCTCTCAAAAATGACCTCTTAGCAGTTGTTAACTGGGGCAAGAAATGGCTTGTGAAGTTTAACACCACCAAACCAAGAACCTAGAGATCTATTTTTGCCCTCTTTCAGTATGGTTGGTGCTAACCTCTGAGAGAGCATTTCATTGCATCTTCTCGATCACACAATTTTTCCACCAACATGAAGCAGAGTAATTATAATGAATCATTCTTTAAATCTACTGCTCAACGAGTTGATTTGCTGCACTGTACCAAACAGTTTTTCTCATGAAAGTGCACATTTATCATATCTACCATTTATAATGCACTGAATATTGCTGCCAAATGTTGGTTAATTGTGGGTGATTTGACACGCAAGTAGATTGGTGTGGTCACTCCACATGAAAATAACCTGAGTGATTTAATGGAGAGACATATAAAGTGAATAGAATCTACTCATAAAAATTTGTTGGGCAGGTCCATTATAGTAAAGTGGACTAACCCACTGACTGCCTTAGCTCACTCAGTCAAGTGTCATACGTGATACATGCTTGGGCAATCATGTCTTGAAAAAGACATGGCTGACTAGGCAGATTATTATCCTGCAGTAGATTACTATTGCTTTCTGTGGTAGACTGGTTGCCAGCCAAGGATATTTAACCCATAACTGGAGTGAAGAGACAGATTAATACCTTTTCCTAAGGGTATTTGCGCGTAAATGAATGCAAGAAATTCAAGAGAAATTCAAACTCACCTCCCCGATAGATACTCTCCTATAAATGAGGTAGATTCGCTGGCCTGCTTTCAGACAAGGAGAAAGAAGGAGGCAGTCATGTTAGAAGGTAAGTCATTTGACTTCTATACAGTGCTCCTCCTTCATATATTTTTGACAAAATTCAAAGAAGGGTCTGTAATATTATTGATCCTGACCTGTGAAACAATCACCAGACATTACACTTGATCATCTTCCACTAGAAACTTTGAGTAGCATCCTGTGTCTTGCGGTAAGAATCAATGACAGAATTTGTTGTAGATAGACAATGATTTATGTTTGCGAAATATAGTAACTTAAGATCACTCAAGAGAAGAAATTGGACAACAGTCACATACAAAATGCCTATATGTCCTGCAATTTTTGACAAAATTCAAAGAAGGGTCTGTAATATTATTGATCCTGACCTGTGAAACAATCACCAGATATTACACTTGATCATCTTCCACTAGAAACTTTAAGTAGAATCTTGTGTATAATGGTAAGAAGCAATGACAGAAATTTTTAATGATAGATAATTAAATAGAGGATGTGCATTGTGGTGCATTGGATATCGGCTCGGAACGAGAAATTGGGGAGCCGAGTTCAAATTCCAGCTGAATTCATTGCATTCACTAATGCGCAAATACCCTTGGGAAAGGTATTAATCCATATTCCTTCCAGTTATGGGTTAAATAACAGGACAGATTGGGTTCTATAGCCTTGGTCGGCAACCAGTCTACCGCAAAAAGCAATGGCAACCTACTGCGGGATAATCTTCTGCCCAGTCAGTCATGTCTCTTTCGAGACATGATCACCCAAGCGTGTATCATGTATGGCACTTAACTGACTGACTGAATATAATAGTTGAAAACATGATTAAAGCCCCTATTGGGCATTAAGTGAGGGATCAGTTTTATATTGTTATGAAGTAATAAACTGATCCCCCCTCTAATTACTACTTAATAATATAATACATCTCTTCTCCCTCTAGCTATGAGTCAAATAACAGGACAGATTGGGTTCTATAGCCTTGGTCGGCAACCAGTCTACCACAGAAAGCAATGGCAACCTACTGCGGGATAATCTTCTGCCCAGTCAGTCATGTCTCTTTCGAGACATGATCGCCCAAAGCGTGTATCACACATGGCACTTAAATCTGGTAACTTAAGATCACTCAAGAGAAGAAACTGGACAGCTGTCACACACAAGATGCCAATGTAAAGTTCTGGACATGAAATGTGCATTAAATGAGGAAGTTGAAAATAAATGACTGTGGCAATCCATGCAAGTCATTGTCCTGCAAGACTTGCAAATGAAGCCATTAAATGCATACTAGCAGACCCCATGCCCCTCCAAAAAAAAAAGAAACCTTGCTCAAGTTAAGCTGACAATAGACAGTGAAGATCGACATCCAGTTGATTAAAAAAAAAAGGTGAAATTGCATGAGCAGATGGTATATTGTGTAGTATATTGGCGATATGCCACATGATTCAGGAGCAACTTAGTCTGAGTGAGTTATCCCTCCACTATGCATTTTATAAGAAAAACTAGCAGTATAGCCCGGCGTTGCTTGGGTGTAATGAAAGCTTTAAAACTAATCTATGGTCCTGGAGCTCAGACTCAGCCTAAAGAACATTTGTGTAAAGTTTGGTGAGAATCGGATAAAAATTGTGGATTTGTATAAAGGACATACAAACAGATACAAACATCTTGCCTTTTATATATATACTAGCAGTATAGCCTGGCATCGCTCGGGTGTAATGAAAGCTTTAAAACTAATCTATGGTCCTGGAGCTCAGACTCAGCCTAAAGAATATTTGTGTGAAGTTTGGTGAGAATCGGATAAAAATTGTGGATTTGTATTAAGAACATAGAGACAGATAAACAGACACACATGCAAACATCTTGCCTTTTATATGTATATATATATATTATCAATTTCCTGCACTACTGTAAGAACTGCAACCTTGAAATTTCTGAATATCGTTTCTTATGTCTTTGTCTATGAGTGTATCAAATTTGATTAAAATCTGACCACTCCTTCTATAACCCGATTTTTTCGATTATTGATTTTCAATATTTATCAGGAGTACCTCCACACAAAACCTAGCTAAGAATACTCACAGATGCTTATAGTACAACTGTGTAAATTTTCAAGAAAATCGGTTCAGCCGTTTCGGAGTCTATAGGTAATGGACACTCACACACACACACACACACACACACACACACAAATTTCATTTATAAATAAGTTTAGATTTAGATTAGATTATATCTGAAAAATAGTTATTATTCTCAAAATGCAATATTCATTTGCAAAAAAAGAATAATTCCAACAAACCAAGATATTTTTCAGCATTAAATAATTCAAAAGCCATAAAGTACAAATCAATCAACCAACACAAAGTTAGCTATTTAAACATTAAAAATCAAATACGGCTTTAAGAAATTTTTCCAAATAAGTATTTCATTATTTACACTATTTACATTCAGACAGTTGTCCCCATCTTTGTGATTGTTATCACAATGTTTCAACCATTGTGTTCTTTGGCCTTCATCAGATGTACACTACCGACCATAATTATTAGGCCACCCCAGTATTTTAAAAAGATGATGTATTTCATACTATTTTTTAGTATTTTATTGCCAAGTGAATAATTGTAAATGAAAATAGAGTGGTTCTTTTGTTAATACTGCCCAATAACATGTGCATCAAATGAATTTATAAATTTTTAATAATTGCAGTTTCATCAATGAAAGAATAAAGAAAATTTAGGGTGATTCAGATGAGTTTATCTTTGATTCTTTGCCTTGTAAAATTTTTCAAAGTAATAATAACAAAAGAACCATTCTATTTTCATTTAGAATTATACACTTGGCAATAAATAGTCAAATAGTATGAAATACATGATTTCTTTTAAAAACCTGGGGTTGCCTAATAATTATGGCCGATGGTGTGTGTGTGTGTATATATATATATATATATATATATATATTCGAGTGAGTATAGAATGAGGAGAGAAAAAAGATAAAAATTTTCCGTCCAAAACATTAATTTAAAACAGTGTTCGATATATGATGTATAGAGCATATATATATATATATAATGTATATATAAAATCAACAGGGTACGATTGGTAAATTGTCGCTATTTGCCTTGTAAAATTTTGCAAATTAATACTAACAAAAGAACCATTCTATTTTCATTTAGAATTATCTACTTGCCAATAAATACCAAAAAAATTATGAAATACATCATTTCTTTTTAAAACTTATTATGGCAGGTAGTGTATATCCATGTGGGACACTTACAGAGAATCATTAACTGAATCCCTTATTATTTAATCTACAAGGGTAGACTGTTCTTGTTTCCCCTGTCCATGTCTATGGATATCTTGTCTCGTTCTTATTTTTAGTACTGCTCAGTTATTGCTCACCCATTTCCACCAAGTTCAAGTACACAGTGCCCAGCCCAGGGATTGAAGTCGTAATTACTGTGTCACCAAATTCACACACCAACACTAATCTATGATGCTATTGTTTCTGTGGGGAACATGGAGTTTTAAACCTAACCTGCCAGTTGATTTTTTTTATTGTTGTTATTGCCTGTCATGTTTGACTTCTGCTGTGACTGAAATTTCATGATACACAAAACAATTTGTTGCAAAATAATCAGGTCTCAGATAAATTCCAAAAACCCCAGTCGATAAAAATATAATTAGACTTCTCAAGATGCTTACCTGTTGGGGAAATTCAAAGTTCATTAACAGCAGATAATCCACTTACCTAGAAAGAAAAAAAAAACATTTATTTTTGTTTCTTGTTTAAATTAACTATGCATTTTAACAATACATTTCATAATTCACACTCCTTCTCCCATTAGGGCACCAAAGAGAGGTCAAATCTCATGGACATACAGTACTGTGCAAAAGTATTAGGACAACAACTATTTTATCTTTTATGAGGAATATTGAAAGAAAATAAACAATTTAATTAAAGTAATTTTATTTGATTTGCTCAACAAATGCTTTAACAAGAAAAAATACTTGTTACAAAATAATTTTAAGATTTAGTATAATAGCCTTTTGCTTTGATCACAGCCTTCATTCTGTCAGGCATTGACATCACAAGCTTCTTCAATGTATTTAATTGTATCTCTTATCAATTTGAGAGGCGGGGAATGAGAAAAAAGTCAGTCATATCCAAGGATAATAGAATAATGAATAGTTTCAAAATAACTTGTTTAATAGAAAATAGGAAAAATTAAATATAGATTCTTTTTAATACATTTCTGTTACACCTAGTTTTAAATAATCAATATTTATTAGCAATTTACTTGGCTTTTCACCCTGTATTTGAATTTCAGTGAGGTTTTTAGGAAAATCACTCTGTCCTAATACTTTTGCACAATACAGTTTGAAAGAAGTTTCTACATATCAGAACAATTTTAGACAAATGAGATAGCAGAAAATTAGCTGCTTTTTAAAAATGTTTCATAATTCATAGAATCATGTACAGCAATTAACTGATTGATCTGGATAAAAAGATCAAATAGCAAGACAGATTGAGTTCTATAGCCTTGGCTGGCAACCAGTCTACAGCAGAAAGTAATGGCAACCTACTGGAGTAAAATTTTCTGCCTAGTCAGTCACGACTCTTTCGAGACATGATTACCCAAGCATGTATCATGTACAGCAATTAACAGATTTATCTCGATAAAAGGATTGAAAAGCAAGACAGATTTTTCTCGTTTTTTTCAGTAGGTTCCCATTGCTTTCTGCAGTAGACTGGTTACCAACCAAGGCTGTAGAACCCAATTTGTCTTGTTATTCAACCCTTTTATCCAGATCAGTTATTTAATTGCCGTACATTATACTTGGGTGATCATGTCTTTTTAAAGACATAACTGACTAGACAGAATATTTTACCACAATAGGTTCCCATTGCTTTCTGCAGTAGACTGGTTACCAACCAAGGCTATAGAGCCCAATTTGTCTTGTTATTCAACCCTTTTATCCAGATCAGTTATTTAATTGCCGTACATTATACTTGGGTGATCATGTCTTTTTAAAGACATAACTGACTAGACAGAATATTTTACCACAATAGGTTCCCATTGCTTTCTGCAGTAGACTGGTTACCAACCAAGGCTATAGAGCCCAATTTGTCTTGTTATTCAACCCTTTTATCCAGATCAGTTATTTAATTGCCGTACATTATACTTGGGTGATCATGTCTTTTTAAAGACGTAACTGACTAGACAGAATATTTTACCACAATAGGTTCCCATTGCTTTCTGTAGTAGACTGGTTATCAACCAAGGCTGTAGAACCCAATCTGTCTTGCTATTCAACCCATAGCTGGAGGAAGAAGAGACATAATCCCAAAATTCTACTGGCACCAAATCACCTAGATACCAATAGAAAATGAATTCAGTAAATATACTAAATGGGCGTTTTAGTAGTACCCCCTTGAATATGCATTATTGTGGTATGTCAGATGAATGATCATAAATAACTTGCACCCATTCTCTGAAACACTCTTCCCATCTACCCAACCCTCATCCTCGGTATTCTTACCCGTCTATCACCCTCCTTCTGACATTTCCTATATCTAACCACTCTTTCTCCTCACTTTCCTCTATGTAACCCCCTAACCATTCTTTCTCATCACTTTCCTCTATGTAATCCTCTAACCACTCTTTCTCATCACTTTTCCCAATGTAACACCCTGCGCAACAGTGGCAGTGAAATGCCTTGCTTGGGGTGAAATGATTAAAAAAAAAATGAATTCTTGTGGTAACTTAGTAAAGTGTAATGAATAAATAAGTCAGAAATTAGATTAGCTAGGTTTAGGATAGTAAGTGATGACCAGCCTCAATCCACTTGAGCCAAAATTGTATTTCTGATGCAATAAATATTGTATTTCTGATGCAATAAATATACAGTAAATATAGAAAAATAGAAAGGGGCATAAGACAAGGATGTGTCTTCTCGCCAGACTTGTTGAACCTTTACAAGGGGGCAATCCTAAAAGAATCAGAAGTCCTACGAGGTTTGTTTTAAGATCACAATTTTAACATTATAAGATATGCAGATGAAACAATGTTGATAGTACACATAAAAAACGCAACTACAAGAATGTCTACAGAAGGTAGTGAAGTTAAAGTGAGAAGAAAGGACTAAATATCAGTTGCAAGAAAACAGAATGTGTTGTAACCCAAAATATTAGGAACAAAAATATAACAAACACAGTTAAAATATATTTTGAAACACAACATTTGTTTTTGAAATTCTCGCCGGCCAGGATACAGTAGGATTGGGTTGGATAACAAATTACTCACTACGTGTGGTGGATTTTTCAACAGCTATGTTATTATTTTCTCCTACTCTTTTTCTGTGAAGAGTCAATGAATCATTAGGGGAGAGTTATCTTTCTTGTTTTTATGACTTATTTTGGGAATTTATTTGCAGTCGAAAGTGTTTTTTCTGAAGTCTATACAATTTCCTAAGTACATGTTTTGGTGGAGTCCTAGGATTATTGTATGGTATATCTTGGGAACACTGTGGACGCAGTTTGAAGGTGTCCGATAGGATATCTAGTGGTAAGATAAAGTTTGATTTGGTCTCTGCAATGTGTGATGGTCATAAGTGGTTTGCATGTCGAGCCCAAACTCTATATCAACATCATATGTAACATTTCCAGAACAATGTAGAATGCATCCTTCAATCCATTTTTCTTTGCCATTGTGGTAGTCTTTAGCAAGTATGGATTGTTCTGGTACATATGTGTGCTTCACTGCTCCATGATGTAGGTTAAATTGTTTCTCCATAACCATCTTCCTTTTTTGGGAAAGTTTTGGAGTAGGATGTACGATATTTATATGCAAATGAACTTTACGATTCATCAGTGTTTCTGCTGGTGAGTTGGCATTAGGTGTGTTTGGATTTGGTGTAGCTTTGTAACTAAGGAATATTTCTAATATTTCTTGTGTGGTTCCCTCCCCTTTGTTTTTTAAAAGTATCTACAAAGCTCTCCACCTGTCCATTTGATAGTGGATGAAAAGGTGTATGTTGATTGCCATTAAGTGCACAGAAATTTGAAAAAAATCTTCTTGCTACAGCAGCGCTAGCCACCCTGCCCCCCACGCTTTTTATGCCGTTCCAAGACAACCAAAATTTGCATGTGTGCAAATATCGTCTCATTTTGGATGAGATAGGCATGCATAAATTGTGTCTTCAACAGCGACCATCTTTCTTTTTTGTTATTATCTTGCAGGCAAGACACGTTCAAGCTCGTTTTGAATTCCGAGGTAAGTCATGTCTTTCGTTACATAATGTATTGCTGGAAAGAAACATGTTCGACTCACTTAAGATTTTTGTGTATGCTAATGTGATTCTTAGCTGAGAATAAATACTAAACTATTACGTCATCTCTATGTGAATACACAAAAACAGAAAGAGAATTAATACAAGACTGTTTTCTCATTGGATTTAACTTACACAACGATATGAACCTAAGAGAATGAGAAACCCTACCAGGATTTATCATCAGTGGACACAATACGTAAAATGCACAAGTGATAACATGTTTAAGGCTGATTCAGGACAACTTAAAATGTCTTAGATAAGGTAGTAATAACAAGCAAGAAGAAAAGACAATTAACTAACGACTGATATATAAAAATCAAGCAAGTACAGAAATTTAACAAACAAGTAACAAGAGAGAAACAGTGGCAAAAATATCACAAAACACAGACGAATAGTAAATGATGCATAAGAATATTAGTGTCTTCTGATATTGCAATGTCAATTAAGTGCCATACGTGATACAGATTGTGTGGGGAAGAAAAACGAGCTATAGCATCATTTGAACCTACATATAGTTTGTTGAATGCAAAATCTGAAATTCTAAATAAGTTTAAACATAGGAAGTCTTGGCTTTTAAATTAAGATGTAAGTTTTATTTTGTGTTGTTGTCGTTAGTATGTTTAGGTTGCCGTCTTCGCTAGTTGGCATTTTTTTTTTCTAATAAAATTTTCCCCCACTTTGTGTTTGGTGTCTTCTTTGTTTTGGTCACATGGGTTATTGAGTTCCCTCCCTATATCTTGTCATTATCAGTATCCTTTTTGCCAACCTTCCCTGAAGATCCGGTTCGGTGAAACCTTGGTAGGTTTCTTGGCTCTTTAGGTTATTTACTTTTTCTGCTCTGCTTACGTATTGAGCACTTTTTTGTTATAGATTACTCATTTTGTGTTTTTTCTTTGGGCTACGTACTTTGACTGATGTTCATGTACTTAGCCCTTTCTTTTTTTACAACCATTTTTCCTTCCATGTATATACTTGGAAGGTTTTTCGAAATGAGTGTAGTTTACATTTATATATATATATATATATATGTTTAGCTATTTTAACCATTCATCTTCACATCAGTATCACAAAAAATCAATTTATTTTTATTTTTATTTTTTTCCGGATATTTGCTGGAACCATTTATACATTATCATCACTGGACATTCATTTATTTGTGGACAACCTTATTCTAGAAATTTTTCCTCTTCTCCTGTGCAACCAAAAACATCTTGCATTCCAATAACGTAGCAAACAGAGATTAGGACACAGGCCGGAGCCTGATCAACCTTGGTTGGGTCAACCTGGGGAGAAAGTATGATGTTTTAAAAGACCAAAACCGTCAATGAACCAGGGTAACATCAGTGATGATGTGTCCTAACCTCATCTAAATGATGTATTTTTCAAATTCAAAATATATATAAACATACATATATATATATATATATATATCAAAGACGACTGAAAAGGCAAAAGAGAGTCCACAGGCATATTGCAAAAGAAGAAACTATTAGCATAGAACTTACAGTTACATCGAGTCATTTTGACTATAAAATCAGGACTCCTTGTTGCCATTTGTACTAGCATACTTCATAAATCTTAGCTACTATAGAGTGATATTTATTTTGTTTTATACAAAAACTAGCAGTATACCCTGGCATTGCTCGAGTGTAATGAAAGTTTCATAACCAATCCATAATCCTGGAGCTCAGACTCAACCTAAAGAATATTTGTGTGAAGTTAAGTGAGAATCGGATAAAAGTTTTGGATTTGCATAAAGACATACAGATAGATAAACACACACACAAACATCTTGCCTTTTATATATATATATATATATATATATATTATCAATTTTCTGCACTATTGTAAGAACTGCAACCTAGAAACTACTGAATATCGTTTCTTATGTCTTTGTCTATCAGTGTATCAAATTTGATTAAAATCGGACCACTCCTTCTATAACCCGATTTTTTCGATTATCGATATTTATCGGGGGTACCTCGACACAAAACCAAGCTATTAACACTCACAGACGCTTATAGTATAACTGTGTAAATTTTCAAGAAAATCGGTTCGGCCGTTTCAGAGTCTATAGGTAACGGGGACACACACAGACAAAGTTCCATTTATAAAATAAGTTTAGGTATGATACATCACTAAAAGGAGGAATGAGAATGACTGGTCTTCATCTGCCTTATCATTAAACTTACTTATCCACAATCACTGACCCAAACACACCACATTCTTACTTAACCATTTTTACTACAGCCACCAAAATGTCTCACAGTCTATATAAAGTCCCCTCTAGTTCCAATATGAACAATTTGTCATGTGTTAAAATAACAACATTAAAAACGAAAATTCAATGAATATTTACAATTATTACAGATTTATACGTCAGAAACTTAACAAAGCAGTGTTAGTAATAACCCCGACTCACAAACATTGTGGCCAAAACATCAGTTAACTGGAGAAAATTAATGCAGGACTTAATTAATTCAAGGATCATTCAACCAAGCACTCTCTCAAACACAATGACAAATATGAAAACCACATTCAAAAATAGGAAAGGCACTGGACATTCACTGGAGAACTGACATTTCAGGTCACCTAAATGGAAAGGGGAGTGGGAATTAAACTAAAGAAGAAAGTTCATCCGAACAATTACCACAAAAGTATTTATAGACAAAGTACAGGGAAACTACATTATGATAATAAAAAATAAGTGAAGACAAGATGCCAAGTCAAGACCAATAATATTGCAGATTCTTTGTATTTTATCAAGAATCTCTAAATAAATAGCAAATTCATGAGACCAGATAAGGCAGTAATCTTCAAAGCATGGGCGAATGGCAGACACATGTGTAGTCTTAAATGACACAGTGAAAAAATTTTTCGAAAAGCAAACCCAGCAATTGATTCAATATAATACTTCCACTTCATGACATTTTATTGCTTTTTTTATTTGGTCTTTTTAAGACATTTACTACTTTTTCCATTTCAACAAGGTATTTTTATCATAACATTTCATTTGATATATTCATCTGACAACTTCATGAGTACACAACATCTGGCAGTCTTTTGAAATTCACTTTTCTCATTTGTCTCCTCAGTAAAAACAACACATTTTTGCAAGAGAACATGTAAGTACATTTGTTCACAGGTCAGACTTTCCAGACATTTACACAAAAAGGAAAGATCAGAAAAAAGAAGAAAAATATACATCCAAATTTATATATATATATATATATATATATATATATATATATATATAAATTTGGATGTATATTTTCCTTCTTTTTTCTGATCTTTTCCTTTTTGTATATATATATATATATATATATATATATATATATATATATATATACTATCAGTATAGCCCGGCGTTGCTCGGGTATAATGAAAGCTTTTATATGTATATTATCGATTTTCTGCACTATTGTAAGAACTGCAACCTTGAAACTTCTGAATATCGTTTCTTATGTCTTTGTCTATGAGTGTATCAAATTTGATTAAAATCGGGCCACTCCTTCTATAACTCGATTTTTTCGATTATCGATTTTCGATATTTATCAGGAGTACCTTGACCCAAAACCCAGCTGAGAACACTTGCAGACGCTTATAGTAGCACTGTGTAAATTTTCAAAAAAATCGATTCAGCCATTTCGGAGTCTATAGGTAATGCACGCACACACACACACACACACACACACACAAAGTTCCATTTATAAATAAGTTTAGATATAGATTTAGATTTAGATATAATGTAGAATCCTTGATTTTTGGTAAGACAAATTCCTGAATTTCTATTTCACTTGACTTTGGATAAATTTGAACCATTCATGGTTGTATGAATTTGGTCTGAGGACCGGTGAGATGATAAGGGAGCCACAAAATATATTACCTATGGATTTGTAAAAATATCCAACTTTTGTTCTTATATATATATAAATATAAGAAAAATTAAGACAGATGCGCTATTTCATGGTAATTCGGAAGTATAGGCCTATTTCAGGCGAGCCATCTTCAGCTTCCGTCTTTATTCGACAAAGGATTCTACATGATTTGGATTCTTCTATGCCCACAAGGCATGTTGATATATATATATATATATATATACATACATACATATATATATATATATATATATATATATATATATATATATATATGATTGTTTAATTACTTAGTTTTTGGTCATAATAAAATTAGACCAGTGCACATTTGTATTAATAAGTGTTCAATACAATAATATAGTAGAACTTTTGTATATTTCCTATAACTTGTTTACAAATGGAATATATATATATATATATATATATATATATATATATATATATACAGTACTGTGCAAAAGTATTAGGACAAGAACTATTTTATTTTTTATGAGGAATATTGACAGAAAATAAACAATTTAATTAAAGTAATTTTATTTGATTTACTCAACAAATGCTTTAACAAGAAAAAATACTTGTTACAAAATAAATGTAATATTTACTATAATAGCCTTTTCCTTTAATCACAGCCTTCATTCTGTCAGGCATTGTCATCACAAGCTTCTTCAATGTATTTAATGGTATCTCCTGCCAAGCAGCTTGTATTTGTTCCCAAAGTGTGTCTTGCAAAGTAACATTAGATTTATCAATTTGAGAGGGGGGAAATAAGAAAAAAGTCAGTTATATCCGAGGATAATAGAATAATGAGTAGTTTCAAAATAACTTGTTTAACAGAAAATAGGAAAAATTACATATAACTTTTTTTAATACATTTCTGTTACACCTAGTTTTAAATAATCAATATTTATTAGCAATTTTCTTAGCTTTTCACCCTGTATTTGAATTTCAGTGAGGTTTTTAGGAAAATCACCCCTGTTCTAATACTTTTGCACACTACTAGTAGTGTGCAAAAGTGTTAGGACAGGGGTGATTTTAAACTTTATTTTGATGCCTCATAAAAGATAAAATAGTTCTTGTCCTAATACTTTTGCACAGTACTGTGTGTGTGTATATATATATATATATATATATTTATTATCCTACCATGTCTTACCATTATAGCATGACTTGGAGTTTCATGCACTATGCAATCCTCAGGTGCATATTATGAACTGACCATTCTGCAATTTTAATTTTTGGTTCTCACATTATATAATTTATTGAAATGATTGGACAAAGATCAGCTCCTTGCTAATTGCTTCAAGCTTCATAAAATGCTAAATAATAAGGATTGACTTATAGTTAATTTATATATTTTAATAATTTAGTCTATGTTGAAATAAGGGCCATTTTATAAATAAGGTGAATTTTTCGGTATAAGAACTTCTAATACAGATAGAAGCTTACGTTTTTTAAAATGTTTTTCCTTTACTTCTTTTACAAAGGGATTTAATTTTTTTTGCAGATTGAAAAAAATCTTTGAGAGTTTTGGAGATTAACAAAGATGGCCGACCAAGAAGGATGCTCCAGGATTAAACAGAGGTCAGTTACCAAGTTTTTGGTTGCTGAAGGAGAATGTCAACTGTGTATGGTGCCACTCTCCTAAAGTGTTTGGTGTTAGTAAAGGCACACAGCTGTAAAACTTGCTTCAATATTATTTTCAGTAGGTATGCAAATTTGAGTTGCTATCATATATATATATATATATATATATATCCCCTGGATATGACAATAAACTATATCCACCAACAAAGCCTGTGATCAGGAGGTTTAGAGAAGTATGAAACCACTTCTTAATTGCTATTGTTTCCAAATCTGACCTGACTCAGGGTGGTAGCACCTGTTAGGACTCCAGCCATGGCAAATAGTTCACCCCTAAACTGGGGTCATTTAAGAGAAAAATATAGTTAGGCTGGGTAAGAGTCCTTAGCTTTGGATAGCAACTTGTCTTATAAAAGGAAATCTCTGAAATAAAAACCTCTACACTTACTGTGTGTATAATAGGGTAGACTGAACTCTTTAACCTTGGTAGGTAATCTTCCGAGAATTAGTGTCTCGATAAAAAACACTGAGATTCCACTCTCCTAAAGTGTTTGGTGTTAGTAAAGGCACAAAGCTGTAAAACTCACTCCAATATTCCATTACAGTTCAATTACGTATGATAGGTAGACTATGTAAAACATGGATTCAGATTATCAAAGGCAATTTAAGGAATTTGAGGTTACAGCCAGGCCTTACACAAAATTAGGTGGCCTGGAAAAAGACTATCAAGAAAACCTCATTCAACCCTTGTTAGCATGGAAATGGACATTAAATGATGATTCTTTATGTTTTAGAAATTCACAGTTCTTATTCTGTTAGATTAGTTTCTTTCCTATTTTGAGGTAAGAGATTCAAATCTACCCTGCTATTTAACTACAGTAAATATTACATGCTATTAGCTACAGTTTTAACAGTTAACTGAACAGAATAAATGAGAACTATTCATTTGTAATTGGAGAGTGAAATTAAGATGCAAGAAATGGTTTTGAGTTGCCATGGATTCTAGGGAAGATAGTGAGGATGATTCCTGCTGCCTTCTTCCTGTCCTGAGTATAATGATAAACTATATTCTACGTGGCCTTTGATTGTAAGACTGGAGGTTTTGAGGATCATGGAACCACCTCTTAATTGCTGTTGTTCCCAGGGCTACCCTGACCCGAAATGGTAGCACTTGTCTCAGCAGTGGTCCAATATGGACCTCCTTCCAAAAAACGAAAACAAACTGTCCTAAGTATGAAGTTAAACTGGTTAAGTGGGTAAAAGTTTTTAGATTTGAATAGCAACTTGTCTAAGAGATGGAAATCTCGAAAAAAGCCTCTACCCCTATTCTGTGTAGAATAGGGCAGGTTGAACTCTTTAACCTGAGTAGGTAATCTTTCTAGAGATAGTGTCTTGAGAAAAACACTGAGTTTCCAATTTCCTGAACTAGTTGGTACTAATAAAATTATACAGCTGTAAAACTCCAATAGTTCATGATGTTTCAATTACATACGATAGGTTGACCATGTAAAACATGGACGCAGCTTATCAAAGGCCTTACACAAAATCAGGCATCCTGAAGAAGAGCCATCAAGAAAACCCCATCCAATCCATGCTAGCATAGAAATAGACATTAAATAATAATGATGATGATGATGAAAACAATCTGTAAATTCACTTTTATCACATGCTTAGGTTTTATTCCTTTTCTAATCATCACTTTCCAAAACAACATTACAGAGGAGTAAAGCTAGTTAGGACGTGCATATCGGCTCGAAATAATTTTTCAATGAGACATAATTCACAGCTAGTGAATTTTAAGTTTTCTGCAAATCATTAAAATAGAACACATTACAATGCCCTCTCATCACCCAAGATCTAACAAACAAACTGAATAGTTTGTTGATATATTTTAAAAGGCACTAAAAAAGTTAGAGAGAGAGGAGTCAATAAAATAATTCTACAACAATACTGAGTGGTTTTAGAATAACACGAAACCTGAAAAACCATGTCTGGAATCTCACCTGGAGAGTTGACAAAAATTAAGTCTGTTTTTAATAAATTACTACCAGACTGTAAGATGAATGCATCAAGAAATAACAATATAAATAAATACTTCAAACCTAAAGCTAACGTGTTTCTTAAAATGTATCAACACAGAAAAGAATTCTGGGAAGATAGCATTATAAAAAAACAGGTCGGTAAAATGAAATACATGGTACCAGGAGAAAGGTGGGAAGCTTAAGCAACATCTTAATCAGTTCAAACAAAGATTCACTGATTTAGAAAGCCTCCGAAAAGAGGTACTTTTGAAAATATTGTATGATATGTTTGACATAGCCACACCATCAAACATTGTTGAACCAAGTTTTCACAGTAAGAGAAAAAAAAATAGTAACAGAATTTTTAAATATTGAACCAAAACTGAAGAAATAGATTCCAGACGAAGTCATCTCAAAGGGGAAGTGGTCCTGGGCATGACAGTAAATTGCATCCGGCAGCAAGGCCTCTAATTAGGAGGTTGTGAGGAGCATGGAACTACCTCTTAATTGCTGTTGTTCCCAGGTCCACCCTGACCCTGACTGTTAGGGTCCCAGCTATGGGCAAATAGTTACCCCCAAACTGGGGTCCAAACAATATGAAAGTATAAAAATGCACTTTTATAGAAACATATACATAAAAAAAAAACTTTTATAGAAAGAAGGCTTATGGCCTATTGTAATATAACAATCTGGCCCCACCCGAGGAAGGCTGATGCAAGCGGGGGTGTTTCCGGTCGTTGAAAGGAACGGATGTTTGTTTGACCTTATTTCCGGCAGTAGCGGAAATGGCTACAGAGGCAAACAGAACAGGTGTCTCTGAGAATTATGTGGGCGTGCGTGGGCGAGGCAAAACCGGAAGAAAAAGTCCCGGTTTGGAGATTATAAAAAGACCTCGGCGCACGGATTCACCAGACAGACCAGAGTAGCAGTAGAGAGAGAGAGACACAACAGATACGACGACACTCCCGTCAACCCTTAGAAGCGCGCTCTCTCGCTCTCTGTTCCCTAGGCTACACGGTTCATCGTCATTAATAAAAATATAACTTATATTTTTATATATATGCGTGTTTGTTGTTTGTCGATATACAACACTATCACGTTGAATACACCAGTTCTCACCTGATCACTGAAGTTAAGCAACATTGAGCCTGGTCAGTACTTAGAGGGGTGACCGATATGTGTTGTGGTGCAGTGGATATCAGCTCGGAAAGAGAAATCAATGAGCCGAGTTCGAATTCCAGTTGAATACCCTGCATTCACTTAAGCACTGGTACCCTTGAGAAAAGTATTAATCCGTCCCTTCCCTCCAGTTATGGATTAAATAACAAGGGTAGGACTTGGGGACCCTGCTCTTAAACAAAAAACAAATCCCAATGAATCTTGATACTTGAAAAGAAAAATGTTGTAAAAATAAAATAACCTTACCCAAAATCATTGGTTATGACCTTAAATGTTCCCATAAGGATTGATAGGTCATTAAACCTCAAAACAAACAAACAAATCAATAATATTTCATTTTCGAAGGGTAATTATCAAATTAAGAAGAAACATTAGAATTGTCACAGACCATTATTATTATTATTATTATTATTATTATTTCATAGTTTCTAGAAGAAGTGGGGATGGTTTGAATTGCAGCTGTTTTTTTAGAAAATTATTTAACATATATATATATATATATATATATATATATATATATATATATAATTTTACTTGATACTTTCCTAATTGTTTTCTTGCATTTCCACTGAAAATCTTTCATTCTTGAAAGAATGAAACCAATGATTGATTTTGATTTTACGGTTTATTTTTGCGTAGTATTTTTAATTGTAAGAATTATTCTGTCTATATTTCTGAGATGAGGTAGTATTTACATTATTCGGACTATTGTCCTTTTAAGGACACATGGCCCAGTAGATATAGACATTGGTTAGTTCCTGTGACTTGACTCAAGGAGTTATGAGTTCAATACCAGGCTATAGCATTGGTGAACAAGTAACTTACAGGGTTAGAGGGAGATAAAACCTCGAAACAAACAAAATTATAGAAAGATATACATTTTTGAAAAGAGTTTTTGCTCAGTTACATTCCCACTTCCATAAGGCTAGCTCCTTTTGTCTTATCTATAAATACTTTCATTATGATGCCTAGAGTCTTTGAATTTAAGTACATTACTAGACTGGTGATTAGGTCTCACCAATTTTAAGTTGAGCTAGCTAGATGTAACTGTAAATTCTATGCAAACAGTTTCCTTTCTCGCACTCATGAGTGAAACTTCCTTCCAGCTCTCTGTTTTCCAGCCAACTTTAACCTTCAAAAATGTAAATTCAAGTCATTTGTTATCTACTGTACTCCTGATTACTCTTCCTCTGTTTACACTCCTTTCTAACTGTTATAGTGGAACATCCTGTCATCACTCGAGAATAGAATGCTCTACTTTATAAAAGAGAGTAACAAGTGTTACGACGAGGAGAAAAAAGTCTTAGGCGAAGGCATTCACTATTCGATAGTCGATTCCGCTCCAACCCGTGGCTTGCCTATATGTGTATTATTGTTAATTGTACCTGAGTACAATAAATCTGTATTTCTTATTCCTGGTGTGGAGTTCCATTCTTCAACTGATCATTTTATACTGTATTCCTTTTCAGGATATATCACTAACTCTTCTACATCCATTAACTCCTCATGCCTCAATGGCTTGACCGCCTTGTTTGGAATGAAATATAGAGATTAAATAAAATGGTGAGTTTGAAATTCCCCAAAAATTATTGTCATGGCAGCATCACCCACAATGGAATGATCTCTTGCAACCATTACATATACCTCCCCTCACAAGCGGTGTGAGTAGATAGCTGAGATACCCTGAGAGAGCAGCCTGAGGAGAACGCCCTGAACTCAGCTGAGAGTTGTCGACGAACACTGCTACTGTAATGACCACTATGAGTCCTAGTTCGAGGATCGAATCATAGTATTACTCACTTACCAGTATTATCGTTCTACTAACAAAGTTCCAAGTGTTGTATTTTGCCGTGTTTAAAATATTCATTATTTCCTGTTTTGGTTGTTTTTGTATTTTTCTTGCTGGACCTTTAACCTGGTCCACGGGACAATTTTACAAATTGATAGACACCTAAAGAAGGTCAGAGGGCATGAAAGCCAAAACACTGATAACAAAGGTGATGACATAAGTCTGACCTTAAGTAGTGTAAACAATGATAAAATAAAAACAATTTCAAGACAAACTTAAGATTTCTTGTTAAAAGAGCACTTGCCTATGGTTAATGCTTATCTCACAAGCCCTTGTAACTAAATGAGCCCATTTTATAGCACTGCATGAATGTTCTACTGTACTATTTATATTCTCTGCTGTACAAATTAGAGCAGCAAATATTATATGCGCAGGTGGAGTAATAAGAAATTATAAAGCAAAAGTCAAATTATGTGCAATGCCCTCAGGAAAGATATGAATCAGTCTCCTCTCCACAAACTATGGGTTAAAGAGCAGGACTTATATCTGGAAAAATCATTTTCTCACTGCAATATTCACTCAGAAAAAAAGAAGTATCCTTACAATCCAAATATGCTTTGGATTTAAGGTAAATCACAAAAGGTAAATCAGCCAGTTAAGTGCCACACATGATACATGCTTTGGATGTTCATGTCTCTTTTGAGACATGACTGACGAACAGAAGATTATCCCACAGTATGTTACCATTGCTTTCTGTTGTAGACTGGTTGCCAACTAAGGCTATAGAACCCAATCTGTCCTATTATTTAACCCATAACTGGAGGGAAGAGGCGGATTAATACCTTTCCCAAGGGTATTTGTGCGTAAGGGTTAATAAGCCGACAAAAAAAAAAAAGAACAAAACAATCCAATCAATCTATTCTTATCTGCAGACGTAAGTGGAGATTGATCATCTTCATTAAATTGCTCACCACTCAAGATACTTGGCTAGAGATTAAATTTGAAGTCTGCAAGTAACATGTGACAAATTAATCTAGTGTTGGGGTTAGAATTCAATGTTGTCGGGTGCTTATGAGATGACAACTCTTTTCCTGCTTTGGTACATGTGTGGTTTTCAAAGTCAATATTAACAAAGTTATTAGACATATTGTAACAAAGACAATTTGAAGCTGTCAAGGATAGTGAGTCAACAGTCACTGATTTTTTTTTTTTTAAGATGTTTGCAAGGAAATTACATGGCAAGTTACAATTCACTGATGCTAGTCGCTATTTATCCACCTGTCAACAGATAAGATGTGACACAAGAGTCATTTTAATGTTGGGTGCCCACATACATACACTCCTGGCCATAATTATTAGGTCACCCCAGTTTTTTAAAAGAAATTATGTATTTCATACTATTTTTAGTATTTATTGCCAAGTGGATAATTCTAAATGAAAATAAAATGATTCATTCGTTATTATTACTTTGCAAAATTTTACAAGGCAAGAAAGCAAAAAAAGAAATAGCATGAAATACATCATTTTATTAAAACACTGGGGTGACCTGATAATTATGGCTGACAGTGTACTTATAGGCCAAGTACTAAACATCACTCAGAAATTTTAGACAAAGACTGAACAGATATTACAAGGAAAGTTTGTTAGAAACAAAGAAAAGAATGCTGAATAAATGCTTTCACATATCAACTGCTTATGGGTCATTTAAGGCTGAAATTTAATCTTCTTGTGAGCATTAGTATTAATAATTTTATTTAATTATTTATTTTTCTTAAACAAATTTATTGTTGTTAATTTTTTACAATGAAAATATGTAGCTGGTATTTTTACTATAAAGACAATTTTTTAATACTATTTACCCATAGTTGGGATGTGCGTTGTGGTGCAGTAGAAATCAACTTGAAATGAGGGATCGAGGTGCCGAGTTCGAATTCCTTGCATTCAGTTACGCACAAATACCCTTGGGAAAGGTGTTAATCTGTCTCTTCCCTCCAGTTATGGGTTAAATAATACAACAGATTAGGTTCTATAGCCTTGGTTGGCAACCAGTCTACCACAGAAAGCAATGGCAAACTACTGCAGGATAATGTTCTGCCCAGTCAGTCATGTCTCTTTCGAGACATGATCGCCCAAAGCGTGTATTACGTATGGCACTTAACTAACTGACTGATCCATAGTTGGGACCCTAACAAGTGCTACGTCTCTGAGTTATGGTGGATCTGGAAACAACAGGAATTAAAAGGTTATTCCACACTTTTCAAAACCTCTTGGTCAGAGGCCTTGCTGTCAATTGTAGTTTATTGTCATACTCTAGATGCCAAAAAACTTTCATGGTAATTGTTCTGATGAACTTTTCTCTATGATACCTAGACTTTCTGAATTTACGTGCAGTACTAGATTGGCAGTAAGGTCTCATCATTTTAAAGTTAAAATAGCGAGATGATACTGTAAATTCTATGTTAACAGTTTCTTCTCTCACACTTTGAGGTTGCTTAATACATAGCTTTTGGAAAGTACCCAATGAAAATTTTTCTTTCTTTGCTTACATTTTGAAAGGCATCTTTTATAATTCCAATGTACTTTCAGATTTCTGTGTCACAGTTTCAATCATCTGTTAAAATATTTCCGAGATATTTTAATTTTTGGAATTTTTAGATTTTAGTATCTCCAATTGGTAATTTGCATATTGGGCTCAAAATTACAAGCCTCCACACACAAATCTTTCCTTCTCTCTCTCTCATATATATATATATATATATATGTGTGTGTGTGTGTGTGTGTGTGTGTGTGTATATATATATATATACACTACCAGCCATAATAATTAGGCCACCCCAGTTGTTTTTAAAAAAGAAATGAGGTATTTCATACTATTTTTAGTATTTATTGCCAAGTGGATAATTCTAAATGAAAATAGAATGGTTCTTTTGTTATTATTACTTTGCAAAATTTTACAATGCAAATAGCGACAATTTACACATCGCACCCTGTAGATTTGCTACATATATACTCCTGGTCATAATTATTAGGTTACCCCAATTTTTAAAGAAAATGATGTATTTCATACTATTTTTAGTATTTATTGCCAAGTGGATAATTCTAAATGAAAATGGAATGGTTCTTTTAGCTATTGTAGGGTTTCAGAACACCTGGATTAAAAAGGCAGATTTTAATGCAAGAATTCCGGTCCACAAAAATACAACGCAAATTTCGAAAAAAGACAATGCAATATGTCATATAAAAATATGAAAATTTTCTATTTGACAATATATGTACAATATAAACAATATATACAATTTTTGTTATCTTTTTCTTCGATAGAAAAGTGTCTTTTATATTTGCATGATTCTGGGTTGAATATAAAAGTGTCTGTTGTATTTAAACGAATTTCGGTTGAGTATGAAAGTGTTAGTTTTGAGTCTGTAATTATACAGAGTAATAGCATAATGTTTCTTTCCTTTTTATGTATCAGCCGTTAAGTAGGTGGAAAAGGAAAGTGTTTCAAATTGTGTTGAAAAGGAGTGTGAATGAGAATTCCCAAGGGGAGAGAGAGAATAAAACGAAGATAGTTGTAATTGGTAGTGTAATGTGTAAAACGATGAATCGGTCTACTTAACTTACTAAGTCTGTTTTACTTCTCCATTCTGGTTATTGAGAGATGTGAAAAGTTTTATGGCCGTTGTAGGTGTTTCCTCTCTTTTTTGTTGAGTGGGTGAAGGATTAGTTTGTCTGTACTGGTCTCTTTGATGTATCGCCTATCAGACTGTGTGTATCTGACACTGCGCCTCTCAGAATTGACTGACTTGGCTGATTGACAGATTGACTTCTTGCTTTCACTGACCCTCTTGACTGACTGACTTGACTGACTGCTGTGACCGGTCAGGGGACCTCCTTAAATCTAGAATCCTAGAACAATTTCTTTTTTAGCTGCGGAAAAAAACGTTTTGTGGATGTATTTTGAATTTCTTGATTTGTCAACCAATCAGGATCCAGAGTATCGTTTTTCACACCGACTTGTGAGAAAAAAGCTTTTAGCAGTTTGGATCCTCTTTTGTGGGCGTGCAATTTTACTTTGGGTTTTTCTCAGACGTTGTAGTCGTTTGATTTTGTAGATATTTATTTTATTTTGTGTTTTTGCTTGATGATATAGGATTTGTATCCTATATTATTATTACTTTGCAAAATTTTACAAGGCAAGGAAGCAAAGATAAACTCGTCCGAACAACCCTAAATTTTCTTCATTCTTACACTGATGAAACTGCAATATCGGTAATTATTAAACAGTTATAAATTCATTTGATGCACATGTTATTGTGCAGTATTAACAAAAGAGCCATTCTATTTTCATTTACAATTATTCACTTTCAACTAACTTAAATTTTAAATTAACTTTTATTGAAAAGATTGCAGTTGTTCAGAATTTTACCTGCAATCTAAAATGACATAAAGAATTAATTTCCATTAATTTTTACAAATAACAATGTTGAGTATTTCTAGATTCCAAAAAATATAACCTGTGTTTTTCTCCCTTTATGTTAAACTTTGAGGTTCATCCTTTGCTACAGCTCATTTGGAAGACTTTAAATTTGACATGATGTATGACAGTGTTTTCTTTCATTTAGCAGTCAAAACAATGCCAGTTTAATTTGTTTTTTTTTTTCAGTAATGTTCACACTGTACAAGGCCCAGTGGCCACTCAAGGTAGAGAGTTATATTAGGAAGCAATTTTTAAAGATAAGAGGGGAATATGACACTTAGCTCTAACCTTAAAGGGTTAAGATTTTAGTGATTAGGGAAACATTCTCTTTGTTATGGTACCCGCCTACAAGGAATGAACTCTTCCTCTTGATATATATAAATTACTTGTGCGACATCTAGAGAGCAATTTACAAGTCAGTTACAAGCAATCAAGTACAGCAGTTAATGACAGCTACTAGTCAGGCAGCGTAATAATACCTTCGGACTTACTTATTTCTATATGACTTATTATTAACACTTCTTTTGAATATCTTGTTAAACTAACACACTGTTTTGAACCTATTTTCTTGGTCCGTGTCTTACTTCTGGCACAAAGAGGTCACTTTGTGGTGAAGTTTTGCTACAACTTCACAACAAACTGGCGATGAAGAGCCACAATAGGAGAATAAATATTAAATTTGTATAATAAATAATAAAATTTTCATAGAAAGAATAGTGTTAAGAAAATGTAATGATATAATGTAATCTAGAGGAGGTGATTCATTATTTGGCATGTGAAACTTACAAAAATATATTAGTAAAAAAAGCATGAGAAAATAACCCAGAAACTTTATCCCATATCAGATTGAATCCCAAATCTAATCTGTTTCTGCCAATCATGAGGCCAATTGTCCCTGAAAGTTTCATCTGAATCTCTCCAGCGGGTCTTGTGATATTTTGACAAGGAACAGACAAACAGACAAAACAAAATATAATACCTCTGCCTTAAGACAGAGGTAATAATGAAAGTACATCCTCTGAAAGGCTTACGGTCATATCACGTTGAATACACCGGTTTTCCCTCGATCACCAAAGTAAAGCAACATTGAGCCTGGTCAGTACTTAGATGAGTGCCCGCTTGGAAATACCAGGTGCTGTAAGCGTTTAGTGACGGATGTGCATTGTGTTGCAGTAGATATCAGCTCGGAAAGAGAAATTGGTGAGCCGAGGTCTATTTCCAGTTAAATACCCTGCATTCACTTAAACACTGGTACCCTTGGGAAAGGTATTAATCTGCCCCTTCCTTTCAGTTATGGGTTAAATAACAAGGATAGGACTTGGGGACCTTGCCCTTGAAAACAAATCCCAATGAATCTTGATACTTGAAAAGAAAAAAAAAGTATTACTAGACACAAAATTTATATAAAAACAAGAATAAATTGTTGAAAGAAAAAGGAATTACCAGCAATAAAGAAATAAAATTTAGTTGGCAATAAATGACCTGCTGAGGTTGATATGCCATAAAAACAAAACGACCAACCAACATCCTCAGAAATCTGAATTTCTTTTTCTTATTATTTGATTTTTTTTACTTTCATTACTTTGGGAAGTATTTTCATGTAAAAAAAATCCTCCCATATAATTCAGTGCAGTGAGTGGCTTGCTTTAAAAATGCAATTTATATTTTTCTGTAATCGGTGCAGTATTATTTGTGACGTGGTGTAACACCTTAGTGTTGAAGCGTCATTAAAAAAATAAAACAAAACAAAAAATCCAATACCTCATTGCAGTATGGTCTAAGTTAAGGTTACTTTTGGAGGTCTGGGAGTGCTTAAATATTTTTCCTATGTGATGATACCAACCAAGCAAAAGCTAGGGACCGGATGTTCACACTCTCACGACCAAAAAGCAAATGACCAAAAGTCGTTGGTGCGCAGCTGGATTCATGCAGATGTTCCGGTTGAAAACTAAAAATTAATTAAATATTAAATTTCCAGTTCGCGAGCCTACGCAAATTTTATTTATCGGCCAATGGGAAGCCCAGAATCAAATACAAGTGTGAATTCCCAAATGATCTGCTGCGATCCAAAAAGTTGAAATAAAAAGCCGATACAGAAAGCATCGCCAGACAAACTGACTCGAGACAGACTAGAGTAATTAGTATTTCCCTTGACTAAGTCAAGTGGCTTACTATGCTCATCACCTTCACCTCGCTTTTCCTTCATCCCTGTCTCAAAACTACTTACTGACCAAAGGAGCAGATACATCAAACACATTACTTACTTACAACACTCCCACATACCTAAGCATTAATTCTCTTTTCAGCATTTCATTGCCATGAACATTTTAACGTCCGTTGGACCCATATGTAAAGGATTACTTTAATTGTAAAAACCTTAATTGATATGTGTATATATAAATGTTATTTTTCAACTCAATTTGCTTTTCTTGATTTATAATCTTTGTGTGACTTATAGTGGGCTATCTACAACGAGGCCAAATTCCATTAATCTACAACAACATACATCTACTCTTCACTAGAACGGACTCCCCACTATAAACTGGAAAAGAATGGATAACCCACTATACCTATATAAATACTTGGTTATTTCATCTTCCTTTATAATATATCAGCAAACAAAAAGTTTAAAGGAAATTGTTTTTTCAGAGACACAAAAAACCTGGAAGAGATATGTACCAAATTTTCTTGTAACATCAATCACATATTACATTTTGAAAGTTATAATATTGTGGGATTCACGTGCATTTCCACACAGTTCCCCAACATCCACACTCACACATGTACATACACACTGACACATTCACTTCTGTCTCGCATGTTCCTTCATTCACAAAACACTCAGGCTTCATGTGGTGTTCCTTTGCTTTCCTGTTTTTTTGTGGGGCTTATAAAAAGTGGGACACATGTGTTAGAACACAGAGTTCCAGTTCAAGTTCCAACAAGACAGTTGGCAGTTTGCTCAGCTGCCCACGATAGCAGCATGCTATCACGGGTTCATGCTTTCTTGCACACACCCGCACTAATTGCAGGACGCAATTATCTGCTATTTATTTCTTAAACACACATGTGCACAATCACTCACATCTTCCAATCGGAACTTTCGTCAATTCAACAGTATGTACATTACATTCTTTCCTTCTTTCAGGGACATTATTCAATTATTGACTTTCCTTCATGATTCTTAACATTACAAGGGAAACAACTTTCCTTCTACTATTTGCATGCTTAATCTCAACGATGTAAACGTATCGTTAATACAATTCATTGTTTGTTTTATTCAAGCATCATTGTTGTCTTATTTCCAACTTCAATTACACAAGAATGATTTTTTATATTATTTCTTTGTGGAGAGACGGACTTCGCAACAAAATCAACTGAAATTATTAAACATTTAAAAATGTCATATTTCATACAAGAAGAGAATTTTTCAAGTGCAGTATATTGTATATTGTTGTTATAAGACGATGGAAACTGACCGTTTTTTTAAATTTTTTGTTTTTGTATATGTTGGCTTGGGAAAGTATTGTTTCTATAAGGAATGGTGAAACTGGGGGAAAAAAAAAACGGGGGACAATAATAAAAAAAAAAAATGGGGACAAACGTGTTACAGGACCGCAGTTCAAGTTCCAAGCAAGGCAGTTGGCAGTTTCAGCTGCCCGTGATAGCGCCATGCTATCGCGGTGTCGCGTTCCTCAATCATACCTAATTCACTCTCACACACCCGCACTAATTGCAGGGCGCAATTAGCTGCCATTTATTTCTTAAACTCACATGTGCACAAATCTCTCACATCTTCCAATTGGAACATCGTCAATTCATCAGTATGTACATCGCATTCTTTCCTTCTCAACTGACTTTTCGTCATGTTTTTTAATGTTACAAAGGAAACAACTTTCCTTCTAATATTTGCATGTTTAATCTCAGTTATGTAAATTTATTGCTAATACAATTCACTTTTGTTTTATTCAAGCATCATTGTTGTCTTAGTTCCAACTTCAATTACACAAGAACGACTTGTAAATATTATTTGTTTGCGGAATCCCGAACTCCGCAACAATATCTCTGGGTAATACAAGTGAATTTCTTGAAGGTAAAATAACTTTATACTTATCAGATATAGCCCTGAGTCTGATGATAAACTACATCTGGCAGCAAGGTCTCTGATGAGGAGATTGAAGGTTTTGAGGTGTGTGATTCCACCTCTTAATTTTTTTTTATAATAATCGTTTCACCTCAAGCAAGGCATTACTGCCACTGGTGCACAGGGGGTTACATAAGAGCAAAGGGAAGAGAAAAAGGAATAGGTCAAAGTGGGTGTTGTAGAATGGGCAGGGATAGAAACATTGGTGTGAAAAGTGCTGCTTGAGTAGAGCAGAAAGTGAGAAGAAGATATAGTGAGTGTCAGGATGGGAATCAAGGAGATAAGAGATGGGAATTGACATTGCATTTAAAGTCTTAGAGATTGTAGCTATCAAGGAAGTAAGTATATGAAAGGGAGTTCTACAGGCGGAAAGTGTGAAAAAAGAAGCTGTGGAGTAGATGTTTCAGTTACATTTGATTGTTTTCAGTGTAAAAGGGTGGGACCTAGTTACCAGTCTAGTAGCTTGAGTAGATTGCTGTTATTTAAAGGTCGCCCTGATCTAGGGTGGTAACACCAGTTTTCTTCAAAATACATTGTAGCTGGTTAATACTAAGACTTGTACGGTGATTTTTATACTTGCTAAATTTGATGGTAAGTCACTGAAAAACGATGAAATTAAAATTAAGTCAGTATTGAAAACAAGTGTAGGTTACTTTTGATTGGGCTGATGAAAGATATATTGCAAATCCATTTGACCATGAAATGAATAAAATCTGATATAATTAGTATTTCACTGATTAACTGATTGATAATTGGTAATTAATCATATCAGTATTTTTCTTTTTCTCTGATAAATCTGTTTTTATACTTGGTCATTCTTGTCTATCGCAGCACAGAAATTCCAACATTGTCTGGAGAATCATTACTTACCATATTCTGAGAATTTTATCCTTCCATGTGATGTGTTCTTTGGGCACCCCAACATGGTGTAAGGGTTAGCAAGCTTGTCTAGCTAGAACCTATTACAACTGAGTAGTGAGCTCGATCTTAATTGGGTGCCCCATACTTTCAGTCTTGTACCACGTCTAACTGGCACTTAGAAAATCAACTGGGCACCTCAGTGTGGTGTAATGGTCAGTAAGCTTGTCTCACTAGAACCTATTACAACTGAGTAGTGAGTTCAATTCTCACTAGGTACTCCATACTTTTGGCCTTGTGCCACATCTAAGTGGTGCTTAGAAAATCAACTATGTGGAGTGTCCTTTTAAGATATTGGCGATTACGTTTCTCCACAATTTCTTTTCCTTTGTAGTTCTTCCTAAGTTTTGTCTTTTCGCTATCTCTTTTAATCCCTGTCTTGCCAACCATTTAAACAAGCTTGTTAAATAGGATATTTACTGCTTTCCTCTGTTTCTCTTGCCTTCAGTATGTCTTGTGAGTGTCAATTTCTCCAAGCTTTCTTTTCTTGTTATGTGTTCTGCCAACACAAGCTTTTTAGGTAAGTTATTCATTACTTTATTCTGTCCATCTTGCCTTTAATATATCCAGTGAGTGTTAAACTTTCCAAACATTGTTTCCTCACTACATGTT
Organism: Ascarosepion bandense; assembly: GCA_037127315.1. NCBI lineage: Eukaryota > Metazoa > Mollusca > Cephalopoda > Sepiida > Sepiidae > Ascarosepion > Ascarosepion bandense. Next base: position 778,504 of record JBBBDQ010001397.1, on the reverse strand, counting down.
CTAGAAATTTCATAAATGTAACAAATAGATTTTTACTAGTTTTCTTTTATGTGCTGTGTCCCTTTAGAGTAAAGGCGGTTGTGGTTCTCCACAATTTCCTATTTTGTGCAACTCTTATTATTCATCCAAGTCTTTGTTCTGCCAGCCAATTATAAAAGATTTTGGTGAAATGATTAAAATGAAAAGTTTACTCTGTATTTCAATCTGCCAGTCTTGTTTTCAGTATCTACTTTGAGTGTTAATTTCTCTAAGCTTTCTTTTCTTGTTATGTATTCTAGGAATTTCAACGCTTTATAATTCTGATGCATCCAGCAGCAAGGCCTCTGATTAGGAGGTTGTGAGGAGCATGGGACCACCTCTTAATTGCTGTTGTTCCCAGGTCCACCCTGACCAGGAGTGGTAGCACCTGTTAAGGTCCCAGCTATGGGCAAATAGTTTACCCCCAAACTCAAGTCAAAACACTATGAAAGTATAAAAATACATTTTTATAGAAATATATATATATATATATATATATATATATATATATATATATATATATATAGACTTTTATAGAAAAATATACATTTTTAAATGGAAAATATTACCAACAATACATTTTTTGAAGAAAAAAAATTATTACCATTACACATTTTTGAAAAAAAAAATTATTACCATCAAATATTATTGAAGGAAAAAAATTATTAACAGCAATACATTTTTGAATACAAAACTACAAGACATCTTCAGTTTTCTAAAATAAAATAAAAATAAAAGGTTTTTTCAACAAAGTCTGACTAAATCAATCTTCTTACTATAACCAAAACCTTAAAAAAATATCTTTAAACGCTACCTTTTCGGCATTAAATTATACATGATTTAAAAAACAGGTGATATGCTAATAACCTTATTATAGAAATGAATCAATCTCTTTTATCCTCCAGGTATGGGTTAAATAGCAGGACAGACTGGGTCTTATAGTCCTGTTCGGTAACCAGTCTACTACAGAAAGAAAAGGAAATTGCTGCGAGGAAATATTCTGTTTAGTTATTCATGATTCAAAAGAAACGTGATATGCTAATACCCTTATTATGAAGATGAATCAGTCTCTTTTCCCTCCAGGTATGGGTTAAATAGCAGGACAGACTTGGTCTTATAGTCCTGTTTGGCTACCAGTCTATGAGTGAAAGAAAAGGAAATCTACTGCGAGGAAAAAATTCTGCCTAGTTATTCAGGATTTGAAAAAGATATGATATTCTAAACCTGTATCACGTATAGCACTTGACTCAAGTATCAGAAGTAATAGCATTCCAATTTCCGAGATAAAGTATTAAAATATTCACTCTTTAAACTCTCTCTCATATATATATATATATATATATACATACATATTACAATTTGGTCTTTTTCTTGCTCTATCCAACAGCACACAGACACATTCTTTCTCTCTCTAAATATACAACCTCTCCTGCCGTTCTACTCAGTGTTCTTAACAGGCTCCAAAGGAGAGTCTGTAATGTGATAGGTACTGATCTGGCGGTTTGACTGCAGCCACTTCCCCATCGTCAAAATGTGGCCTACCTTTGTCTGTTCTATAAATACTTTCATGGCTTCTGCTCGAACGAACTTAAGTCACTGATGCCTCCTCAACAGGTGTTTACTCGTGCAACCAGACTGGCAACTGGGTACCACCCATTCACAGTCAGGTCAGCCAAATGCAGACGACAATTCTACTCCTGCAGCTTTTTCTCTCGAACTTCCCGCCTGTGGAACTCGCTCCCGTATTCTTGCTTTCCTGACGGCTACAACCTCCAGAAATTTAAATGCAAAGTCAATACTCATCTACTAACCACTGGACTCTAGCTCTCTCCCCACCCCCGTATAACCTTCCCTTTCTCTCCACCTATGTATTTGTCATCGCACCTGCTTTCTCAGCTTTCTATTGTTCCTTTCTAACTAGTTTGTACTCCTCACTCTTTTCTAATTAATCTTTTTACATTTATGTAGCCCCCTGCACATCAGTGGTGTTTCCGCCTTGCTCGGGGTGAAATGATTAAAAAAAAAAAAAGAAAAGATATTAAAAGTAAGTCTGTTGGAAAGAAAATAGAAGGTGGCAGAAGATTATCCCACAGTAGGTTGCCATTGCTTTCTGCAGTAGACTGGTTGCCAGCCAAGGCTATAGAACCCAATCTGACCTGTTATTTGACTCACAGCTAGATGAAGAAGCGATGAATTATATTATAGCATAGTAATTAGTAGGGGATCAGTTTATTACTTAATAACAATAAAAACCAAACCCCTACTTTATGACCAGCAGAAGCCTTATTCATCATTCCAATTATTATATTCAGTCAGTTCGTTAAGTGCCATATGTGATACATGCTTTGGGCAATCATGTCTCGAAAAAGACAAGACTGACTGGGCAGAAGATTATCCTGCAGTAGTTTGCCATTGCTTTTTGCTCTAGACTGGTTGCCAGCCAAGGCTACAGAACCCAAACTGTCCTGTTATTTAACCCATAACTGGAGAAAAGAGATGGATTAATACCTTTCCAAAAGGGTATTTGCACGTAAGTGAATGCTGGGAATTTAACTGGCATTCAAACTCGGCTCCCCAATTTCTCGTTCTGAGCCAATATCCACTGCACCACAATGCACTTCACAAGGGTCTCATCACCAGTAAAAAAATTTCTGGAACCACCTTCATACTGTCTGATCACTTGTGGACCCATCTCCCCCCCCCCACCTGCTCTGTTGATATTGGCAGAAGTTTGGAAAATACTTCTGTCTGAAAATAAGTTAAAAATTATTAAAGAGCTTGCATTAATTACTATTAATACACCGGTTCTCGCTCGATCACCGAAGTTAAGCAACGTTAAGCCTGGTCAGTACTTAGATGGGTGACCGCTTGGGAATACCAGGTGCTGTAAGCGTTTAGTGACGGATGTGCGTGCTTACGGCCATATCACGTTGAATACACCGGTTCTCGCTTGATCACCGAAGTTAAGCAACACTGAGCCTGGTCAGTACTTAGATGGGTGACCGCTTGGGAATACCAGGTGCTGTCAGCATTTAGTGACGGATGTGCGTGCTTACGGCCATATCACGTTGAATACACCGGTTCTCGCTTGATCACCGAAGTTAAGCAACACTGAGCCTGGTCAGTACTTAGATGAGTGACTGCTTGGGAATACCAGGTGCTGTCAGCATTTAGTGACGGATGTGCGTGCTTACGGCCATATCACGTTGAATACACCGGTTCTCGCTTGATCACCGAAGTTAAGCAACACTGAGCCTGGTCAGTACTTAGATGGGTGACTGCTTGGGAATACCAGGTGCTGTAAGCGTTTAGTGACGGATGTGCGTGCTTACAGCCATATCATGTTGAATACACCGGTTCTCGCTCGATCACTGAAGTTAAGCAACGTTGAGCCTGGTCAGTACTTAGATGGGTGACCACTTGGGAATACCAGGTGCTGTAAGTGTTTAGTGAGGAATGTGCATTGTGGTGCAGAAAATATCTGCTCAGAAAGAGAAATCAGGGAGCCGAGTTTGAATTCCAGTTGAATACCCTGCATTCACTTAAGCACTGGTACTCTTGGGAAAGGTATTAATCCGTGCCTTCCCTCCAGTTATGGGTTAAATAACAAGGGTAGGACTTGGGGACTCTGCCCTTAAAAACATATCCCAATGAATCTTGATACTCGAAAAGAAAAAAGTATTACTAGACACAAAACTTATATAAAAACAACAATAAATTGTTGAAAGAAAAAGGTATTACCAGCAATAAATAAATAAAAAAAATTAGTTGGCAATAAATGACCCACCGAGGTTGTTATGCCATAAAACAAAACAACCAACAATCACCTTATATATACTGTGAATACTATGTTAAAATGGTTTTTCAAAATACAACATCTTGAGTGGCCATTATTTTTATAACAACCTAATAGTTTCGTTTTTGCAAAATGTTTTAATGAAATGAACAGAAATGTTCATGCTGTGAAACTTTTCAGCAGAGAATCCAGAGGGAAATGAATTTTTTGCCCACTGAACAAATTATTAGAAGCTTTTATGGAAAAGGCTGAGCTCATTTTAATTAGCAGGTTGGACAGAGTAATTCAGCAATACTAATCAAGGATGAAGAGTTCAATCTCAGTAATTCATCTGAAAGGTAGAAGAGCTTAGTAAACCACTCACCCCATTTTTCTCTTTTCATGTAGATAATAATGCCATTTTATTTGTCATAAATACTATGTCAGATGTTATTCTACAAAGCCACTTTCCCATTTACCAGATGTGGCTTCCCTGTGTCTGTTCTATAAATACTTCCATGGCTTCTGCTCCAATGAACTTAAGTCACTGGTGCCTCCGCAACAGGCGTTTACTAGTGGCATCTGGGTCTCATCCATTCACAGTTAGAACAACCAAATGCAGATAACAATTCTACTCTTCCAGCTTCTTTTCTCACACTTCCCGCCTGTGGAACTCACTTCCTTATTCTTGCTTTCCTGACGGCTACAACCTCCAGGAATTTAAATGCAAGGTCAATACTCATCTCTTAACTACTTGACCCTAATTCTTTCCACACTGCCCTGTATATCCTTCCCTTTCTCTCCACCTTTGCAACTGTCATCACACCTGTATTCCCATCCTTCTCTAGCTCCTTTCTAACTGGTTCGTCCTTCTCTTTTTCTCTTAAGTCGCCTCCTGCACATCAGTGGCGTTACCGCCTTGCTTGGGGTGATATGATTAAAAAAAAAAAATCAATGTTTTTACAAAATAATTAATATAAACCAAGTTTGGCAACATTTTTCAGATCTACAGTAATTAGCAAAAGTTTAACACTACATTGTAATTTCTGCTTTCCTAAAGATAAAAACCAACATAACGAGAAGTAATTTATGAGAGACTGACTAGGTTTTACTCAGAATTTTGTACACTACAATGTTTTCTATTTGTTTCAAGCAAAATAATCAACTTTTATGTTAGGTCTGACTTAAGCCTGCTACTAGTAACATGTAACCAAATACAACCTGCCATATGGATGGGTGGTTTGCATCTAAACCAGCTCCCCCACTAGCTTTTCTACTGATTAGGCAGGTCATGTGTCACCTCATAGAATGAAGAAAAAAAAAAAGAAAACCTGTCATGGGTGGATGAGCTTCTCATAGAAGCCAACAGTCGACATGTACATTGAATAATATAGACATATTGAGTCAACTTATTTTTATACTAATCCTTTCCAGATGTCTAATAAGTTTCTTGATGATAAGATGTAATTTTGTCAAGGAAGGTCCCATAGTTTTTGTTAACACAAGTACTTTTGATCTTTTCCAAGATAATCCTCAAGGGTTAGTGACAAAAAACAAACTTAGTATGGAAATTAGTCGACACAATATGTTTATATTATTCAATGAAACATGTTGCTTATATATAATATTTTTCATTTTTAAACAAGTTATTTCGCTACCTTGGTTTCGACCACGAGTGGTTTCCAGTTTTTAATAATTTTTAATAATTTTTTAGTAGTTATTAAAAATCGCCTGAAGAAACCACTCATGGTGGAAACCAAGGTAGCAAAATAACTCATTTAAAAATGAAATATATTCAAAAGTTCTACAATATAATTGTATAGAACACTTTTTAGTACAAATTTGTACTGGTCTAACCCTATTAGGACCAAAAACTAAGTATTAAACAGTTATATATATATATATATATATATATATATATATAACACCTAATGAACCAGACGAACCTATCTAGGTTTCACCTAAATGGATTGTCAGGGAAAGCTTTCTCTGACGATCTGTTTAGGTGAAACCTAGGTAGGTTCATCTGGCTCATTAGGTGTTTTTTATTTATTTTGCTCTACCTTTGTATTGAGTGCTTTCTGTGAGATGATTACTTGTATCGGAGTTTTTTCTTTAATTTTTTTCTTGCCACAGTCTACATATTTTTCCACTGTTGTCAGGCAAATAAAAAAGAAAACTTAGAAATTATGATATTCCCAAATAAAGACGAACTGTTGAATGAAAGAATGAAAATTATGATTAAATGCATCCACACTAAGAAATACCTCTTAGGTTCATACAACATTGGATGAAAACGCCATAATCCGTTTTTATTTAAAAATTGCACATTCATAAATTCCCTGCCTCGTGAATGTTCAAATAAAGCACCCTTACAAGAGCATTCTTAAAAAGAAAAATGGTAAAATCAGTTATTAAAATTGTCTGAAGACACCACTCATGGTAGAAACCTAGGTAGCAAAATAACCCGTTTACAAATGGAAAATATTCAAAAGTTCTACAATATAATTGTATCGAACACTTTTTAATACAAATGTGTACTGGTCTAACCCTATTAGGACCAAAAACTAAATATTAAACAATCAACATATATATAAATATTGTTTATTTGGGCAGAAATCCCTTACTTATTCAAGTTTTGTTAAAAATGACATAAAAGATGCTATAATAAATTTTTTTATGTAATTTTTCATGCAATCTTTTAATTGTTTTCTTTTCAGTCCATAAATTATGTTGATGTGTATTGTGGTGTAGTTGGTATTGACTAGCAGCAAGAAATCAGAGAGCAGAGTTCAAATTCCAGTTGAATTCATTGCATTCGCTTATGTGCAAATACCCGTGGGAAAGGGATTAATTCATTTCTTCTCCCTCCAGCTATGAGTTAAATAGCAGGACAGATTGAGTTCTATAACCTTAGTTGCAAGAAAGGAATGGCAACCTATTGAAGAAAAATCTTCTGTGCAGCCAGTAATGTTTTTTTCAAGACATGATCACCCAAGCATCTATCAAGTATGGCACTTAACTGACTGACAAATTATGGGTGTGTTTATACCGTCATGAGATGAGGTAGTATTTACATTATTTGGACTATTGTCCTCATCTTTGTTGCAATTTATACGACGTTTAATAATCGATCATTCTATTTGTCTATATTTCTGAGATGAGGTAATATTTACAGTATTTACATTATTCGGACTATTGTCCTCATCTTTGTTACCATTTGTACGACATTTAATAATAGATCATTCTATTTGTCTATATTTCTGAGATGAGGTAGTATTTACAATATTTACATTATTCGGACTATTGTCCTCATCTTTGTTACCATTTGTACGACATTTAATAATAGATCATTCTATTTGTCTATATTTCTGAGATGATGTAGTATTTACAGTATTCAGACTATTGTCCTCATCTTTGTTGCCATTTGTACAACATTTAATAATAGATCATTCTATTTGTGTATATTTCTGAGATGATGTAGTATTTACATTATTCGGACTATTGTCCTCATCTTTGTTGCCATTTGTATGACGTTTAATAATAGATCATTCTATTTGTCTATATTTCTGAGATGAGGTAGTATTTACAGTATTTACATTATTTGAACTATTGCCCTCAGCTTAGTTGCCATTTTCAGGGTTTCAGCCACTGTACACTCCAGCCTTCTTCAGCTGGTAGGAATTTCAAACTGAACCCTTTTTTATGGTCACTGGGGTATAGCATTCTCATTCCTTGTAAGAAGCTGCTTCTGGTAGCCATGAGTTATCTCCCTTTAAGCCAATGTTCTAATTTATTTGTTCACCACTGATGTAGCCTGGTATCAAACTCACAACTCTTTGGGTCAAGTCTCTGGAATTAACCAACAGGTATATCACTAGTGGATATAAGCTGAAACACTGTGAAAATGGCAATGAAGGTGAGGGCAATAGTCTGGATAATATAAATAGTGTGAATGATTATTTTTGTATTATCAACAAGTATGTGCCAGAGTTTGGTAAGTCTCCATGTGTATTTAAATGAGACCTAATAGACCTATGGTCAGATGTACTGACCATGTTTGGTAAGTAAAACATTCTTATAACTTGGGATACATACATAAAACAATCCATATATTCAGGTAAAAGAAAAGTAAAATCTATCCTTGATAATGGCTAAAAATATAGTCAAAAGCACTTGGATAAATAAAACATTAAGATAATTTTTATATCATTTATTCACTGAAAAGAAAAAAATTATCAGGTCAAATGAAAAATTATATAAAACAACTTAAGCACAGCCCTTGTCTGTTATTTTTAATGAAACTTGCAAAGAAGGAGCAGACAAAATAATCTAAACACCATAATAGCAGAATTTTAGTAAATTTGATTCAACTGTTAAAAGCTTGTCTATTTTTGTGTTTGTTGATTTAATAGTAATAGTACTTTGTTTTTTGCTTATATTGTTTCTTTATATATATATATATATATATTGTTATTTAAATCTTGTTTATTTATGACCTCAAATGAAATGCCTACATCAAATCTATAGCTTCATCTCGTGCTAAGAAAGTTGGGGTTGGGCCAGGAAGTTTTTCTCATCAGAATCCATTTTGCACATTTATAAATCTACCATTCACCTGTGAACACTTTTGCCATTTTGCAGGACCAGGAAGTTTTATGATCTCAAATGGAATGATTACATCAAATCTATAGCTTCATCTACTGCAAAGAAAGTTGGGGTTGGGCCAGGAAGTTTTTTCATCAGAATCCATTTTGCTCATTTATAAATCTACCATTTATCTGCACATTGAATACTGTTGCCATATGTGGTCGGGTGCTCCTGCTATTCATCTTGAGGTCCTTGATAAAATCTAAAGGAGGAAAATGATCGATCCTGACTTAGCAGCCTGCCTTCAATCACTTTCTCACCGACATCTCTTTTTAAAAAAAAGGTTATGGAAGGAAACGCCAGGCAATATCAGAAAGAGCTGTAAGTCTTAGTTGACTGGAGGAATGTAATTTCCAGAAGAACTGTTTAGTAAAAAGATTTTAGACATTTCAACCAAAAATAACACTGTTTAGTCAATAAATGACCAATGTTTCCTGTATGGAAACAGTTAATCTTACTATTATGTTTTGTTATATTTCACACAACTGTGATTATTACTTTTTAAATTTAGTTTTCTTTTTTCATGATTTTTTTTTTTCATTTGCTATTTTTTGATGAAATACAGGGTTGGACAAAATAATAGAAATACCTAGTACCAGAATAGCATAATTTGATTAAACTTTCAAAAGCTTATCTATTTTTATTTGTTGATTTAATATTACTAGTACTTCAGTTTTTATGTGCATTGTGGTGCAATGGATATTGGCTCAGAAAGAGAAATCGGGGAGCCGAGTTCAAATTCCAGTTGAATTCATTGCATTCACTTATGCACAAATACCCTTTGGAAAGGTATTAATCCATCTCTTCCTTCCAGTTATGGGTTAAATAACAGGACAGATTGGGTTCTATATCCTTGGCTGGCAACCAATCTACCGCAGAAAGTAATGGCAACCTACTGCGGGATAATCTTCTGCCCGGTCAGTCATGTCTCTATCGAGACATGATCGCCCAAGCATGTTTCACGTATGGCACTTAACTGACTGAATTAAAGCTAACAGTCAAAACTGTTTAAGAATTTTGAGTGATCAACTTCATCCTATGGTTCAGGAACTGTTTCTGGAGAGAAATGTCATCTTTCAGGATTATAATGCACCCATTCATACTGCTAAAGTTGTAGCTGAATGACATGAATAACATTCCAGTGAAGTAGAACATCTTATCTAGCCTCTACACTTCTCAGATCTCAACTTCATTGAAAATTTATGGTTCATTTTAGAAAAACAAGTAAGGAGTTAATATCCTCCACAATCATCATTTAAAAGGTTGGAGACTCTTTTAGCTGAAGAATGAATAAAATAAATTCCTCTGGAAAAAATTCCAACTTTGTACGAGTCCTACAAAGCCAGTCCTACCCAATAATAAGATAAATTTGCTTGAAATTTCAAGATGTTTCCATTATTTTGTCCACCTATATATATATATATATATATATATATATATATATTATAATAAAGTTGTAGAACTCATAGGTTTTTTTACCTGCTGTTCATGCATTTACTTTTATAAAGAGTGCTTGATACAACGTAGAGCGTTATATTGTAATAGTTGTTACAATAGTTTATAAATTCATGGTATCACTACACAAAAATTTTCGCGTTTCGAAGCTGACCATGTGTTTTGGTCATCTCTTCTTCAGGTGATCATGTTGGTATGAAAATTATCTGGTGATACAGACTGTTTATTTGTGGTGAATTTTTTTTTTATGTGAAAATAGGGTTTGGGATGTGATTTGGATTCTGTTGACCTTATTAAAGTCTTAGGGTTAGATGTTTGGCAGGGTTGCTTAGTTCAGGATAGGTTTTCCTATTTATCTTGTCTGGATGTAGCCTGATAGCGTCGTAGGTGTTGTTATTTGGTTTAGGGGTGGGTATGTGTTGTTTTGTTTTTGGGCTGGTCACTTCTTCCTTTAATTTTGGTTATTTTGTATTGGGGTATGTGTTTTTTGGTTTTTGCCGTGTCGATATTTTCTTTTATTTTTCTACTATTTTCAGGTAGCTGAACTTATTGTTGGTGTGGTATGGGGTTTGTTGTCTTTTGTTTCTACGTTTTTTGTTCTGTTTATTAATAGGGTTGGTTATGTATATTTATTGCATTTGGGTGGGGGTCGTGTGGGTGGGGTGTTTATTTGTTTATTTAAATTTTAACAAGAATATATCCGAGTGAATACAGAACGAAGAAAAAATTTTCACAATGTCCAAAACATAAATTTAAAACAGTGCTCGATATATAATATATAGAGCTGTGAATATTTATTATAAATTATATTTTAGAACATGTACAGAATTTTTCTTTTAATATATATCCACTACAAATAGTACATTTGTTTTGACATTGAAACTACAATGTCTCATTAGGTGGTGTGGATAGGAATGGAAAGCCTCTTTTATATTTGGTCAGTTGTGTGTGGGATGTTGGTGGGGGTAAGTGAGAAGGGAACAAGTCTTGTGGATTGCTCGTTAGAATTTTGAAGAAAATGGTGTATGTAGTGAATATGGTTGATTAATGAGTGTCTTTGCGTTTTCTAGACAGATTTAACATTAGCAATTAGAATGTAATTTGTATTATCTTGCAACTAGACTATATCCTTTGGATTTCTTAGAAGAGCAGGTCAGGGGTGGGATGCTTATTTTGTACAGAATATTTTTGTATTTAAGCAGAGTTTTTATAATTAATCTAAATTTGTATATTTAATCTTGATTTTGAATTTAGGAAATGAATTTTTCCTATTAAATTTAAATTAGATTATATATATATATATATATATATAGTCATCCGCAGACATAAACTAAATCAGCTCATTTCATCAGACCACACTATGTTCATTCCATATTTGTAACAAATGGAATGAATTTAGAGTGGTCTGATGAAATGAGCTAATTTAGCTCAGAAGAATGAATTATAATTTATAACCAATCTAAATATTGTGTCGAGTTTTCCTTCCTAAATATCATATTGCTCTGGAAAACATCCATTGAGCTCTCTACACATATCTAACCCTTAATATTCTATATTAAGTAAATCTTGTTGGATTATCTTCCCCATTCATGGATTTGACATCATTATATATATAAATATTGTAGATAAGCAAAGGCTATTAGAAGATAAATTTAATGTACTAAAAAGGTAACCCCAGATTAAAATCATTTCAAATTGGGGTAAGCACTTGATTCATTAATCTGTTTGTCCATTTATACACATGCTGATGTGAGAAAACACAGACTATTCAACATGCCAACATTTGATTTATCTAATTTTATTTTATTGATTTGATTTATTTTCTTATTTTTTCTACTTACTTATTTATAAACAACAACTTGGCCCTCAGAAACAAAAGGAACTCGATATGTAAAGCCACAATGTATTCGCCTGAAGAGAGTCAATCTTAGACTCGAAACATGTATAGCATCACAAATACCATAATGGACACTTAATGTATCATAATATGTATAATAACAACAACAATAAATATACACTTTAAAGAAAACGTCCACGGCCTCTCATACTTTTTATTCTATATATATATATATATATATATATATATATATTATAATTTAGAACATGTTCAAATTACAATCTACTACAAAGTGTAGATTTTGCTTCATCATTGAAGGGACAATGTCAGGTAGTAAACGCTATTTTCTGAAGGGAGGTGGAAAATTTGTTTTCTTATATTGGTAAATTTTTGTGTACAAGGTAAAGTGGGTAGAGAAAACAAGAAACCAAGAAAGGGATGGGTTTAAAAGAAACACAGAGGGAAAAAAACAAAAAGTGGAAAACAGGAGAGAAAGAGAAAGAACTAAAAGAGACATGGTGAAGATGGTAAATTAATGTTTTGAACATTGTCAATATTTTCTTTGTTCCTTATTCATTTGGATATATATATATATATATATATATATATATATATAGAAGAAGAAGAGAGAGAGAAACTCTAGTAGCAACTCAGTTTGGTGTTGAAGTTGGGAAGTATTTTTTGCTCTACCTAGATAATCTGAACTTGGAGAACTTTACTGAGTATGTAGATGTTTTCTCTCTTTAATTTTCTTTCCTTGATCGGACTTTTTCTTGTCTAAGGTGCTTGATCTTCTAGAAAGTTGTCTATTGGTGATACCAACATAGTTGGTTTTTTTTCTTTAGTAAACTACAAGTCAGTCAGTTAAGTGCCATACGTGATACACGCTTGGGCGATCATGTCTTGAAAGAGGCATGACTGACCAGGCAGAAGATTATCCCGCAGTAGGTTGCCATTGATTTCTGCGGTAGACTGGTTGCCAAACCCTCTGAAAATCTACACATCTTTATTGCCTGGATTTGGTAAAATTGTGTTGTTTTGTAAGGTTCTATATATAATGATCCTGAACAGAAAAAAAATCTCACTGCTTGACAAGATGCTAATAAGATAGTCCCAAAACACGATGACTTTTGTGTTGCAGTAAACTATGTTTTTATTATAAATTTATAATAAAAATATTACCATATATAATGCTCTAGTAAGTATCGATTACTCTTAATAAAGTAAATCACTGCAAACAGTGGACTGCCAATCCATTAGTTTGTACTACTACTAATATATATTGTAATTTTGTTATTACAATGGTTTATAAAAGCATATTGTCACTACACAAAAATTTTCATGTTTCAGAACAATACTGTTCTTCTTCAGGTGATATGTTAAAATAAATGGTGAAAACGATTTATTTTTAAAATATAAGATGAATTCATGTTTATTTAGAAAATTAGGGAGTGGTAGTTGGAGAAAATGCTTTGGGTGTGTCAATATTTTTCAATCAAAAATGAGAATTATATAACCATGAATTTTTAATATTTGGATTATGAAGGGGGGGTGGGATGGCTTTAAAATTTAATTAATTACAATGTTTCATTTATAACTTGTACTCTAACATAATTAACAAAAACAAAAATTTTACTAAATGACCTACACAATATTAATAGTTGTTGTTAATACAATATAACTAAGTATACCATAATTATTTAATCCTAATTTTGACCTAAACATTCCAGCCCCTTTACTCATGAAATAATAATAAAAATATCTATTGATCAATAAAAAAAAAATTAAAATTCAACCTCCTGTTAAAAATTATTGTCTACCCATTTTTAAAAATCTAAGATCCCACTATGTAACTTATCTAGACAAAACTAAAAAGGGACATGTCTAGATCCAAGCCATCCTGCCCCATTTCATAACCCAAATATTAAAACTCTCAAATTTGAACACTGTTATGGTGAAATACACCTATTCCATAGATAATGAACTCTCCCTCCTATATTAAGAGTTAACAGGAAGTTAACTTGGGAAGTTCATAGGAGTTCTTAGAAGTTCTATTGGAGTTCAGTAGAACTACTAGGCAGTTGATATTAGTCGGCAGTTAGCCGAATACTAAGGAGTCAGCTTTCAGTGGAAGATTACCAAGTTCCTAACATTTAGGGTGCGTTAAGTCAATTAGCAGTCAACATAGCATCATTATAAGTTTCAGTGCGAAAACTACTCCACAACAAACATGACAATGTATTTTTATAATCTCCTTTGCTTTTGATTCTTTCTTTCATTTCACCACAAGCAAGGTAGTAAAGTCATTTAGACACAAGGAGTTACTGAGTGTAAAAGAATAAGAAAAAAAAAGAGAAACTGTTTCTTTATAATCATATCAGCCCAAGCAAGGCAGTTTACTTCCACTGTTGTGCAGGGGGTTATACAGAAGAAAAGTTATGAGAAAGAGTGACAGGTTATAGGGGATATCAGGAAGTGGGTAAGAGAAGGATGAGAATACTGATGAGAGTAGAGTGGATGGAGAAAGGAGCATGAAAGAGAGGTTAGTGAGATAGGAAATGACTGTTGATTTTACCTTTAAATTCTTGGAGATTGTAGCTGTTGGGAAAGTAAGTCAATGGAAGGGAATTCCACAAGCAGGAAGTGCAAAAAAAGAATCTGCTGGAGTAGAATTTGCGTTTACATTTTACTGGTTTCACAGTAAAAGGGTGGGACCTAGTTGCCAATCTTGTGGCTCAAGTAAATTCCTATATAGGGGCCACCAGTGAGCTAAGCTCATCGGAGCAACATTCAGAAGCAAGAACAATAAAAGAAAAGGAATCAAGACGACAGTAGATAATGACTAATACTGACTAATACGAAAACTTTAATACTAATAATGACTAATAATGCATTTATATTTTTTGTAAGATTTTGCACTCATATTCTAAACCTAATTCACTGGACCATTACTATCACAATGGATTCTCATTTGGTGATGGCGAATATGTTGTTGCTTGTTTTGTTTTTATGGTATATCAACCTCGGAGGGTCATTTATTGCCAACTAAATTTTATTTATTTCTTGCTGGTAATACCTTTTTCTTTCAACAATTTATTGTTGTTTCTATAAGTTTTTGTGTCTAGTAATACATTTTGCTTTTCAAGGAAGCCAATAAATGGAAAGAAATTCCACAGGTGGAAATTGCGAGAAAAGAAGCTGCTGGAGTAGAATTTGCATTTACATTTTACTGGTTTCACAGTAAAAGGGTGGGACCTAGTTGCCAATCTTGTGGCTCAAGTAAATTCCTATATAGGGGGCACCAGTGAGCTAAGCTCATCGGAGCAACATTCAGAAGCAAGAACAATAAAAGAAAAGGAATCAAGACGACAGTAGATAATAACTAATACTGACTAATACGAAAACTTTAATACTAATAATGACTAATAATGCATTTATATTTTTTGTAAGTGAAGATTTTGCACTCATATTCTAAACCTAATTCACTGGACCATTACTATCACAATGGATTCTCATTTGGTGATGGCGAATATGTTGTTGCTTGTTTTTATGGTATATCAACCTCGGAGGGTCATTTATTGCCAACTAAATTTTATTTATTTCTTGCTGGTAATAACTTTTTCTTTCAACAATTTTTTATTGTTGATTTTATATTAGTTTTGTGTCTAGTAATACTTTTTTCTTTTCGAGTATTAACATTCATTGGGATTTGTTTTTAAGGGCAGGGTCTATAAGTCCTACCCTTGTTATTTAACCCATAAATGGATGGAAGGGACGGATTAATACCTTTCCCAAAGGTACCAGTGCTTAAGTGAATGCAAGGTATTCAACTGGAATTCGAACTCAACTCACCGATTTCTCTTTCCAAGTTGATATCCACTGCACCACAACGCACATCCATCACTAAACGCTAACAACACCTGGTATTTCCAAGCAGTCACCCATCTAAGTACTGACCAGGCTCAACGTTGCTTAACTTTGGTGAGTGAGCGAGAACCAGTGTATTCAATGTGATATGACTGTAAGCACGCACATCCGTCACTAAACACTTACAGCACCTGGTATTCCCAAGCAGTTTCCCATCTAAGTACTGACCAGGCTCAATGTTGCTTAACTTCGGTGATCGAGCGAGAACTGGTACATTCAACATGATATGACCGTAAGCACGCACATCTGTCATTAAATGCTTACAGCACCTGGTATTCCCAAATGGTCACCCATCTAAGTACTGACCAGGCTCAACGTTTCTTAACTTCGCTGATCGAGTGAGAACCGGTGTATTCAATGTGATATGGCTGTAAGCCTGGCAAATATGTCTTGACCATAAATCATGCATGAATAAAGGATAATGAAATAACAAAACACGACAATGCTATACAATCTCATATGATAAGAGGTCAAGCAAAAGAGGAAATTAAAATAACCTTGTGACAGGAAAGTGGTTTTAAACTTTTTGTTAGTGACTGTATCTATATGATAAATATAACACATGAATTTAAGTTAAGATCTGTGTTATAATGATTGGCAAGAGTGCGTTGATGTTTGGGGAAATATCTTATCAATTGCTCTTCCAGCAACTTTCGGGGTAATAGACAGAGAGGAAAAAGTGGCAGGAGCTAACAAGAACCACAAAGCCTCGGAAATGACAACAACTTGACGAACAAAAATATCCACATGCCCAACTTCACAAGACGTATTTTATCAATTGCTGACTTTGTTTTTACCCTGTTTTTATTGGTATGAGGCATCTTACAAAAACCCGGATATTGACCAGAGAGACCTGTTATCTAGACATGACAAAATGTCCCACTGCTAATGGGGGTGGGGGGTTAAAAAACCCAGATGTAACTGGTGATGTCAAACATATCTGCACACAATCCAAGGACACTCATTTTTTTTTGCATCTTTACTGATGTTAATGTAAGTGAATGCAAGAAATTCAACAGGATGCCAAGTTCAAATTCCAGTTGAGTTCCTTGCATTCACTTACGCACAAATAGCCTTGGAAAAGGGTATTAATCCATCTCTTCCTTCCAGTTATGGGCTAAATAACAGGACAGATTGGGTTCTATAGCTTTGGCTGGCAACCAGTTTACCGCAGAAAGCAATGACAACCTATTGCGGGATAATCTTCTGCCAAGTCAGTCATGTCTCTTTCGAGGCATGATCACCCAAAGCGTGTATCACATATGGCACTTAACTGACTGGCTGATGTTAATATCTGTCTTATAATGTATGGCAAGAGTGAGTTGAGTTTAGGGGAAGCACCTAATCAATTTGCTCTCCCAACAACTATGGGGGTAAATGTCAGAGATGAGAAAGTGACGGGCGGTAACAAAAACAACAATGCCTCAGAAACCACAACAGCTAGAGGAACAAAAATGTCCATAAGACTGACTTCACAAGCCACCATGTCTTGCCAACTACTGACTGGTGGTTTTTATCTTGCTTTTATTGACAAGAGGCATGTTACAAACTTGGATCTTGACCAGTTACAGGAGGCCTGTATCTAGACATACCAAAATATCGTGCTGCCAATGGGGAAAAAAACGCTGATGTAACTGGTGTTGGCAAACATGCCTGCACATGATCCAAAGTCACTTTTGTGGCTATACTAATGCATGCTTGCCACAATATACTTTTATTAGATAGTATAGCCTGGCATTTCTCGGGTGTAATGAAAGCTTTAAAACTAATCCATGGTCCTGGAGATGAGACTCTTTGGACGTTGGCACGAAAGACTAAAAAGCAATAGTTGTTTCCAGTTAAAGCAAAACCGTAGACTGAAAGAAAAATGAATGGATGTAAATCAAATTTTGATTTCCTGGTATCAATATGAAAATTTTTTTCACCGTAAACTGAATTTTGAAGGCTAAATAAGTCCTCTGATTAAATGGTATTATGGATGAGACTAAGAACTACAATTATACCTACTTAGAGCCAAACCCGAAGCAAAAACTAAAATAAAAGGGCTGAAAAAAATACAGACATACAGGCAGATAAACAGACACACACACAAACATCTTGCCTTTTATATAAATATATATTATCAATTTTCTGCACTATTGTAAGAACTGCAACCTTGAAACATCTGAATATCATTTCTTATGTCTTTGTGTCTGAGTGTATGAAATTTGATTAAAATTGAACCACTCCTTCTATAACCCGATTTTTTAGATTATCGATTTTCGATATTTATCGGGCGTACCTCGACACAAAACCTAGCTAAGAACATTCGCAGACACTTATAGTACAACTATGTAAATTTTCAAGAAAATCGGTTCAGCCATTTCAGAGTCTATAGGTAACGGACACACACACACACACAGAGACAAAGTTCCATTTATGAATAAGTTTAGAAAGATTTAGATATACTACATCAATATGTTGATATGTATGAGAGGGTATGTATGTGTGTGTGTGTATATATATATATATATATATATAAAAGAGCTCTGTTCATACTACATTGCAGACTGTTTTAATAACACCCGAAAAATAATACTATACATGTGTGTACCCTCACATGTATATTTAATAAATCATGCATATATATATATATAGTCATCTGCAGACAGATCTGTTTTGCTGTATCACAGCTTATCAGTATGGTTAGACTCCAATTGCTTTTTAACCCAGAATTTAAAACCGACCAAATTGGCGTCAGTCAGCAATTCTACCTCTGGGCTACGAGCGTTTGGTAGAAGAAGGCAGACTTTTTAGCGCATATATCATTATACACGCCCAATATATATTTCCTTCTGTCAAACTCAGGGGTTTAAATTTTTTTTTTCTTATGTCTTAATTTAAGACACTCAGTAATAGGTACATCAATATATTTGTTGCTGTCATTTTAGATGGCATATTGATATAAATATTTAGTCATCATTTTTGATGATACGGGCCCACTTATACACGAATAGTACTTACGATACCACCAAACAACATGAGAAGACGAAACAATAACCAAGCAAAGGCAAATATAAATATTTGACTTTATTATTTAAGCATTAAAAAATCATTTATATAAAAGAAGAAATACAATTTTCCTAACTCAAGAAAACTCAGAAATGCTCAGTAATTGACAGCATATGTCTAGAAAACAGAAAGCCAAAAAGGCTACAGTTGAAAGACGAGAGACAAATAGAGGTGAGGATAAAGAGTTAATGCAAAGTGAAAAATAAATTAAGAAGAGTAATAACCATAACATTCTACACATATGTGCAGACAGGTGAATGTGTGTGAAAAAAAGAATACTTGCACCGATGAAAAGCGAAAATATATATCTATATATATATATGAATGTGTCTAAGTGTGTGTGTATATGTGTGTGTGTGTGTATATATATATATATATATATATATATATATGTGTGTGTGTGTGTGTGAAAATGTGTGTTCTGTGTGTGTGTCTGTGGATATATGTATGTGTGTGAGTGTGTGTGAGAGGATATATGTATGTGTGAGTGTGTGTGTGTGAGAAGATATATGTATGTGCGAGTGTGTGTGTGTGAGAAGATATATGTATGTGCGAGTGTGTGTGAGAAGATATATGTATGTGTGAGTGTATGTGAGGATATATGTATATGTGAGTGCATGTGAGGATATATGTATATGTGAGTGCATGTGAGTATATATATATATATATATATATATATATATATATATATATATGTGTGACTGTATGTGAGGATATATATATGTGTAAGTGTGTGTAATATATATACAAGCAGTATAGCCTGGCGTTGCTTGGGTATAATGAAAGCTTTAAAACTAATCCATAGTCCTGGAGCTCAGACTCTGAGTAAATGGTATCATGGCTGAGACTAAGAACTACAATTATACCTACTTAGAGCCAAACCCGAAGCAAAAACTAAAATAAAAGGGCTGAAAAAAATACAGACATACAGGCAGATAAACAGACACACACAGAAACATCTTGCCTTTTATATAAATATATATTATCGATTTTCTACACGATTGTAAAAACTGCAACCTTGAAACATCTGAATATCATTTCTTATGTCTTTGTGTCTGAGTGTATGAAATTTGATTAAAATTGAACCACTCCTTCTATAACCCGATTTTTTAAATTATCGATTTTCCATATTTATTGGGGGTACCTTGACACAAAACCTAGCTAAGAACACTCGCAGACGCTTAGAGTACAACTGTGTAAATTTTCAAGAAAATCGGTTCAGCCGTTTTGGAGTCTATAGGTAATGTATACACATACACAAAGTTCCATTTATAAATAAGTTTATATATATAAGATACCTCCACTAAAATTTCTGAAAAAACAGCATAGTATGAATAAAAAAGCCCCCAAATTTAATAAAAATGAACTTTTTCCATCAAAATGTTAAGATCATTATTAAGAAGAATGATCAAAGTAATTTTTTTAATCCCTATCCACATTCAAAATTTTGGTAAAGAAATTTGGTTTGATTTTAGTTAGCAGGTAACCAAATCATAATCAGAGTTTACATTGGTAAAAGTAATATTACGTAACTCACTCTTTTTTTTGATGAAAACTCATTAATTTGAAAATTCTTGCAAAAATCAAATAATAGATTTTAATGAAACTTTCAGGGCTTATTGACAAATGAATGAAATTATTTTTGAAATTATTATTTTAAAAACATCTTGATAAGAATATATATTTTTTTGTGCATCTGTTACCCACACTCCACATAAATTCATGAAATTTTAAGCAATTAAATTTTGTTGCAATAATTAGTTTATTAGTTAAACGCAGGACTCATTGGGAAATGTAGATCATTTATTATTTTTTTGAAAAATTTTTCTGCTTTTTCAAAAATCTGCTCCCAATAATAAAATAAAAAAATGTAATATAACTATGACGTTATTTAATTTGAAAAGCTTTTAATTCCTTGCATAAATAATATAAATAAAGGACAATATAGTCTAAAGAATTTTTTTTTCAATTAATAATGAAATTTAAAAAAAATTGATTTCATTTTTTTTTAAATTATAATAGTTTATAAAGTTTCAAAAATATTTTTAAAATACTTCAAAGATTTGTTCGGGTCAATTTAAAAACTTAAGTGAAGATTATATTTACTCATTAAAAATTAAATAGTTTAATACAAATTGTCACACCTTCCAATTTTCAAAATGATTTTTTTTGTGTATTTGAGGAAGTTTTTGGAATGGTAATTTCTATGTGTTAATTTAAAGGTCATGTGTTTCAGGGTTTCTTTCCCTTACAAGAAAAAATTGTACAATTATGTCACTTGTGATTGCCATACACTTATCTCGCATCTGTCAAATCTCTTAACGAATATGGTAGAAAGGCCAGAAAGTTGAATGCTGTGTTTAAGAAATAGTTTTATTTTAAATTTCATGCAATAAATAACTAACACTTGTGTAAATCAGATTGATTAAACATTAAATTTGCTAATTTTCCAAAAGTTATGTGTTACAGATGTATATTTTATTTTTACAAGATTTTTAAAATTGAGAATTATCTTTTAAAAGATTAAAAAAAGAAATTTTAAAATTTTAAAGACCAATCAATATAATTTCTGTTTGAAACACACCAGAGTATTTTGCTTACTGGAAATAGTAAATTCAATCATTTAGCCTTCAATTAAAACTAAAATGAAAGTTTCAAGATAACTCTTATTTTTAAAAATTTAATTTAAAATTTAGATGTTAAAAATGAGTGAATTTACCTTATATATATATATATATTCAGAAATTATAACATAGATATGTTACAATATCACTACAAAAGTAGCTATTATGTTTCAACACTTCTTGTATCTTGTCAAGTGATGTGGTTTATTTTTCACTTGACAAGACGCAAGAAGTGTTGAAACAAAATGGCTACTTTTGTAGTGATATTGTAACATATCCACGATATAATTTCTGAATAAATATTATTAGCTGTACTTTGTATTGAGCACTTTCTTAAAAATAGTGTTTCTTTGGACAAGGAATATTATTCCACCCATACTTTATATATATATATATATATATATATATATATATATATATATATAGTGCGAGTGATGGTTAAATTCTTGACATTTTATATTTTTCATTTCACGCACGTGTTATTTGCTTTTGAGTTAGTCAGTTGCACAATTGGGCACTGTCTGTGAATAAAAGAGCAGGATGATGCAACTAATCCAGCAGAAACTTGGAAACAACATGCTGTACTACTTGGCATTTGCACCAGAAGCTCCAGTACAGACATTTCAGAGTCTTTCGGTCTCAATCTTAGGACAGTATAGAGGATTTGGAAAGAGTATGCTGCCCTGGATCAAGAGGGGAGGGTGGCTGCAGCAAGACCATATGACTGGCAACAGGACTTTGCACTATACCATACAAGCAGGAGAAACAAGTCATGGCTGTCGGACAATTTGTAACCACTTAATTCCTTACATCTGACCACTTAATTCCCAAGACTGTCATTCCCTTGAATATTAGGTGTGGGGCACAGTTGAGCAAGAGACCAAGAAAACTCCTTGTAACAGGAAACATGAACTGAAGGCAACTTTAACGAGGAGACCATCCAAAAGAGATACAGGAGATGCCAAAGTCATCTGGAGGCTGTGGTTGAAGCCGATGGCAATTTTATTGAAAAAGATTCAAGATATTTTTAGGTAATTTTGGTAAATATATTTATTAAAATGAGATGACAGTATTATTTTCATTTTTGTGTAATTTTGATGACAATTTATCCATTGCACTCTGTATAACTGCTAAGATGAGATGCCAGTGTCATTTTGATGGCATTTGGACGACAATTTATCCATCGCACAGGGATATCTGTTAAGATGAGATGTCAGTGGCATTTTGGTGGAATTTAAAAGACAATTTATCCATCACACCTGTATATGTTAAGATGAGATACCAGTGTCATTTGGTGGCATTTAGACGACAATTTATCCTTCGCACCCTGTACACACACACACACACACATATATATATATATATATATATATATATATATATATATTTACTCTTACCAAACTCTCAAACAAAATTTGATCAAAATGTTTTTTTTAATAATGCAATTTACTCTTTGAAAGCAATATATTATGAGTAATATATTCAAAATCATTTGAGACATAATTCTGAAATCCTTCCATTTTTAACAAAACCGAATTTGAACTGAAACACCTGCAGAAGATAGAACAATTATAAAAATGAAAAATAGGAATTGCAGAACTTAAACAGGACAAAATGTTATGACCAAAATGGCAAAGATTAATATTCTAATCTTAATAATTCATAGAATAATGGCAAAGCTGTCTTTCAGAATTTCAAACAATATTGGAATGGTTAGAAAACGAGGCAATGAAAATAATAAGCAAGACAAAGATAAAGATATTTTTCCTCATTGAATATTTCAAATTTTAGGTTTAGGTTAAAATGACAAAAATGAATAGAGGTTGGGAAGATTGTATAGCACCAACCTTGATAAAACACATTATCATCCTGGAAAATATAGGTTACCCTTCTTTTGATATTGTGAAAGAATTTCAACAGGATAGCTAAACAAAATTTCACTATTTTTCTTTTCCATGCCATAATTTGTCAGAGCAAAAATGATGATGGCTCTCCACAGATCCCTGTTCTTTATCTTAAAATTGATATAAAACCTTGGGAAAGGTAGTCATTTCCTGTTAACTTCTTTAGGGTTTGGGTGGATGTGAAGTTGGTGTAATGAATAGTGGAATGGAATGAGAAATAAAGAACCAAGTTCAAATTCCACTTTAGTTTGTTAGAATCACATACATGCAAATCTATCTCCTCACTCCAGCTATAGGTTAAATAGTAGGACTTATATTTGAAAACATCTTATTAAAAAGAAAATGTCAATGTTTTTTTTTTTTTATAATTGTATCGCCCCCAACAAGGCATTATACTGCCACTTTTGTGCAGGGGGTTACATAGGAGGAAAGTTATGAGAAAGAGTGACAGAATAAAGTGGGTGACAGGAAGCGGGTAATAGAGGGATGAGAATGCCGAGGAAATAAGATGAGAGAGAGAGAGAGAGAGAGAGAGAAGATAAAAGTTAGTGAGATAGGAGATGACTATTGACTTTACATTTAAATGCTTGGAGATTGTAGCTGTCGGAGAAGCAAGTAAATGGAAGAAAATTCCACAGGCGGGAGGTGCGAGAAAAGAAGCTGATCAAGTAGAATTTGCCTTTACATCTTATTAGTTTCACAGTAAAAGGGTGGGACCTAGTTGGTAATCTTACAAAAAAAGAATTAATCTCACTATCCCAAACATGGTTTCAGCTTTAAATAACTTCTTACTTGTATTCACATATGCGCAAATAGTCCTGGAAAAAGTATTAATTCATGTATGATACACACTTGGGTGATCATGTCTTGAAAGAGACATAACAGACCCAGCAGAAGATTTTCCCACAGCAGGTTGCCATTACTTTCTGCATTAGACTGGTTGCCAACCAAGGCTATAGAACCCAATCTGTCCTGTTATTTAACCTATAGTTGGAGGGAAAAGAGACGGATTAATACCTTTTCCTTATCTGCACATATGTGAATGCAAGGAAGAAGTTATTTAAAGTTGAAACCATGTTTGGGATCGTGAGATTAATTCGTTTTTTTTGCAAGATTAACAACTAGGTCCCACCCTTTTACTGTGAAACTAATAAGATGTAAACGCAAATTCTACTCCAGCAGCTTCTTTTCTCGCACCTCCCGCCTGTGGAATTCACTTACATTTACTTGCTTCCCCGACAGCTACAATCTCCAAGAATTTAAATGTAAAGTCAATAGTCATCTCCTATTGTTGTCATATTTTTGAGATTGTGGCCACCAATGACAAATCCTCGCAAGGCTGTTATTTCTCTCATAATTGCTTTGCTGTACAGGTTGAATAGCCTTCCCAAATATGTCAAGGTTTAATAACAGTTCCAACACTTTTGTATCAGTTATAAAACATGGGTATATATCCTTTTGCATTTACATTGCTCTTTCTGATATCCTAAGCATGAATATTACATTCCTTGTTCCAGAGTATTTAACGGAACTGCCTTGTTCTTGTCCTATCATGAAAAACTTTGTTTATTATGAAATAATATCATACCTGAGTCTTGGGTATGATGACAAACTACATCTGGCAGCAAGGCCTTTGATTGAGAGATCAGAGGTTTACAGAAGCACGGCACCACATCTTAATTGCTGTTATTTCTAGGTTGACCCTGACCTGGGGTGGTAGCACCTGTTTGGGTCCCAGCTATGGACAAATAGTGAATCCCCCAAACTGGGGTCATTTAAAAGAAAATGTTAGGCTGGACAAGAGTCTTTAGCTTAGGATAGCAGCTTCTTTAAGAGAAGGAAATCTCTGAAATAAAAAAAGCCACTACACCTACTCTGAATAGAAAAGGGTAGGCTGAACTCTATTTGTTAATTAATTTTCCTAGAGATGGTGTCTCGAAGAAAACACTAAGTTTCCAGTCTCCTAAACTGGTTGGTGTTAGTAAGGGCATACAGCTGTAAAACTCACTCAAATATTTCATGAATGTTCAATCACGGAGCCGTCAAGAAAACCCTGCCCAACCCATGCTAGCAGGGATACAGATGTTAAATGATGATATATACATATATCTAAACTTATTTATAAATGGAACTGTGTCTGTGTGTCTTTGTCCGTTAACTATAGACTCCAAAACGGCTGAACTGACGATTTTCTTGAAAATTTACACAGTTGTACGATAAAAGTCTGCCAGTGTTCTTAGCTAGGTTTTGCGTCAAGGTACCCCTGATTAATATCGAAAATCGATAATCGAAAAATCGGGTTATAGAAGGAGTGGTCCGATTTTAACCAAATTAGATACATTCATAGACGAAGACATAAGAAACAATATTCAAAAGTTTCAAGGTTACAGTTCTTACAATAATGCAGAAAATCGATTATGTATATATACATATATATATATAAAAGGCAAGATGTTTATGTGTGTGTCTGTTTATCTGCCTGTATATTTTTTTCAGCCCTTTTATTTTAGTTTTCGCTTCGGGTTTGGCTCTAAGTAGGTATAATTGTAGTTCGTAGTCTCAGCCATGATACCATTTACTCAGAGGACTTATTTAGCCTTCAAAATTCAGTTTACGACAAAAAAAACTTATTTGATATCGATATCAGGAAATCAAAATTTGACTTACATCCATTCATTTTTCTTTCAGTCTATGGTTTCGGTTTCGCTTTAACTGGAAAAACTATTGCTTTTTAGTCTTTCGTGCCGACGTCCAAAGAGTCTGAGCTCCAGCACCATGGATTAGTTTTAAAGCTTTCATTACACCCGAGCAACGCCGGGCTATACTGCTAGTAAAAATATATATATATATATATATATAAAACAATAAACTGCATCCAGCAGCAAGGCTTCTGAATTGGAACATAGAAGGTTTAAAGGAGTGTGGGTGCACCTCTTAATTGCTGTTGTTTCCAGGTCTACCTTAACCCGTAAAATAGGCAAATAGTGAATTCCCTAAACTGGGGTCATTTAAAAGAAAAAGTTAGGCTGGGCAGGAGTCTTTAGCTTGGGATAGCAACTTATCTTAGAGAAGGAAATCTCTGAAATAAAAAAAACTCTAAGCCTATTCTCTGTAGCAAAAGATAGGCCGAACTCTTTACCCTTGGTAGGTTATCTTCCTAAAGATGGCGTCTTGATAAAAAACACTGAGTTTCTAGTCTCCTAAACTGGTTGGTGTTAGCAAGGGCATACAGCTGTAAAACTCGCTCCAATATTTCATGAGGGTTCAACAAGGGAGTCATCAAAAAAACCCTGTCCAACCTATGCTGTCATGGAAACTGATGTTAAATAATGATGATACCATTGAGAAATAGGATTAATAAGCTATAAAAATAAACTATCAACTATATTTTGGAATTCAGAGCTATCCATATAAACTGGTTGCCAACCAAAGAGAGACAGCTAAGTCTATTCTGCTATTTCACTCATACCATGAGAATGGATTCATAGAGCATTTGTCTGGTCGTAAATATTACAGACAAGTTTGGGAATTGAACTTGAACCCAGGTAAATGTTAGAATTTTGAATAATAATAAAAATTACAGTTAATAATGATAACAATAACATAGTTTAAATATTAGAGTAGCATGGCTTCTCTAGCCTTGAGTGGCATTTAGTCTAAAGGAATGACTAAAGTAATCTTAAAACTATGGAGTAGTAATGTGAAACTACTCCAAGGGGTCATAGTAATTTGAGGATAAAGGAAACTGTGGAGAGCCATGAATACTTCCGTCCTAAAGTGATATGACATAAAAAAGTAAGTGGTAGGATAAATAAATCTGCTTTGTGGTTGACATTGTTGTGTATTCTTAGACAGATGTCAAGACTTGATGTTTAATCTGAGCTTAAAAAGTTTTTAAATAGAACTAGCAGTATAGCCCAGCATTGCTCGAGTGTAATGAAAGCTTTAAAACTAATTCCATGGTCCTGGAGCACAGACTCTTTGGACGTTGGCACAAAAGACTAAAAAGCAATTGTCGTTTCCAGTAAAAGTGAAACCGTAGATGGAAAGAAAAATGAATGGATGTTAAGTCAAATTTTGATTTTTGGTGCCAATGTCAAATAAGTTTTCCATCACAAACTGAATTTTGAAGGCTAAATAAGTCCTCTGAGTAAATGGTATCATGGCTGAGACTAAGAACTACAATTGTACCTACTTAGAGAAAAACCCAAAGCAAAAACCAAAATAAAAAGGTTGAAAACCTGATTTTGATCAGACCTGATAGGATATCAGAGTGTTGATTTCCAATATCGGAGTCAAATAAGTCATCCAAGGATAAACTAACCCAAGTAAGTCCATGAAAACTTATTGTACCCATTGGGAGTAAAATTGGAGAAAATGAACCATACTGATAGCTGAATATCAGTTTTTGGTCAGATTTGATAGAATATCGAGGGTATCGATTTCTGGGGAAAATGAGTCGTCTGAGAAGATCTACTAATGTTTGAGGCTAAAAACTAGAATTTTACCAAGTTAGAGCAAATTCTGCAGCAATAACCCTGATAAAAGGGCTGAGACCCTGATCTTGATCAGACCTGATCGAATATTGGTGTATTCATTTCCGATATTGTGGGGGGGAAATTGAAAAAAAAATAAGTAGCCCATGACCTGACCGGAAGCCTGAAGAATATTTGTGTGAAGTTTGGTGAGAACTGGATAAAAAATGTGGATATATATAAAGGACATACATACAGTAAGACACACAAACAGAAACATCTTGCTTTATATATAGATATGGGTTAAATAGCAGGGTAGACTAGACTGTCTAGCCTTGTATGGAACTAAGTTTAGGAGAAGAGCAACTCTCGATTCAACAAAAGTGTAACAAGAAAAAATGTCCTTTATATTCGAAAATCAAAATCATAGCAATTTTCGGATAAAGAGAAAGGATTTAGTTGAGGAGAATCATAATTGCTTACGTCTTTAAGAGACATGGCATTAAAAAAAAAGAGACATGGCATTAAAAATAAAAAGAGACATGGCATTAAAAAAAAGAGACATGGCATTAAAAATAAAAAGAGACATGGCATTAAAAAAAAAGAGAGACATGGCATTAAAAAAAAAAAAAAAAAAAAGAAAAAAGGCATATAATTTTGAAAACAGACATACCTTCATACATTTTTTTTTTTAGTTTTTATTCCTGTAAGTATTTAATATTGTTAGCCTTGTTCCCAAATCTAAGTAAAATATTTTAAATCCCCAGGAATTGCGTTGGTTATGAGACAATCAAAAACGTGTCACTCGAACCCTGACTAACCGAATAAATGACATACCTGATATAGCCACGCCCTGCCAAGTTGTGTAGAAACCCAACCCCCTCGTCAGTTGCTGAAAAATTTACAAGACGGAAGTTGAAAAATGTTACTATAGAGAACACGTGTAAAAATTCCTCTTTCCCTTACGTACGAAAATGTGATGGTTGCTGAAATGTTCTCCGCCTTAAAAGAAGGAATTTAAAAAAAAATTGATGTATAAAACATAAGTTAATCGAACCAGGATCTTTTGAACACCTAAACTTTTTAAACAGTTAATAAAAATAATAATATTTTAGACCTTAAAAATGTACTTTACAAGATTGATTTTTTTTATCTATATTGTCAACTGAATGTTTTAAATTGTTACGAATTTTAAATTCTCGTTGTATTTCCTGGGTCACAAAAGAAATGTACAATAAAAACGGAAGTCATTAAAAACTTCCCTTTAAGTTCCTGGTTAAAACTCATGCAAGAAAAGAAAAAAACAAAAGTTAACAAGACCTACATCTAAAAAAGTGTTATTAATAAGGAAGGTGACACTATTTCGGTCAGATTTACAAGTAATCGATTTGACCTCTTAAAAAAAACTCAAATCATTTTAAAATCCAATTAAAATGTTTTTTTGTATTTAGCAGTGTAAAACAAACATTATTATTAGATTTAGAAATAACAAAATTAGAATTTAGACGGTTAATTCCAAAACTAAGTTAAACATTTCTTTTAACTTTTTCAATTTTATGAAAGTCAAGAGAAACGTCTGTGTTGTTTCAGAAAGAACCAACATTATTTTGTTTTGTTTTTACTTTTTATCAAGTTAAAAAAGATAAATTCAAAATTTTGTATCTCCTTTTTTTTAGCATAATTTTCTTTATTTTTTACTTGTGGAAGAAAAATCAAACTTTCATTTTTATCGTATGTAAAAAGAAAAAATGTTATAATTTCACTTCAGTTAAGAAGACGTGCAATATTTTTGTACAGGTTTTAAAAAATTAATATGTATTGATTTCTTTCTTCTTTTGATCGTGTTACTTTTTAAAAATTTTACATAAAAAAATTAAATTTTAGACAATATAAAAAAACTAATGTAATAATTTAATGCATAATTTCAGTCATTGTCTTCAATTATATGATTTTAAATGATTTTATTTTTTACAAGTTAAAAAAATCAATCAACAAGAAAGAAAGAAAATATTTTTTTCATATTTTCTAATAAGTCTCATAAAAAAAAATCTAAAAACAAAACTCGTCGATAATGATTTAAAAAAGATTTATTTTAAAATTTAAGACAAAACTTTTCTTGAATTAAAGACTTAAATTTTACGCACGTGAACTTTGAAAAAATAAGTTAATGAGAGCGATTTCAATTAAATTTTAATTTTTGATAAGACCAGAATAATTTTTTACAATATTGAACAAACAGAATCTAATTTTATTTGTAAATAAGTATCTTTTTATTTTAAAAAGTAAATTAAATAGTTTGTGCTTTTTCTTTGAAATTACATACAATTTCACGAATTTCTCAAAGTCAAAACGTGCACTTGTTGCTTTGTTAAAAATAAAAATATTTTTAATTTTTTAAAAAATCTTATAATTGTCTTTAAAAAGAAACATAGAATTTTTTATTTTAAGGATCTTAAATCCAGGCAATTCAAACTGCTTTTATATTGAATCTAAAACGATTTTTAAAATTATTAAGCATATGAACATTTTTTTAAAAAGCAATTAATAATGCATTTTAAAAAAATTATAAAGAAATTTATTTTTCTAAAAATGAACTGGATAATATTTAATAATTATGTTTGGAAAGCTAGCCAAAGTTTTATTCAAAATGTTTTGTTTTTTTTTCAAATAAAATTTATTTCTTTTGCTGACAACATAAAAAAAGACGAGACGATGAAATATGATTAAAAAAAACAGGTTGTTGTTGTTGTCGAGAAGAAAATATAATAACACTTTTTTTTAAAGTTACAAGCCATTTAAATTGGTAAATACTCACCGGACGAAATAATTAACGTGTCTCAAAGTTTGTTTGTTTGTTTCGTCTATTCCAGGCTCGATTAGAAATATCTAAGTTTCATCTACGTTAACTTTAACAAAAATTACAGTTTAAATTTAAAAAATGCGTAAAAAATTCGTCTGCTCTGTGATTTTTCGTGTTTCATTTTGAACACATTTCATTTAAAGTTGTTTTTAAAAAGTTCCATCTTGAGTGAAAAAAAAAAAAAAAACGAAAACGAAAAAAAACTATCGAGAAATGTTAAAAATAAATCCAAAATTATCGTAAGTCAAAATTAGAAAGTAGCAGTCGTGAACAGTTTTATAAATAGATATAGATATATATCTATTTACATATATAAATAAATTACGTTCTTTACATCTACATTTTTTTCCAAATGCGCAAGTTGTGCGTAAGTCAAAACTAAAAACGTTGTCTTTAACTTTTATGCTAATACGGATGCACAGCGGCGACACAAACATTTTAAACCTCGCTTTATTTAAAAAAAAAAAAGTTAAAGATTAAATGAAACAATCGATGACGTTTCGAGGTCTTAAGTCGTATATGCTAGAATTAAGTCATGAAGTTTTAAATCTTAAGCGATCTAATTGTATCTCTAAGTAGTTTAAGTAGTTAAAAACTGAATAAAACATATTTTTTACGTTTGTCTCACTACTTAAAAAAAATAAATAAATAAATAAAATAAAATAAAAATAACGATATCACAGTTTTTACTTAAAAAATATTACTTTGTTTTCTTTTTTCTAATAGTTACAAAGCTTGTCTCGGTATCCCTATCAACTACTGAGTAGTGAGTTCGATCCTCACTAGGTACGTCGTACTTACTTTTGGCTTTGTGGCACGTTCTAAGCTACGCTTAGTCACTATATGTTGTTAAAAGGTGAAAAACGATTATTTATTTCAAATTCATTGGAAAGGACATGGTTCAAACGTTTTTTAGCTCTTGTGCTTCTGATATTTAATTTAATCTTAGGGTGTCTGCATAAGTTTCCTGTCAAAAAACAGTTTTCAATTGTAAGATATACCATCTCTACTGATTTTTCTTTTAAAAGCGCTGGAAACTTTTGCACATGTTTTATACAGTTAATATTTCGCTTCTGAACATCCGTAAACGAGACGTTTTAGTTTTTTTTTTAAATTTTGTTTACACCGGAAGTAAAGATCACGAAATCTTGCAAACTTTTACAACAGAAAAGTATAAGCGTGTCTTTAAAATTAAATTAGCAGCATGGTTTTTAAATGTTAATTTTTTTTCTTTTTCTTTTTTTTTTATTTAAATGTGCAACACAAAATTATGATTTGTTAACAATGCTTTTAGAAAATTGTTAAAAAGAAATTAAATTTAAAAAGTGGTGGCTTGGTCGTTCTTTCTTTAAGAAAGTTTTTTTTTTAATTTTAGTAACTAGGATTAGATTTCCCCATTAATAAGTTTTGATTTAAGAACATATTTTTTTCCGACGTTAATAATAAAAAAATTAAAAATTCGACTTACTTAAATAAAACAATTTTTAAAAAAATCTTTCAAAGAATTAAAAAAAAAAAAGTATTTCTCAACATCACTAATTAAGTTTCTAAAAAGTAAAAAACAAAAAGACATCAAGAAAGAGTAAAAGACCATTTTTAAGTTTACTTTTTTACAGTCACACCCAAACAGAAATATTTTTTATTTTTATTTTTTTTTATCAGCTGTAAATAACTTTTTCTAATCAAATATTATGATTCAGTTCAAAATTCGTTTATGAAATCAACACCCAATTTAGAAACACTTTAAACAGGAAAAAAAAAAACTGATCATAAAATGTACCAGCGATATCTTTTGTCACACCTTCACACAACAACAGGTAAACCTTAGTGTTAACTTTTAAAATAAAGGCCAGTTAATTATGGCTTTTAGTTTTCACTCTCAACGAAAATTCATACACAGAAAAGTAAAACAAATAAACTAAATAAAAGACAGGAAAATTCACTCAATTAAAAACTGAGGAAAAAAAATTTAAATAGAAATACATCCTAAGGCAAAAAAAAACTCCGGATATAAGAGAAACTCGGATATAAGGGAGATTTTATCCGATCCCGACAACGCTCTTATATCAGGGTTACACTGTAAAACTCAAACACGTGCACACACACATATAAACTCAAACACAATGAATACATATGCATACATAATTTGATTATATCAATCAGTTAAGTGCCATATGAGATACACGCTTGGATGATCATGTCTCCTTTGATCCATGACAGACTAGGCAGAAATTTTTTTCAGCATTAGGTTGTCATTCCTTTCTATGGTAGACTGGTTGTCAACCAAGGCCACAAAATCCAATCAATCTGTCCTACTATTCAACCCATAGCTGGAGGGAGAAGAGATGGATTCATACCTTTTCCATGGGTATTTGTGTGTAAGTAAATGCAACAAGTTCAACTGAAATTTGAATTCTGTTCTCCAATTTCTCATTCTGTGCTGGTATCCATTGCAACGTAACACACTTTAATTATGCAAGGAGGTCCAAAAGTAGGTGAACAGTAAATGATAACATTTATTTTGAGATTGCATATAAAATTATATTTACTAATACAATTATTACATTGACAATCAAATTTTATTGTGTACAATAATAATTATACCATAGTTATTATGAATACCATTGTAATAATATTGTGGTGATACCGAGCGAGCAAAAGCGAGCAGACCGGATGTTTGCTCTATAGCAAACAGAAAGCAAATGAATAATTTCCCAAACAATGGGAAGCCCGGAATCAAATACAATCGTGAAATTCAAAACGAGCTTCTGATCCAAAAGGCAGATATAAAAAGCAGAGACAAAATAGGATAGAGTTACCAGTGCCTCCCCTTGACTTAAGTTGAGGGCTACTATGCTGACCTCTTCCCTTCTCTTTGTCTCAAAAGTACTTACTGACCTCAGGAGTGACCTCTTCAAAGACATTCCACACAAACCAACTTACTGACTTACTGACCTTAGAAGTGGCAACTTCAAAATGAACAATCATCACATCATTCCTAAGCCTTTTATCATTTTCAGCTCATTATTATTTGTCATGAACACTCTAACCTTCGTTGGACCTATCCTTCAAGCATTACTTTAATTGTAAAACATTAATTGATATGTGTATATATATAAATTTTATTTTATACTCAAATTGCCTTTCTTGATTTTATAATCATTTTATGAATTATAGTGGGCTATCTTCCCACAAGGCCAAATTCCGTTAACCTGCAACAGTATACAATTACCCTTCACTAAAACGGAATCCTACTACAAGTAGAAAAAGAATAAATAAGATAAGATACCCGCTATAATATAACAGATTCACATACCTTTTCAACCTTCTGTCTACCTACTTTTGGACAACTCTGTAATAAACTGTAGTGGGATAAGAAATTAAAAATTAAAATCAACCATTTTCTTCACTTTTACAAAAATCCACAATGATGTGTGAAATCTTGGTTTTCCCAAACAGAAAAAGGATTGACCATGCGCTTAAAGAAAAAAAAAAAATCAAAACCAGATTTCGCAAGTTGGTGTTAAACTGATCTGCTGACCAATGGGAGTGACTTGCAAGACCGAAAAGGACTTCGCGATCAAGTGCAAAAAATCTGAATACTATAAAAGGCTCCATGGTGTCAATCAATCAGTCAGATGGGTGCAGTGAGACTGAAACAACTAATTATTATTAAAATACTGAATCCAGGTGCGTTGTCAGTGTTGTTGCTCCCATGTCATTAGAAGTTTCGGGTCTTAATAAACAACAGACTTCTTCGATGGGTGACCCAACCGAATATGATCAGTATTTGGCTTGCACACAGAAAGAAAAAAAATTGCTACTAGCTTTCGGACGTGCATTATATAAATTCCCCAGAAAAGGTAATTAATCAAGGCTTCACTTGAGTTATTCGATGTTATAGATTGGGTTTGCTTGGTTGTACTGATATTCCTACATATGGCCAAGACAGGGTGACTTTTTGAAAAATGTAATTTCAGTGTCAAATCAACCCAGAGAGAAGGTCAGGTCGCACCTTGTTCTGTTTCTCTTTTCTTCTCGCATGCTGATTTCTTTTACTTCTTCTTCTCCATCCAAAGACATTCCTACCAAACAAACACATACATACATCCGTACGCATATAATCTTTCAATAATTACTTCTATGAACATTTTCTACAACTCTTGATACCCTTAACTTTCTAAGTGAATATTAATTTCTACGAATTCTTGTTAATCTTTCCTTTTAATAAATTTCTATTTTAAAATGAAAAATGTATATTTTATTGTTACACTATTCCACACTTATTCACACATTCCAACCTGCTACCAACCAACCTTCTGATGATGAAAACCTTCTGATATTTCTGATGATGATAATTATGGATAAAACTTGTAAGCTGTATGGAGTTCAGTTATGTATGACACAAGGCGGAATCAAAGAAACATTAACCATCACCCTATGGCTACAAAACATATCTGATTATGTAGTGATCAGATAGGTAGTAGTAAAGTGTATTGAAATATACTTATTCCTCTTTACTAATAAAGTGACTGAGAAACTCTTTCTCTCTCTCTTCTCTCAATACATACATCCTTCTCCTTTTTTCAATTCATCCATATTTCTGTTAACCTAGATTATAACCCGGACATAGCTTAAT
Source organism: Ascarosepion bandense (assembly GCA_037127315.1). NCBI lineage: Eukaryota > Metazoa > Mollusca > Cephalopoda > Sepiida > Sepiidae > Ascarosepion > Ascarosepion bandense. The sequence goes on along the minus strand of JBBBDQ010001397.1, from coordinate 743,289 downwards.
GGGTAAACTGACGTCATGCAAAAATTAACCAATGATTAACTCTCCCGCTAAAATCAAATCGGAAATGTATAGGCATTAAGAAAATATAAAAAGAATAGTGAACACATGCATAGTCTCTTTTAGTTGGCTCTAGTTTGCCTACCAGGTGTGTGAAATTTAAGGCAACCATCAAAGATTTAATCAACACACCAACCAGCCAAAGGAAGATGCGCTTAAAATAATCTTCACGAAAAGAATATGCAGAAAACCAAGGAATGAATTCATGAGTACAATCCACATATTCAAATATCTGGAATGTAATATAACATAGCACAAACAGCAACCTGATAAAACATTCCATCTGACACCCATATGGAAGAACAAATATGCTATATTTACACGAATATACATAGACACAGAAGGAAAACTCTTCAAAACCTGAACACCACAATGCATATATAGCAATGAACATTCACAAATATCAAAAGATGTAACCTTATGAAGTCAACACCAAAATAAAATGATGGTACAGTTAATAAAACCTGACTTTTACTCATTTATTATCTCAATCTCAATCTCGTCTATACCATATAACCTTTTGCCGAAATAAATAAGGAAAAATTAATGTTAATGCCACTGATGTACAGGGGGTTACATAAAAGAGTTGAATTATTAGGTAGGAGGAGAGTGAAGACAAAGACAAACCAGCTACAGTGAGTGAAAGGGAAAGAGTAAGAGAAGTATGTGAACACAGGAATGAAGACAGTTGCAAAGGTAGAGAGAAAAGAAAATAACAAGATACACGGGGGTGATGTAGAAAGGGCTGGAGTTAAGTGGATAAGGGATGGGAATTGACTTTGCATTTAAATTCCTGGAGGTTATAGCTGTCAGGAAAGCAATTTGGTTGATCTAACTGTAAAAAGAGTGAGACCTTGTTGCCAGTCTGGTTGCCCGAGTAAATTCTTGTGGAGGGGACACCAGTGACCCGAGCTTGTCAGAGATTCACAAGTGCAATCCACACACTCAAATACCCAGAACATAATATACTATAGCACAAACATAATCCTGATACTAAATCCCACTGTATATGCACAACAGAACAAATATGCTATATTTATATAAATATACATATAAATAAAAGAAAAACCCTTTATAAACTGAACACAGTAATATATATATATATATAATAAACATTCACATATAACAAAAGACATAACCTTATGGCATCAACAACAACAATAAAATGATGGTATAGTTAATAAAACCTGACCTTTACTCATTTATTGTCTCAACCTGGTCTATACTATAAAACCTTTTGCCAAAGTAAATGCTATATTCACATAAATATATATATATATGAAAGAAAAACCCTTTCTAAACTGAACACAGCTATATATATATATATATATAATAATAATGAACATTCACATATAACAAAAGACTTAACCTTATGGAGTCAACAACAACAATAAAATGATGGTATAGTTAATAAAACCTGATCTTTACTCATTTATATTGTCAACCTGGTCTATTCCCTAATTATATTAAATGAATATAAATAAAATTATAGTCAACCAATGAAAGAAACTAAAGAAGACAGATCAATGTTTGTCTATACTTCTGAGATGAGATAGTATTTGTATCATTTACACTGAACTGTTGTCCTCATCTTTATTGCCATGTTTACTTCGTTTCAGCTGTTGTACACTCCAGCCTTCTTCAGGTGCTAAGAATTTTGAACCAAACCCTTTATTTTGATCAGTGGGGCATATCATTCTCATTCCATGTGTGATGCCACTTCTGGATGCCATTTAGTTATCTTCCTTTAACGCAACTCTAAGTTGTTTGTTTGACACTGCTGTAGCCAGGTATTGAACTCACAGCTTTTTGAGTCAAGTCATTGGAACCAACCAATGCTTATATCCACTGCGCCATTTGTCCTCAAGAGTAGTGAGTTCAATACCTGGCTACAGCTATAACTTAGTGCTGAGGATCTGGGGTTAGATCCAATAAATACACAACGCAGAGTAAAACAGTAGAAAATGCAATATATTGAAGAGAAATATGTACAGAGAGAAAAGTTAGTAGAACATTGTACAATACGGTTAGTCAAATACGAGAGAATGTGAGATAATACGAGACGTGAGATTTGGCAATGTTTTCCTCAGGACTAGATCGCTGGAATACACTAATTTATGCTCTGTAGTCCACTAGTGAGTACTACTATATACAGTCTTAGGAAGAGTCCATATGTTGTATACCATAAACAGACAAACACGGGTATATATAAAAATATATGACTTATATTTTTATTGATGAACGATGGACCGTGTGGCACAAGGACAGAGAATTGAGAGCGCGCTTCTAATGGGGTTGACGGGGTGACGGGGGAGTGTCGTCGTATCTGTTGCTCCTCTGGTCTACTCTGACTAGACTGCCTAGGCTGCCGTGAAATCCGTGCCCGAGGTCTTTTTATCTCCAAACCGGTACTTCCGATTTTTGCCTCGCCTAAGCACGCCCACGTAATTCTCAGAGACACTTGTTCTGCTTGCCTCTTGTAGCCATTTCCGCTACTGCCGGAAATAAGGTCAAACAAACATCCGTTCCTTTCAATGGCCGGAAAACACCCCCGCTTGCATCAGCTTCCTTCTTCGGGTGGGGCCAGATTATTATATTACACATATTAGTGTAAACAGGAAAGGTGCCCCAACACTTAGTGAGTTGAGTTAAAGGGAGATAACTACATGGCATCTGGAAGTGGCATTGCACATGGAATGAGAATGATATACTCCAGTGATCAAAATAATGGGTTTAGTATATAATTCCTAGCACAAGAGTGGGAGTAAACTGTCTTGCTTGGGGCAATACTCCACTCTCATCAGTATTCTCATCCTTCTCTTACCCACTTCCTGACACCCCCTATAACCTGTCACTTTTTCTCATAACTTTCCTCCAATGTAACCCCCTGCAGAACAGTGGCAGTAAAATGCCTTGCTTGGGATGACACGATCATAAAAAAATTAAAAAAAAATTAACTGTCATTTATATTTGTTCCCATAAGCATTTATTTGCTTTGGAGATATATAAAAATTAGATAAAATAGTACACAGCATTTACTTGGTTTGATCCTAGCAAAATTTAGCCTTTAAAACAAAATAGTTCATAATAATTTATACAAAAAGTAATATCGTAGTAATAATAAGAAGAATAATAACCTGCATCCTCTCTCTCTCATGCTCTTTTCTCTGTCCACTCCACTCTCATCAGTATTTTCATCCTTCTCTTACCCACTTCCTGACACCCCCCCTATAACCAGTCACTCTTTCTTATAATTTTCCTCCTATGTAACCCCCTGCACAACAGTGGCAGTAAAATGCCTTGCTTGCGGCGATATGATAATAAGAAAAAGTGATAGTTTGCTTTTGTGTTCAGTCACTCATTGATTTTTTTGGGTCTAATTTTGCACACGGCTCTATTATGTCACTGTATCTTGGTATGTATTTACTATAAAAATTTATTATCTCCAAAAAGGATTCTAATTTTTTTTTTTTGTTAGAGCAGCTATTTCTGTTATTTTCTTTACTAGTCTTTCATCAGGTGATATGCCTTCTTTTGATATCCTAAATATGATATCTTTTTTACAGTCAAAATTACATTTATCTTTGTTTATAGTCAAGCCTGCCTTTTTTAATCGAACTAAAATTTGCTCTGTTTTATATTGTAACTCTTTTTTTAGTTCTTTCCGCTACACCTATATCATACTGGGATATTATCATATTTTTTATTTTTCCTAATAAAACTCTTTCATTTGCTTTTTTGAAAAGTATGGCTGGAAGTTTTCATCCCAAACAGTAAACAAGTCTTAATAAGCTTAGAGGTGAGTTTATCATGATTATTTCTTTGAATTTCTCATCTCATTTGATTGTATACTGACTTGAGATCAATTCTTGCAAAGTACTCCATTTTTGCTTTTTTTCCTGGATCACAGTTACAAATATTTAGCAAAAGAAACAAGTCTGAACATATCTGGTTATTTACTCCTGCCTTGTAATCACCAGTCAGCTAAGTGTCATACATGATACACTCTTTGGGTGATCATGTCTCTTTCGAGACCTGGCTGACTGGGCAGAAGATTATCCCACAGTAGGTTACCATTGTTTTCTACTGCAAACTGGTTGCCAGCCATGGCAATAGAACCCAATTTGTCCTATTATTTTGTAGAATCCTTAGATAGTAACAGCCTGTAGTTGAAGTTGAAATTGATAGCTTCAATCTCTCAGCAAATTGGTAAGTGGTTTATATAATAGCCTAGGAGATTTCACTCTGCTATCTAGGCAAGTCTATTCTGTAGGTTCTTATTGGCTAATGATTCTGGTGTGGATATTGTGCTTGATAAATATCAACACAATATCCACCCTATGGTGAGAGTAAGAGAGGGACATGTATTGAGGTACAACCTTATTTATTTTTGTCTGCCAACTGGATGTTAGAAACATTCTTGCAAAGGTAAGTCTCATACTCTTAATTGTTCAATTTAACCCATAACTGGAGGGAAGAGCTGGATTAATACCTTTCCCAAGGGTATTTGCGTTTAAGTGACTGCAAGGAATTCAAACTTGACACCCCAATTTGTCGTTTTGTGTTGATATCCACTGCACCACAATGCACATCCATAATCACCACATTCCGTCATCCACCTGATTAGGTCCTTCAAATAAGTTATCCGTTGCTTTCCCTTGTCTCTTTTTCCCTATATCTGGCCTGTTAGTATCAGGTTCTCCAAGCTCGCTTTCTTCCTCATTGCATGTCCCAGGAACTTGATGCTCAGTATTAACTTCCTTTTAGTTTCCATTCTTTCCAACACCTCATCATTGCTCACATGTTTGGTCCAGGATATCCTTCTGTAGAACCACATTTCAGCTGCTTCAAGTTTTTTCTTCATCTTTGCTGATATTGCCCAACATTCACTGCCATATTGAAGAACTGACATCATGTAGCAATCTAGTACTCTCTTCTTTGTTTCTAGTGAAAGTTTCCTGTGTCTTAATACTTTACTCAGCTTCTGGAACACGTCTTTCTCCATGCCAATTCGCTTTCGGATCTCTGTGTCACACTTTCCGTCTTTTGTTAGACCACTTCCCAGGTATTTAAATTTTTGTATGTGCTTGATTTTAATATCCCCCACCTGTATTTGGCATTTTGAATTGATCTTTTTGCTGATGACCATGCATTCGGTTTTCTTGCAGTTTATTTGTAATTTTTTTGTGTCACTCTCTTCAGCTACCTTCTGTAGGTGGTCTTGTAGTTTCCTTTCCATGTCTGCAATCAGCACTGTATCATCTGTGTATCTTATGTTGTTCAAATTGTGGCCTCGAATGACAAATCCTGGCATAACATCTAGGGTTCTTGAAATATTCTTACTGTACAAATTAAATAGATCCAGTGAAAAGACACATCCTTGTCTTACACCCCTTTCTATCTTTGTATATCTGCTGAATTCGTTACCTGTCCATATGCAGGCAGTTTGCTGCCAGTAGAGATTCTTAATTACCCTAATGTCTTTCCCAAATATGTCAAGGCTATTCGAGTGTAAGTCTGAGGATATAACCAATGAACATTATGGGTTTTGGAGTGATCACTAATGACGGTGATGTTCTGTTCATTTTCTCACAGGTCCTCAAACTCAACAAAGAGTCCTATGTAAAGTCCCTTGAAGAGGGAGTGCTATTCTGGGTCAAGAGGGTGGCTGCTTGAAGACCTCAAATGTGGCAACAGGATTCTGCACCATACAACACAATCAGGAGAAACCAATCATGACTGTCAAACAATTTATATGACCATATCACACCTAACATCTGGCCACCTAAACCCCCAGACTGCAACCCCCTTGGTTATGTGTGAAGCACAGTTGAGTGATATACCAATAAAACTCCTTGTAATACCAAAGATGAATGTAAGACAAGGATTACAGCAGAATTCATAAATTTAAGCAAGAAGACCATCCAGAAGAGTTGCAGAAGATTCCAAAGTCGTCTGGAGGCTGTGGTTGAAGCCAATGGTAACTTTATTGAATAAATTTACTCTTTATTATTTCAAGATATTTTTGTGTAATTTTGGTAAATATATCTGTTACAATGAGATGTCAGTATTATTTTCATTTTTACATAATTTAAATGACGATTTATCCATCACACACTCTATATTGATATCTATATATATATTAGGTTGTCCCAAATGTTCATAAACACTTGCAAAAAAATGAAATTTTACTCACAAAAACAGCAAAAATTATTGCTCAAAATAAAGACCATCATTTTCCAAGACTTTCTGCCATCGATGTGCAAGCTTTCGGATCTGGTCAAAGTACTATTCAGCCAGCTTCAAATCAAACAATTCTTGAAACGCTTCCTTGATTTCATCAAATGAGTCGAATTGGCGGCCCTTCAGAAAGTGTTGCATTAAGCAAAAAAGGCTGTAATCTGATGGAGCACAGTCAGGACTGTAGGCTGGACATGGCAGAACCTCAATGCCATCCAGATCTTCAAACTTGTCTTTGGTCTTCCTGGCAGTGTGTGGCTTAGCATTCTCCTGCTGCATCAAAGCGCGCTTTCGGCTGATCAGAGCTGGGTACTTTTGCTTTAACTTTTCATAGGCCCGCTCAAGTTTCTGACAGTAAAGTTCGGCACTGATGGCATGACAATTCGGAACCAACCGAAAATGCACGATTCCTTCAAAGTTCCACCAAATGTACAACAAGACTTTCTTGCTGAATCAATCTTGTTTTGAAACCAATGGTGTCTCTTGCCCTTTATGAAACCAACGCTTGTCTCGATTGTGCTGGACCAGATAGACACATTTCGCAAGTGTTTACGAACTTTTGAGACAACCTAATATATATATATATATATATAATTTATATATGACTGGATGATGAATAATAATAATACATATATAACAAATAAAAATCAGAAAAATAATTATATATATATGACTAACAGAAAAAGATAAGAGGAAAACTGCATTTAATTTTAGTTAATGCATTTCATTCCCTGACAGACTTTATCAAGGTAAAATTGAAAAGTCATATTGTTCATCTTTACAGATTATATTTAAGAATATTTACATATAAAATAATTTCATATGTATATATATATTTTTTTATAATCATTTCACCCCAAGCAAGACAGTACTGCCACTGGTACACAGGGGTTTACATAAGAAGAGAGTGAAGAGAAAGGGGAACAGGTCATAGTGGGTGTTGAAGAATGTATAAAAGATGGACAGGAACACTGGTGTGAAGAGAGCTGCTTGAGAGTAGAGTGGAAAAGGAGAAGAACATAATACAAGGTTTTCAGGGAAAGAATGGTAGTCAAAGAGATAGGAGATGGCAATTGACTATGCTTTTAATTCTTGGAGATTATAGCTGTCAAAGAAGCAAGTATATGGAAGGGAATTCTACAGAGAGGAAGTGTGAGAAAAGAAGCTGTTAGAGTAGAAGTTGCAGTTACATTTGATTGGTTTTACTGTAAATGGGTGGCACCTAGTTGTTAGTTTAGTCAGTCAGTCAGTCAGTTAAGTGCCATACGTGATACATGCTTGGGTGATCATGTCTCGATAGAGACATGACTGACTGGGCAGAAGATTATCCCGCAGTAGGTTGCCATTGCCTTCTGTGGTAGACTAGTTGCTGACCAAGGCTATAGAACCCTATCTGCCCTGTTATTTAACCCATAACTGGAAGGAATAGACGGATTAATACCTTTCCCAAGGGTATTTGCACATAAGTGGATGCAATGAATTCAGCTGGAATTTGAACTCGGCTCCCCGATTTCTCATTCCGAGCTGATATCCAATGCACCACAACACACATTGTTAGTCTAGTAGTTTGGGTAAATTCATACAGAGGGGGCATCAGGGAGTTAAATTCATCAGAGCAGAAGCCGTGAAAATATTTATAGAAGAAACAGAGGGAAGGCACATTATGTTGGTGTGAAAGTAACTGGAGTTGAGCTACCAGGTCAGGGTCAATTATATTGCAGAATCTACACTGGATTTTGTTAAGAAGCCCTAGACAGAAAAGCGGGAACATCCGACCAGATGTGAAAGCAGTATTCAATGCACAGGTGGATGGTTGATCTATACACATGCAAGATGGAATCAGATGAGAAAAAGTTCCTGGCCCTACAAAAGGAAACAACATTCTGAGCAGCAGATTTAGCTATGGATTCAATGTTGACGTTCCATTTGAGGTCAGCTGATAGAGTTAGGCCGATGGGGTGCAGTGTTTTGCTTTCAGGAAGACTAGCCTGATCCAGGCTAATCGGTGGGTAGGAGTGATTCTCTCTGGTGGTTAAGGGATAGCAGCTTTATTTTGGAGGCATTAAAATTTACAAACCATTTCTTACCCCAGTCCATCCACCACAGATTGGAGGCCCTTTTCAAGTAAACTATATATATATATATATCACATAAAGCAGAAAAATAATTATAAATATATATAGTGTTGTTTCAGTCATGACAACTACAAAGTTTTGTGAAGACATTATTGTGATGTCTTATACATAAAATTATTTCCCTATTTTTTATTTATTATATATATAAAAGGCAAGATGTTTGTGTGTTTGTCTGTCTGTTTTTTATACAAATCCACAATTTTTATCCGATTCACACCAAACTTCACACAAATATTCTTTAGGTTTCTGGTCAGATCATGGGCTAATTATTTTTTCCGATTTTCCCCAATATTGAAAATCGATACACTGATATATAATCAGGTCTGATCAAGATCAGGATTTTAGCCCCTTCATCGTGGTTCTTGCTGTAGAATTTATTTTAACTTGGTAAAATTATAGTTTTTAGTCTAAAACATTAGTAGATCTTCTCAGACAACTCATTTCCCTGATATCAAAAATCGATACCCCAGATATTCTATCAAATCTGACCAAAAACCAATATTCAGCCATCAATATGGCTCATTTTCTCCAATTTTACTCCCAATGGGTACGATAAGTTTTCATGGACTTACTTAGGTTAGTTTATCCTTAAATGACTTATTTGACTGATATTGGAAATCGATACCCAGGTATTCTATCAGGTCTGATCAAATCAGATTTTCGACCCTTTTATTTTGGTTTTTGCTTCAGGTTTGGCTCTAAGTAGGTATAATTGTAGTTCTTAGTCTCAGCCATGATACCATTTACTCAGAGAACTTATTTAGCCTTCAAAATTCAGTTTAAGATGAAAAAAACTTATTTGATATCGATACCAGGAAATCAAAATTTGACTTACATCCATTCATTTTTCTTTCGGTTTCGCTTTAACTGGAATCAACTATTGCTTTTTAGTCTTTCGTGCCAATAGGTAAAAATATGGGTCATTTATATCTGAGCCTATAAGCATTTAATTAGTTTTGAGGATAAGCAAATATGGGTTATTTATACATGGAACCATCTACTTAGTTAAAGGATAGGTAAATAGAGGTCATTTATATTGGGGCATCTATAAGAATCTAATTAGTTTAGGAATAAATAAATAGAGGTCATTTATATCTGAAACTCTGAGCATTTCATTAGATTTGATATAGCTAAAAGTATGGGTCAAATTTATCTGAGTCTATAAGCATTTGATTTGTTTGAGGATAACTTAAAATATGGCTCATTTATATCTGAGCCTATAAGCATTTATTAATTTTCATGATAGGCAAATATGTGTAATTTATATATGGAACCATATAAGCATTTACTTAGTTAAGGGATAGTTAAATATAAGTCATTTATATTGGGGTAGCTAGAATAATCCAGCTAGTTTGGGGATAGGTAAAAATATGGGTCATTTATATCTGAGCCTATAAGCTTTTATTAATTTTGAGGATGAGCAAATATGGGTTATTTATATTTGGGACTATATAAGTATTTACTAGGATTGGGTATATGTTTATATGGGTCATTTTTATTTAACATTATGTAAGAATTTACTTGGTTTGGTAGTAGGTAAAAATGGGTTATTGATATTTGGGACTATATAAGTATTTATTTGGTTTAGCTATATGTTTAAGTGGGTCATTTTTATTTGATATTATGTAAGAATTTACTTGGTTTGGTAGTAGGTAAAAATGGGTTAATGATATTTGTGACTATATAAGTATTTATCTTGTCTGCTTTGTGGATAGATAAATATTGGTAATTTTTATTTGAGCCTGTATACGCAATTACTTATTTTGTGGTAAAACACTGCGCCTCCTCGGGTTAACTCACACAACAGACTTCAATTTGTATGACTAGAATTCATAGCTAAATCTGCTGCTAAGAAGGTTGGTTCTGTGAAGAGCCAGGAAGTTTTTCCCACCTGAAACAATTCTGCACATATACAAATCTACCATCAGCCCATGCATTGAATACTGCTGCCATAACTGGTCGGGTGCTACTGCTATCCACATTGATGGGTTACCAGATTCTGTAAGCTTGGTGGTATAATGGATAATGGCCCAGAATTTTTAATTGAAGAGCAGAGTTCAAATTCTTGTTGGTTTCATTATATTCACGGTAAATTTTTGTTGTAAGTTCCGACACTTTTCCCCTTCAAATTTTTCCAAAATAGCATTATCTCGGTGCAAATATATATGCTGAACTCAAATCAACTGTTAGTTATTGAAGAAACTTATCCTTTTTTATCTAAATGTCCATAAAAAAAATGAACTATATCTTGCACTTTTTCTCTCCCGTAATGCTCACAAAGTCATGTAATTAAATGCAGAATGACGTACTGCGTAATTCAATGAAATTTTGGCAGATTTTTGCTCGATTTTTCTTCATTTACTGATACTTCTGGTGATGTACTTTCGGTAAAAATGTAATGTGCTATTGTATTTCTACACTTGTTACTTTCATAACAGGAAGTACATCACCGGAAGTTTCAGTAAAGGAAGAAAAACAACCAAAATTTGACAGAAAATTCTGCCTATGTAGAACGTCATTCTGCAGTTAATTACATGACTTGGTGAGAGTTACAGGAGAGAAAAAGTGTTAGATATAGTTCGTTTTTTTATGGACTTTCAAAGCAAAAATGTAAGTTTCATCAATAATTAATTGATGATTTGAGTTCAGCATATACATTTGCACAGAAATAATGCTATTTTGGATAAATTTGAAGGGGGAAAAGCCGTCGGCACCTAAAACGAACATTTACCATATTCACTTACAAATACTCTTGTAAAAGGTATGAATCCACTTCTGCTCACAGTTATCAGTTAATTAATAAGATTTATATCACTGTTGTATCATATGCAAATTAATAAGCAAGTATAGACAATCACTGGAGAGGTAAGAAACAAAAAACCCTGTTGTCACAAAGAACATGGAGAGCTGTGCTACACCCCCCACTTTGCACAAAGAAATGTGAAATATAACAAAAAGTGTCACTGATAGGATCCTTAAATTTGCTGGATGACCCAGAACACATAGAAACATGGATAAGAACTATCACTGCATTTACAAGAATTAAAAAATTAAAAGACACAAAACCAACAGAGGAGAAAACAAGATAACGGATTTATTTCTTGCTACAGATGGATGTGAAGCCGTGAAGAAAATTTTAACAATGTGTTAACCGAGCAAATTAGAAGAAATTTTGAAGAAATCATGAGAATTATAAAAAAGAACTTGAGACCTAACAAAAAGATTGGTAATCACTCAAAGAACCAAGTTTTTAGAAACAAGACAAGCACCAAAAATCTGGACTTTCTCTTGACCAATCTTTTCACTCTTTTCTTTTTTTTTTCAATTGGAGTAGATAGATTAAACTATCGCCCGGTTCACACTCCACCCACATCTATTGAACAGGTGAAGAGGCTCATCCCTTGTTCCCTGTTTAGGATGTGGTTTCCGGATTTCTCTTTTCCAATCTTTTCATTCTTTTCTTTTTTTTTTTTTCAATTGGAGTAGATAGACTAAACTATCGCCCGGTTCACACTCCACCCACATCTATTGAACAGGTGAAGTGGCTCATCCCTTGTTTCCTGTTTAGGATGTGATTTCCAGCTTTCTCTTTTCCAATCTTTTCACTCTTACATAGCCCCCTGCGCTTCGGTGGTATTACCGCCTTGCTCGGGGTGATATGATTAAAAAAAAGTGTCCTTTATACAATACTTACATAGATTGAAAGAACGAGCCAGGTATTGCGAATATGAAAAATTGGGAGCAAAAGAAATGACTATAGAAGATGAATTGTTTCTTCTTAGGTTAACTGAAGGCTTGCAAGACCAAAACTGCAAGCAAAAAATACTAGAATGTCTACAGAGTAGCAGAATGAGTTTGGAAGCTAGCTTCGAGTTTTTGCTACAGTTAGAGTTGATCAGAGAATTCAATCAACCAAAAGAAGAATTTGATACATACAGGACAAGCACAACCAAATCCACATAATTAATTGTGGTATGAAAGGAAAAAAAATCAGGCATGATGATGATGATGATTCTTCTTCTTGAACAACCCTAGTACGATCCGCAAGAAAAAAACGTGCTCTGCCATTCTCAAAAACAGCTTGCTTTATACAGCTGAGGACCGACCATAATTTGTATATGAATAACAAGACAACAAGATGTCGCGTTAACTGTCCAAGGCTGCCTAGCATAAAACATGGGCGCCACCATTTTGGTTCTTTTTACCACGGAGACGCTGGATTTTACACAATGCACAGACTCGTTGGCATTTCCAAGGTAAGCTGTTTTCACATTTTTCCCCACAATGTTGGGAAAAAATCATGAGAGAGACACACACAAATGTCCAGCTCATCCGGAAAAATATGCTCAAATTACGAAAAAAATTTTTTCAAAATGCACACAAGTACGAAAAGTAAATAGAAAAAGTAAAAACTGTTCTCAGCTGCTCCAACAAAGAAGCTGAAATATTTACAATGAAAACACAAAAAAGAGGTAGAGAAAAAATAAGGATAAATAGCAAAGTATTTGTCATGCAAGTTGATACAGGCAGTGAAATTATGTTGATACCAAAAAATTTCTGGATAAAATTCAGATGATTTTTGGTTGGTTGTTTTGTTTTTATGGCATATCAACCTCGGTGGGTCATTTATTGCTAACTAAATTTTATTTATTTATTGCTGGTAATACCTTTTTCTTTCAACATTTTATTGTTGTTTTTTATATAAGTTTTGTGTCTAAAAATACTTTTTCTTTTCGAGTATCAAGATTCATTGGGATTTGTTTTTAAGGGCAGGGTCCCCAAGTCCTACCCTGTTATTTACCCCATAACTGGAGGGAAGGCACAGATTAATACCTTTCCTAAGGGTAACAGTGCTTAAGTGAATGCAGGGTATTCAACTGGAATTTGAACTCAGCTCACTGATTTCTCTTTTCAAGCCGATATCCACTGCACCACAACGCACATCCATCACTAAATGCTTACAGCACCTGGTATTCCCAAGCAGTCACCCATCTAAGTACTGACCAGGCTCACCGATTTCTCTTTCTGAGCCGATATCCACTGCACCACAACGCACATCTGTCACTAAATGCTTACAGCACCTTGGTTTTCCCAAGAGGTCACCCATCTAAGTACTGACCAGGCTCAACGTGGCTAACTTCGGTGATCGAGTGAGAACCGGCGTATTCAACGTGATATGGCCGTAAGCATGCACATCCGTCACTAAATGCTTACAGCACCTGGTATTCCCAAGTGGTCACACAGCTAAGTACTGACCAGGCTCAACGTTGCTTAACTTCACTGACTGAGTGAGAACTGGTGTATTCGATGTTATATGGCACATCCGTCGCCAAACGCTTACAGCACCTGGTATTTCCAAGCGGTCACCCACTCTAAATACTGACCAGGCTCAATGTTGCTTAACTTCGGTGATCGAGTGAGAACTGGTGTATTTAACATGATATGGCCGTAAGCTAAAATTAGGATGATCTAAATAAAAAGTATGTGTGTTGTGGTGTAGTGGATATTGGCTCGAAACGAGAAATCGGTGAGCCAAGTTCGAATTCCAGTTGAATTCATTGCATTCACTTACGCGCAAATACCCTTGGGAAATGTATTAATCTGTCTCTTCCTTCCAGTTATGGGTTAAATAACAGGACAGATTGGGTTCTATAGCCTTGGCTGGCAACCAGTCCACCATAGAAAGCAATGGCAAACTACTGCGGGATAATCTTCTGCCCAGTCAGTCATGTCTCTTTCGGGACATGATCGCCCAAGCGTGTTTCACGTATCACACTTAACTGACTGTTAACTGACTGAAATAAAAAAAAAACAGCCTACAATTAAAACAATTTGATGGAATAACCATAAAAACAATTGGTACATTTCAAGGCAATTTTGAAGCCGACAAATGTTTTGAAATAATTCTCGTTACAATTGTAACATACAAAAAACATCCCGGATTATTAGGGATTGATGTATTTAAAGTGGATACAGTGAGACTAATCAATTCCCTGGAAGCAGAAGAAAATGACATAGAATTATTGAAAGGCTATAAAGCAAGCATTTGACTAAAACAAAACTATCACTCAAAGTATGTAGAGTCAAGAAAAGATTTCAATTCATATTCTACCTTTTGGTAGTAGCAAAATTCAACAAAATGAAATAAAATGATGCAGCAATGGATACTAGATAGATTAACTGAAGATGGTTGCATTTGGGCACCAATAATAATAGTGAAAAAGAAACCTAACAGAGATTTATTGTGTCTCTTTGTAGCTCCCTGATCTTTTTACTATTTTGTAGCCCCCTAATCTTTTTACTCTTATGTATCCCACTAATCTTTTTATCGTTATGTAGCCCTCAAGTCTTTTTACTCTTATGTAGGCCCCTGATCTTCTTACTCTTATGTAGGCCCCTAATCTTTTTACTCTTATGTAGCCCCCTAATCTTTTTACTCTTATGTAGCCCCCTAATTTTTTACTGTTATGTAGCCCTCAAGTCTTTTTACTCTTATGTAGGCCCCTAATCTTTTTACTGTTATGTAGCCCTCAAGTCTTTTTACTCTTATGTAGGCCCCTAATGTTTTTACTCTTATGTAGGCCTCTAATCTTTTTACTCTTATGTAGCCCCCTAATCTTTTTATCGTTATGTAGCCCTCAAGTCTTTTTACTCTTATGTAGGCCCCTAATGTTTTTACTCTTATGTAGGCCTCTAATCTTTTTACTCTTATGTAGGCCCCTAATCTTTTTACTCTTATGTAGGCCCCTAATCTTTTTACTCTTATGTATCCCCCTAATCTTTTTATCGTTATGTAGCCCTCAAGTCTTTTTACTCTTATGTAGGCCTCTAATCTTTTTACTCTTATGTAGGCCTCTAATCTTTTTACTCTTATGTATCCCCCTAATCTTTTTACTCTTATGTATCCCCCTAATCTTTTTATCGTTATGTAGCCCTCAAGTCTTTTTACTCTTATGTAGGCCCCTGATCTTCTTACTCTTATGTAGGCCCCTAATCTTTTTACTCTTATGTAGGCCCCTAATCTTTTTACTCTTATGTAGCCCCCTAATTTTTTACTGTTATGTAGCCCTCAAGTCTTTTTACTCTTATGTAGGCCCCTAATCTTTTTACTCTTATGTAGCCCTCAAGTCTTTTTACTCTTATGTAGGCCCCTAATCTTTTTACTCTTATGTAGGCCCCTAATCTTTTTACTCTTATGTGCCCCCTAATCTTTTTATCGTTATGTAGCCCTCAAGTCTTTTTACTCTTATGTAGGCCTCTAATCTTTTTACTCTTATGTAGGCCCCTAATCTTTTTACTCTTATGTAGCCCCTAATTTTTTACCGTTATGTAGCCCTCAAGTCTTTTACTCTTATGTAGCGTCCTAATCTTTTTACCTCTTATGTAGCCCCCTAATCTTTTTACTCTTATGTAGGCCCCTAATCTTGTACTCTTATGGAGGCCCCTAATCTTTTACTCTCATGTAGCCTCCTAATCTTTTTACTCTTATGTACCCCCCTAGTCTTTTTACTCTTATGTAGGCCCCTAATCTTTTTACTCTTATGTAGCCCCTAATTTTTTACCGTTATGTAGCCCTCAAGACTTTTTACTCTTATGTAGCGTCCTAATCTTTTTACTCTTATGTAGCCCCCTAATCTTTTTACTCTTATGTAGCCCCCTAATCTTGTACTCTTATGTAGGCCCCTAATCTTGTACTCTTATGGAGGCCCCTAATCTTTTTACTCTCATGTAGCCTCCTAATCTTTTTACTCTGATGTACCCCCCTAGTCTTTTTACTCTTATGTAGCCCCCTAATCTTTTTACTCTTATGTAGCTCCCTGCACATCAGTAGCATTACTGCCTTGCTTGGGGTGATACAATTAAAAAAAAATATATTATAGTCTGGTTTGTTTGCTTTTCTCACTTAAACATAAATGATATTAATGACTGTTTGCTTCTTGGCTTAGCTCTCTCTCACTCTCTTTCACTCTCACACTCTCTCTCACTCTCTCTCTCTGACACACATGCATACATAAAGGCATGCGAATATATACATTCTCTTTAATAAAATGTTACTGTTTTTCTTAATCTTTTTAACATCCACTCTCCTGTTCGTCTCATTATATTTTCATTATTGTGTCTCTTTCTAGTTTAACCCTACAGACATCCCCACTTTCTGTCTTTTTTAATTTCACTCTTTCAGTCTATCTTTCCTGCTTATACTCTCTCATATAGTTATTCACTTATTCTACATGCACACACACACATACACCCCACACACAAACGCATACATATATGTATAATTCAGCTTTGATATCGGTTTTAAATAAAATCTGAAATTTTCTCAGTGTTTGAGCAGTTCCTATCTTTTAGAATTCCACAATCTGTAGATCGAGCATGTGAGCAATGATGAGGTTTTGGAAAAGATGGAAGCGTAAAGGAAATTAATGCTGAGCATCAGGAAGAGACAGCTGAATTTCCTGGGACATGCAATGAGGAAAAAGGGCTTGGAGAACCTGATACTAACAGGCCAGATAGAGGGGAAAAAGAGACAGGGGAAAGCAACGGATAATGTATTTGAAGGACCTAATCAAGTGGATGACAGAATGTGGTGATTACAGATGTGCATTGTGGTGCAGTGGATATTAACTCAGAACGACAAATCAGGGTGTCGAGTTTGAATTCCAGTTGAATTCCTTGCAGTAACTTACACGCAAATACCCTTGGAAAAGGTATTAATCCATCTCTTCCCTCCAGTTATGGGTTAAATTGAACAATTAAGAGTATGAGACTTACTTTTGCAAGAATGTTTCTAACTAACATCCAGTTGGCAGACAAAAATAAATAAGGTTGTACCTCAATACATGTCCCTCTCTTACTCTCACCATAGGGTGGATATTGTGTTGATATTTATCAAGCACAATATCCACACCAGAATCATCAGCCAATAAGAACCTACAGAATAGACTTGCCTAGATAGCAGAGTGAAATCTCCTAGGCTATTATATAAACCACTTACCAATTTGCTGAGAGATTGAAGCTGTCAATTTCAACTTCAACTACAGGCTGTTACTATCTAAGGATTCTACAAAATAATAGGACAAATTGGGTTCTATTGCCATGGCTGGCAACCAGTTTGCAGTAGAAAACAATGGTAACCTACTGTGGGATAATCTTCTGCCCAGTCAGCCAGGTCTCAAAAGAGACATGATCACCCAAAGAGTGTATCATGTATGACACTTAGCTGACTGGTGATTACAAGGCAGGAGTAAATAACCAGATATGTTCAGACTTGTTTCTTTTGCTAAATATTTGTAACTGTGATCCAGGAAAAAGCAAAAATAGAGTACTTTGCAAGAATTGATCTCAAGTCAGTATACAATCAAATGAGATGAGAAATTCAAGGAAATAATCACGATAAACTCACCTATAAGCTTATTAAGACTTGTTTACTGTTTGGGATGAAAACTTCCAGCCATACTTTAAAAAAAAAACAAATGAAAGAGTCTTATTAGGAAAAATAAAAAAATATGATAATATCCCAATATAATATAGGTGTCGCGGAAAGAACTAAAAAAAGAGTTAAAATATAAAACAGAGCAAATTTTAGTTCGATTAAAAAAGGCAGGCTTGACTATAAACAAAGATAAATGTAATTTTGACTGTAAAAACGATATCATATTTAGGATATCAAAAGAAGGCATATCACCTGATGAAAGACTAGTAAAGAAAATAACAGAAATAGCTGCTCTAACAAACAAAAAAAAATTAGAGATAATAAATTTTTATAGTAAATACACACCAAGATACAGTGTCATAATAGAGCCGTGTGCAAAATTAGGCCAAAAAAAATCAATGAGTGACTGAACACAAAAGCAAACTATCACTTTTTCTTATTATCATATCGCCGCAAGCAAGGCATTTTACTGCCACTGTTGTGCATTGGGTTACATAGGAAGAAAGTTATAAGAAAGAGTGATTGGTTATAGGGGGTGTCAGGAAGTGGGTAAGAGAAGGATGAAAATACTGATGAGAGTGGAGTATCGCCCCAAGCAAAGCATTTTACTGCCACTGTTGTGCAGGCGGTTACATAGGAGGAAAATTATAAGACAGCGTGACTGGTTATAGGGGGTGTCAGGAAGTGGGTAAGAGAAGGATGAAAATACTGATGAGAGTGGAGTGGACAGAGAAAAGAGCATGAGAGAGAGAGGATGCAGGTTATTATTCTTATTATTATTACTACGATATTACTTTTTGTATAAATTATTATGAACTATTTTGTTTTAAAGGTTAAATTTTGCTAGGATCAAACCAAGTAAATGCTGCTTACTATCTTAAATGTAATTGACCAATATTTATATATCTTCAAATCAAATAAATGCTTATGGGAACAAATATAAATGACAGTTATTTTTATTTTTTTATTTTTTTATGATCGTGTCACCCCAAGCAATGCATTTTGCTACCACTATTCTGCAGGGGGTTACATTGGAGGAAAGTTATGAGAAAGAGTGACTGGTTATAGGGGTGTCAGGAAATGGGTAAGAGAATGATGACTGGCCATAAAGTGAGAGATCAGTTTATATATTGATTGTAATATAAAATTGATCTCCTAATTTATATTTACATAATGCTGATGAGAGTGGAGTGGAAAGAGAAAAGAGCATGAGAGAGAGGATGCAGGTTAGTGAGATAGAAGATGACTAATTGACTTTACATTTAAATTCTTGGAGATTGTAGCTGTTGGGGAAGCAAGTAAATGAAATGGAATTCAACAGGCAGGAAGTGCAAGTAAAGAAGCTGCTGGAGTAGAATTTGTGTTTACATTTTATTGGTTTCACAGTAAAAGGGTTTCTTTTGAAACAGTAATGAATATTCTGAGAAGCAAACCAATAATAAGTTTTTGATCCATAAAAAGAAATAATGTTAACCACTGATGCAAGTGAAAAGGCGATTGCTACTGTTTAATCACAATAAGAATACCAAATCATGTACATTTCTAGAAGGTTAATGTTAGGAGAAACTAACCACTCAAATATTGAAAAAGAAGTTCTAGCAGTTGCATGGAGCATGGAATGTGCATAAAACTTGTTCATAAGAAAAGATTTTTTATTAAAATTGGACCACAAAATATTAGGATTCATATTTAACCTGAGAAAAGAATTGCCAAAATTCACATCATCAAGGATTTTAAGATGGGAAAATAAAAATCATAAGATCACAAGTAGGCATGTACGCCGATGATACCACAGTTTACTCTCGCCTTGATAAAAAATCTGGTGTTGGTGATAAGGCGAACCTCACTGCCGAGCTTGAGAAGGACCTCCAATCCGTGGTGGATTGGGGTAAGAAATGGCTCTTAAAATTCAATTCTTCCAAAATGAAGCTGCTGTCAATTAACCACCACAGACAACTGCACCTCCCTCCCATTAGCATGGAACAGGCTTGCCTTCCAGAGAGTAAATCACTATGCCTGCTTGGTCTGACACTCTCAGCGGACCTCAAGTGGAATGACTATGTCGAATACATTGTTAAATCCACAGCTATGACAGTCGGCTCTCTATGCAGTGCCCGGAAATTCTTTCCGCCTGAATCTATCCTGCAATTATATAAATCCACCATCTGCCTGTGTATTGAATACTGCTGACACATCTGGTCGGGTGCCCCTTCTATTCTCCTCGGGGTTCTTGACAAAATACAGCGAAGAAACTGTAATGTGATTGATACCGACTTGGCTGACCGCCTGCAGTATCTCTCTCACCAGCATGACGTGGCTTCCCTGTGCCTCTTCTATAAATACTTTCATGGCTTCTGCTCTGACAAACTTAAATCACTGGTGCCTGCTAGATGTGAATTTGCACGAGATACTAGATTTGCAACTAGGTCCCACCCTTTTACAGTGAAACCGATGAAATGTAACAGCGATTTCTACTCCAACAGCTTCTTTCCTCGCACTTCCCGCCTGTGGAATTCCCTATCGTATGCTTGCTTCCCCGATGGCTACAACCTCCAGGAGTTTAAATGTAAGGTCAATAGACACCTCCTAACACACTAACTCACACCCACTCTCTCCAACTCTCTCCCTATGTACATCCTAAATCGTCTATCACCCTCCTTCTGACATTTCCTATACCCAATCCCTCTATGTAACCCTATATAGCTATAGTGGCAGTGGAATGCCTTGCTTGGGGTGACACGATTAAAAAAAAAAAAAAAAAAAAAAAAAAAAAAAAAAATTGATATTGACATTGTGTACTTAAAAGGGAACACTATTCCTTATGTAGGTGCTTTATCAAGATTACAATTCAAGAATGAAACAGAAGGAAAACAAGAAAATAACACGCTTGTAGAATGACCATGTTATCAAAATCAGCACTCGTTGTAGAACAAGCTGAGCGTATTTACTCTTCTCCCCCACTTGAGAGAGATGTGACACAAGGTCTTTTTTAATGTGAAGAACCTGTGTGCCTATGCCCAGGTACTGGTCAAACATTACCTATCCACCGTGGTGGATAGGTTCAAAACAGGTCTAAACTGGTCTTATTCAGTCATTTTTGAACCCAGCTAGAAGTTCAGAACTAACCCCAACTTGAGAGGGAGAGCTATTTATGGTGCACTGGAGCATCTCATTGTGCCCATGTGGGCAAGTCCATTGCGTGGGCTGTGATTGGCTGCTGATAAATAAGTGGAGGTATTTCTGTATATATACTGGCTTTATTTTTAGCATTGTTTCAGGGACTGTATTCAGTTATTTATTTCGTATATTAAGTTGGAATTTTTGTTTGGGTTTTTGCTTTCATGTAGCCCCATCACTTTTTCATTACATTTCAAGTTTAATTTTTATATATTTTTGTCTATGTATTGTACATAAAGAGATTTTTTAAAATTCATGTTAGGATTATCTTTTTTTTTAGGTTCCCTGAATGTATGAGGTATTATGGTGTATGCTGGATTGACTGATGATGGATGGATCCTTATGGTGAATGGAAATTGTTAAGAGTGATTAGGTTGTGATTTGGATTAGCTAGGTATAATATATTTATTGATGACCAACCTCAGTTTTTGTCCCCCCTTATCAAACACTGGCCTTGTGCCAAAATTATGTACCTCACATAATAAATCTCGGGACGGCATTCAGTTACAGTCTGCTTTAATTTTGTCTGCCTGCTGGACGTTAGCTGGGACCCTTATGGTGGTAAGTGTTATTCTACAGCTGTGAATGTTAGAATGATAATGTTGGAGGATAGAATTCTAAACTTTGTACTTTTTTTGTCGGTGGTGCCTACTTTTTTAGACTTTTGTGTGGATTTTTATGTTTTCTACTGTTGAGGATGAAAGGATGGGGATAGTGAAGAGGTCTAAACATTTAAAAAATTCACGATGAGAACTTATGTGCGTGATTAAAACAAATTGGATGCATCTCATACAAGACACCACCATATCACCGACAATCATTGCAGAAATCACCGACAATCATTGCAGAAATCACCAACAATCATTCTGCATTGCAGAAAGAATGGTACAAATGGTAAAAATGGGATTGAAAGCATTCTCGCTGCTTAATGGAAACATAGAAGCATATTTACCAAAAATGTTCCCAGTTAAAGATCCATTCCACATAAAAGAAACTGAGCCCTCAGAATTAATGAGAAGACAAATCAGAACCCTCCCCCATAGCAATGTCCTTTGCAACAAAAGAAAAGGTATGATATAAAAAGAATAAAGAGGCAAATACAGAAGAAACAAATTTCCTGATACAAGAAAGACACAATGTCGCTATACTTGAAAAAAAAACAGACAACATATACTGGAACATGCAGATCAGTTCAGAAGCAGAAATGAGCTGGATGATGTGGAGATGGAAGGTCAGGAATAAGAAGAGAAAGATCTGAATTTTGTGTGTTGATAAAGCATTGCTTTCTGATGGAAAAAATACTGTTCAAGCTGAATTAAGCTTTATAAACACAATTTTTTGACTTCTCGTGATATTCATCTCTGCTCTGAAAGTGTCTCTTAATGTGAACAAATGTTAACAGATAATGTTACAGAAGGTTTCAGCGATTTACAAAATGGATTAACAACCGACATATTCTAATTTATTTGTTTGAACCTTATTTTAAAAAATAATAACATACAAATAATTTAAAATAGGTTGGTTGTTAATCCATTTCGTAAATCTTTCAAAATTTCCATAAAATGCTATTAATCTCGAGGTTTTCAACAGGATTCAGAGAACAATCTATGTAATCGATCCTGACCTGGCAGCTCAACTCCATCCACTTTCTCACCGACTGAATGTGGCTTCCCTCTGTCTCTTCTACAAATATTTTCATGGCTTCTGCTTTGACAAGCTTAGCTCCATAGTGCCCACTCTACAAGAATTTAATTGAGCAACCAGGCTAGCAACAAGGCCCCATCTTTTTACAGTCAAAACAATCAAATGCAGCTGACACTTCTATTCTATCAGCTTCTTTTCTTGCACTTTCCACCTGTGGAATTCCCTTCTATATACTTGCTTTCCTGATAGCTACAATCTCCAAGAGTTTAAATGCAATGTCAACTGCCATCTCTTAACCCCTTGACTTCCATCCTTCTCTTATCCTTTCCCCAACACCCCCTGTATCTTGTTCTTCTCCCTTTTTACTCTACTTTTGCAAGTCTCTTCACATCAATATTCCTATCCTTTTCTTGCCCATTCTCTGACACCCCCGTAACTGGTACTCTTTTTGGTTCCTCTCTCTCTTTGCTCTCCTTCTATGTAATCCTTCACTCTCCTTTTATGTAGCCCCCTGCACACCAGTGGCAGTACTGCCTTATTTGGGGTGAAACAATTAAATAAAAAAAAAATTAAAAGTATGCATCCCTATGTTTTATAGTTTATGGAAAAGTGTTAGAACTGCTAAACAACCATGACATTTGGGAAAGTTCTTCACAATCCAGAGCATATAATAGCAGCAAATCATCTGCTAATAGATAGAAAATGAATTCAGTAAACATACGGAAATAGAAAGGGGTGCAAGACAAGGATGTCACTGAATCTATTCAACCCTTATAGTGAGGTGATTCTGAGATAATTATAAGTTCTGCCAGGATTTGTTATTGCTGGGTGTTGTGGAGTAGTTTTTGCACTGAAGGTTATAATCGCGCTATGTCACTTGCTAATTGACTTAATGCACCCAAAATGTTAGGAACTTGGTAATCTTCCACAGTAAGTTGACTCCTTAGTATTCGGCTAACTGCCGACTAATATCAACTGCCTTAGTCCAACTGTGTCCAAACTGGAACTAACTAATAGTTCTACTGAACTCCAATAGAACTCTAAAGAACCCTCTAGAACTTCTAAAAACTCCTAAGAACTTCCCAAGAACTTCTTCTGTTAATTTCCTGGCAACTCTTATTAATATAGGAGGGAGAGTCCATTATCTGAGAAATAGGTGTGTTTCACCATAACAAGTGGTCAGAATCTTGACAACATTAGGTCTGCAAATGACAGTGTTGATATCAGTCAGTCAGTTAAGTGCCATACGTGATACATGCTTTGGCTGATCATGTCTCAAAAGAGACATGACTGACTGGACAGAAAATTTTCCCGCAGTAGGTTGCCATTGCTTTCTGCGGTAGACTGGTTGCCAGCCAAGGCTATAGAACCCAATCTGTCCTATTATTTAACCCATAACTGGAAGGAAGAGACGGATTAATACCTTTCCCAAGGGTATTTGTGCGTAAGTTAATGCAGGGAATTTAACTGGGATTCGAACTTGGCACTCTGATTTGTCGTTCTGAGTCAATATCCACTGCACCACAATGCTCAGCTGTTGATTTCAGACACTAGCAAAAAAAAAAGGTACAGGTGTTTGAAGTACCAGTTGTACCATGTCTTTTTTCAGTCACAATTAGTGAGACTGTTGTGAAATTCCACGACCGTTCAACTCATTGGCATTTTCTGCTTGTTTGATGTTCACTTACTCATGTTCATTTTATCAAGTGCTTAAGGCTCGGAAATTTGCTTAAGCCACTAATTCATTTCACAAAATCTCTATGTTCTGAGATCAAGTTCTTAAATTGCAGCTTTTGAAAAGGCAAACATTTTTTGTCATTTATTTTGCAGATGAGCACATTTTGTTTCAGGAGTTGAGCCATTTTCTTTTCTACAGACACTAAAAGGAAGCTAGACAAATGCCCATAGAAGGCAGTGAAAGAAAGCCAAAAAAAAACAAAACAAAAAAACTAAATATCAATTGCAAGAAGATAGAATGCATGGTCATTAGCAAAAGAAACAGACCAACTTGTGATTTAGAAATTGGGCATACCAAAATCAATCAAATACAAAAATTTAAATATCTGGTGGTTTTATAGAGAACACAATGTACAACACCAAAATCCGAAATGAAATTGTGGCAGTGAAAGATGACTTGTAAAATTTAAGGAAAGTATTAGGAAACAGGAAAATTTTGTTCGAAATAAAGAAAAGAGTACTGAATTGTTAAGCAATATTAGTACTCAAAGATGACGGTGATTGCTGGGCAATCTCCTCACAGATGAAGAAGAGAACTGAAGCAATAGAAATGTGATTCTACAGAAGGATGCTGAAAATACCTTGACCTGAACATGTGTAACAATGAAGTTTTAAGAAAATTAAAAAAAAAGAAAGGACAATTATATGTAACATCAGAAAATATGTTAAAATTTCTCTGACATGTAATGAGGATATAGCTTGGAAAAATTCAACACTCCCAGGACAAAATGATGGCAAGAGATATAGAGAAAAACAACAATAAGCTTATGTAAATGGTTGACAGAACAGGGTTTAGGAAAGATACCAAAAAGACAAAGTTTACTAAGAGTGACAAAGCATAGGAAATAAGAGGAATGGTTGTGGGAAGAAGGCCATTAGTAAAGTGAATATAAACCCTCTCTGTTGGAATATGAATTCTTATTTAAATTCATATCCTCTGTTGTCATTATTTTAATATTTCAGAGTTTTCAGGATGTTATGTCATGAGTAAGAATAAATAACTCAACAACAGGAATAGGTTAATTGTTGTATTCCGTGAAAATAGTATTTACAAAGGTTATTAGTATCCAATACAAGAATAAGGGTTAATTGTCTCAACTGTTGTAAGACGTAGTATGAGCAATGCGTGCTTCCGGATCGTCACTGGAAGTCTACGACTGACTTGTCGATCGGCTGCTCGGCACACTCTCTATGCAATGTAGATGCCACCATTACTTTACATAGTAATGGAATAGTCCATTATAGCTGAATAGGCGCGGGCGTCCCAACACAGGAGTCTGTTGATTGGGCAACCTTTAGGGAACCTTAAACTGAACATCTTACACAATCTACATGGGGGGGTAGCTATCAGTTGACAGTCTATATCAATAAATATCTCATCTAACTGAATTTCTCCTGAGTCTGACCAATTTATAAACTAACAAGTTAATCCACTAGGTTATTGATCTGCACGACAACCCTGAATCTAGAAGTTTGAGTCTTGAACCTTATTTTCTGCCTGTTTCTGCTCTTGCTGCTATCATTAAAAGATTTCTGTTCAGCTGTGTTAAAACTCAGGATTTTAAATCCTGTTTTTTTCCCCTCTGATGATGATTGCTGACACGAGTGAGAAAGAACCACTTATTTTATCTATGAAAAGGACACTCTCGCATTTCCTATATAATTCCGTTCCAGGATTACTTTTTAAAAACCCAACAAGTGCGTCATTCGATACAATGCAGTCAGTTTGAAAGAGAGCTAGATAAATCCTCCGAGAAAATAGGTTTCACTTCATAACATCAAATTGATTTGTGAAATCGAAGATGTTTCATTTCTGATTTTCTTTTAAGAAAACCAAAATTTAAGACTTGATTTGTTTTTTTACAGTATTTACACTATTCGGACTATTGTCCTCATCTTGATTACCATTTGTATGACATTTAATAATAGATCATTCTATTTGTCTATATTTCTGAGATGAGGTAGTATTTACACTATTTACATTATTCAAACTATTGTTCTCATCTTTGTTGCCATTTGTACAAAGTTTAATAATAGATCATTCTATTTGTCTATATTTCTAAGATGAGGTAGTATTTACAGTATTTACATTATTCTGACTATTGTCCTCATCTTTGTTGCCATTTGTATGACATTTAATAATTGATCCTTCTATTTGTCTATATTTCTGAGATGGGGTAGTATTTCCAGTATTTACATTATTCAGACTATTGTCCTCATCTTTGTTGCCATTTGTACAACGGTTTGGTCGTTGTATGCTGGCCTTCTTCAGGTGCTAGGAATTTTGAACTGAACCCTTTATTTGTTTTTTTATAGCTTATCAACATTTTGCAGGCTATTTAAAGCAAGAGAATATTTTTTTTAGATTAGTTAAATTTTTGGGAGATAATAATTTACTGGTACAAGTCCTACTAATTAACCCATTGCTGGAGAATAAAAAGTGGGTTCATACTTTGCCCAAGAGTAATTTCGCCTCCTCAAATTAACTCTCACAACAGACCTCAAGTGGAATGACGATATAGAGTCCATAGCTAAATCCGCTACTAAGAAGGTCAGTTCTCTGTGTAGGGACAGGAAGTTTCTCTTGCCTGAAACAATCCTGCACATATATAAATCTACCATCCGCCTGTGCATTGAATACTGCTGCTATATCTAGTCAGATGTCCCTTCTATCCACCTAGGGGTCCTTGACAAAATCTAACGGAGAATCTGTAATGTGATCGATCCTGACTTAGCAGCTTGTATACAGTCACTTTCTCACCAATGCAATGTGGCTTTCCTGTGTCTCTTCTACAAATATTTTCATGGCTTCTTCTCTGGTGAACTTAGCTCTCTGGTGCCTCTTATATATGGATTTACTCAAGCTACAAGATTAGCAACTAGGTCCCACCCTTTTACTGTGAAACCAATAAATTGTAAACGCAAATTCTACTCCAGCAGCTTTTCTTGCACTTCCCGCCTGTGGAATTCCCTTCCATTTACTTGCTTTCCCAATAACTTCAAGAATTCAAATGTAAAGCCAATAGTCATCTCCTATCCCATTGACTTGCATCCTCTCTTTCATGCTCTTTTCTCCGTCCACTCCACTCTCATCAGTATTCTTATCCTTCTCTAATCCACTTCTGATACCCCCTATAACCTGTCACTCTTTCTCATAACTTTCCTCTTATGTAACCCCTTGCACACCAGTGGTAGTAAACTGCCTTGCTTGGGGTGATATGATTAAAAAAAAAGAAAAATATAACTGGAATTTTTTACTTCTTTTTATTTATTTTTATAATTCTCTCATCCCAAGCAAAGCAAAACTGACACTGGTACAGAGAGAGAAAAGAAAAAAATGACTAAAAACAAGTATAAGGGATGTCAATGAAAAGATAAAAGAAAAATGGGAATCCAGGATATCGAAGATAGCAATTGACGTTGCATTTGAACTTTTAGAGATTGTTGTTATCAAGGAAGCAATGGAGGTTTTATAGCATTGTTTTTGTAACGTTATTCTGAAAAGAACTTTTGGTAACTTGCTATTTTTTTAAAAAAAATCATTTCACACTAAGCAAGGCATTCTGCTGCCACTATTGCGCAGGGGGTTACCTAGGGGAAGGTGATGAGAAAGAGTGGTTACAATATAGGAAATGTCAGAAGGAGGGTGATAGACGGGTAAGGATACCGAGGATGAGGGTTAGGTAGATGGGAAGAGTGTTTGAAAGAATGTATGTGAGTTAGTGTGTTAGGAGGCGTCTAGTAACCTTACATTTAAACTCCTGGAGGTTGTAGCTGTCGGGGAAGCAATCATGTGGAAGGGAATTCCACAGTCGGGAAGTGCTAGAAAAGAAAGTCATGGTATTAAATGAATCCTTTGAATAATACATATTAATGCTCTTGGAATAATTCTCTCAAGTAATTCATTAAAACAACCTCTTCAAAGGCGCCCAACACCAGAATGATGCACAACACAGAACGCACTCAGAGTTCTCTCTGGGTGCTTTATATACTAAATATTTGTGGTCACGTGATCAAAGTAGCACAATTTGTTCAATGATTGTGTTTGTTGCCTGGAGATCTGTGTTTGACCACATGTGTTGGTATTGACACTTTTTTGTTACATAACAGAAAGGGAGTTCCACAGGTGGGAAATGCAAGAAAAGCTGATAGAATAGAAGTGGTGGTTATATTTTACTGTTTTGACAGTAAAAGTGTGGGATCTAGAAACCAATCTTGTAGCATCAGTAAATTCATGCGGTTGGGACACTAACTAAAGAAGCTCATCAGAGCAGAAATCATGAAAATATTTGTAGAAAAGACAAAGGGAAGCCACATCCCACCAATAATAAATCAGTATTGATTACATTGCAGATACTTCTTCAGATTTTGTCAAGAACCCAAAGATGAATAGCAGGAGCACCTGACCAGAAATGGCAACAGTATTCAATGTACAAACACAACAATTCTGAAAGCAAGATTGATCTACAGGTGTATACACACACATACACTCAATGGAATAGAGACAGTCAGCAGCCATTGACTAAGGCCTTGTCCATGTGCACAATAGAATGGATTATCCAATAACTATCGACTAAGCCTTGTCTATGAACTTACAAACACTCTTATATGATAGTGAATGCTGGACAATATCCTAAGAAAATAAGAAGATCCATTAAGCAAAAATATGTGATTCTGCCAACAAATGCTGACAATACAATTGACAGGACATTTGAGCAATGAGGGAGTTTCAACAAAAAAAGGAACAAGAAAACATTTTTTTATAATCGTTTCACCCCAAGCAAAGCAGTACTACCACTTTTGTGCAGGGGTTTACATGAGAGGAGATCAAAAAGAAAGAAGAACAAGATACAGGGGGTGTCAGAGAAAGGATAAGAAAAAGATGAGAATCAGGGAGAGAAAAGATGACAAGATGGTGGAGAGGGGGCACCAGAGAGATAAGGTCGTTGAAACAGAAGCTGTGAAAATATTTGTAGAAAAGACAGAGGGAAGCCACATCTTGTCAGTGAGAAAGTCACTGAAGTCGAGCTGCCATATCAGGATCGATTACATTGCAGATACTCCTTTGGATTTTGTCAAGAACCCAAAGATGAATAGCAGGAGCAGCTGACCAGAAATGGCAACAGTACTCAATGTACGGACAAATAGTAGGTTTATAAATGTGCAAGTAGATAAATTCTGATGAGAAAAACTTTCTGGCTCGACACAGTGACTCAAACTTTTTAGAAGTACAATACTGTGCAAAAGTATTAGGACAAGAACTATTTTATCTTTCATGAGTCATACTGACAAGAAATAAACAATTTAATTTAAGTAATTTTATTTGATTTACTCAACAAATGTTTTAACAAGAAAAAATACTTGTTACAAAATAAATCTAATATTCAGTATAATAGCCTTTTTCTTTGAAATAATAAAATAATTGCGACAATTTACCAATCGCACCTAGTATATACTTTTGCACAGTACTGTATATATATATATATATATATATATATATATATATACAGTACTGTGCAAAAGTATTAGGACAAGAACTATTTTATCTTTTATGAAGCATATCGACAGAAAATAAATTTAATTAAAACAATTTTATTTGATTTACTCAACAAAGAAAAAAATACTTGTTACAAAATAAATTTAATATTTAATATAAAAGCCTTTTGCTTTGATCACAGCCTTCATTCTGTCAGGCACTGACATCACGAGCTTCTTTAATGCATCTAATGGTATCTCCTTCTAAGCAGCTTGTATTTGTTTCCGAAGTGTGTCTTGCAAAGTAACATTAGATTTATCAATTTATTTTATCCAAAATATTCCATAGATATTCTACAGGATTGGGATCAGGACTTTGTGGGGGCCAGTTCAAATTCCAAAGCCTTCTTTCCTCTCCCTTTTTAGTTAAATAATTCTTCCAAAGGTTCGGCTTTTTACCCTGTATTTGAATTTCAGTGAGGTTTTTCGGAAAATCATGCCTGTCCTAATACTTTTGCACACTACCGGTTGTGTGCAAAAGTGTTAGGACAGGGGTGATTTTAAAATTTATTTTAATGCCTCATAAAAGCTAAATTAGTTCTTGTCCTAATACTTTTGCGCATTACTGTATCTGTAACTATTGATTCAAGGTAGTCATTCCACTTGATGTCGATTGAGAGAGTGAGGCCTAGGAGGCGCAATGTGTTGCTTTCTGGAACATTAGCGCCATCTATACTGATGGAAGATAAGAAAGTTTCTTTATAGTGGTTAAAGGATAGCAGCTTTGTTTTGTAAACATGAACATTTATGACTAATTTCTTACCCTAATCCATTACAGATTGGTGGTCCTTTCCAAGAGCAGCAGTGAGGTTTACTTAATCAGCCTTAGCAGATTTCTTATTGAGACAAGAGAAAAATGGTAGTGTTATCTGCATAGATGCCAACTTGGGAACTTATTACTTCAAGATCATTGATAAAGATCAGTAAAAATATAGGTCTTAGGATAGAGCCTTGGAGGATGCCCATGTATGTATGAATGAGTC
This sequence comes from Ascarosepion bandense, assembly GCA_037127315.1. NCBI lineage: Eukaryota > Metazoa > Mollusca > Cephalopoda > Sepiida > Sepiidae > Ascarosepion > Ascarosepion bandense. Next base: position 712,345 of record JBBBDQ010001397.1, on the reverse strand, counting down.
TGGAAGCAGGCCTGTTCAAATTTACCTTTATTATACAATTTTATAGGAATGATTGGATTAAATCTAACAATAATCTAGTTATACCATAACACTGTAGCTTGTGCTGAAGTCTAGAATGCCAAACACTTTTGAGATATCTAGGACAACACCTTGAACTTCACCGTTCTTATCAAGAGCTTGGTATATGTATTAGGTGATGGTTATTAGCACATCAGCAGTAGACTTGGCAAAGTGGAAGCCATACTGCTTGTCAGAGAATAGGTTGTGGGATGTGAGATGAACAATTTCAGAATTGATAACAGTTTCAAACACTTTGCCAAAAAGTAGTAAGAGGCTGACAGGACAATAATTAGAGGGTTCAGAGTGCTCTTCAGAGTTTTTAAAAACAAAATCTACAGACGATGACTTCAAACAAGCTGGGAAGCAAGAAGCAGTGAGGTAATAGTTGTAGAGTTTGGAGAGAACAGGAGAGAGTTTGAGGGCACATTTCTTTTGGACGATGACTAGAATTCTATTGCCTCTGCTTGTCTTATGGGATTCAAGCTTAGAATTTATGTTAGAGACCAGAGATGGGGTTATAAATACATTATTCAGTTGAGCCTCAGTTCTGAGTTGGAAGTCTGATGTGGGTACTCTAGACAAGCCAAGTGGGTAGGAATCCACTTCTCTTCCCAACTAATTAATTAGTAAGACTTATATCAATAAACATTGTCAAATTCTTTTGAGATATCAAGAGCAACACCTCCAGCTTTGCTATTCTTATCAAGGGCCTAGTGTATATATATATATATATATATATATATATATATATACACACACACACACTACCGGCCATAATTATTAGGCAACCCCAGTGTTTAAAAAAAATGATGTATTCAATTGGAGTAGATAAACTAAACTATCGCCCGTTTCACACTCCACCCACGTCTATTGAGCAAGTGAAGAGACTCATCCTTTGTTCCCTGCTTAGGGTGTGGTTACCGGTTTTCTCTTTTCCAATCTTGTCACTCTTACATAGCCCCCTGCACATCAGTGACATTACCACCTTGCTCGGGGTGATATGATTAACAAAAAAAAAAATTTCATTCTATTTTTTAGTATTTATTGCCAAATAATAATCGTAAATGAAAATAGAATGGTTCTTTGGTAATATTGCACAATAACATGTCCATCAAATGAATTCATAAATATTTAATAATTACCTTTATTGCAGTTTCATCAAGGAAAAAAATGAAGAAAATCTGGGGTGATTCAGATGAGTTCATCTTTGGTTCCTTGCCTTGTAAAATTTTGCATAAAAGTAATAACAAAACCATTCTATTTTCATTTGGCAATAAATACTAAAAATACATCATTTCATTTAAAAAACTGGGAAGGCCTAATAATTATGACCAGTAGTGTATATTCAGTGATGGTGTTTAGCACATCAATGGTAGACCTAGTAAAACGGAAGCCATATTGCTTGTCAGAGAGATAAGCATTGATAATAGCCTCGAATAACTTGCCAAAAACAGTAAGAGGCTAATAAAGGGAAAAATTTAGAGGGTTCTGCAGAGTTCTTAAAAACAAGAACTACAGAGTAGGACTTCCAACAAGTAAGGGGTCCTGGGTATGATGGTAAACTGCATCCAGCAGCAAGGCCTCTGATTGAGAGGTTGTGAGGTTCCCAGGTCCACCCTGACTAGGAGTGGTAGCACCTGTTAGGGTCCCAGCTAGGGGTAAGTGGTTAAACTCAATCTGGCGTCAAAACACTATGAAAGTATAAAAATAGACTTTTATAGAAAAATATATATTTTTGAAGGAAAAAATTATTACAATATCACATTTTTGAATGAAAAAAAAAAAGATTATTCCCAGGAATACATTTTCAAAGACAAAACTAAAGACATCTTCAGTTTTCTAATATAAAAAAAATAAAATAGAAACAATTTTTTAATTAAAATCTGACTAAATCAACATTCTCACTATAACCAAATATTAAAAAAGTACCTTAAAACTCCACCTTTTTTGCATTAAATAACCCACAGAGCTTGATATGCCGTAAAACAAAACTTAAACTCAAACAAGTAGGAAATCAGTGAGGCAATAGTTATAGAGTTTAGAGAGGACTGAAGCCAGCTCAGAAGTACATTTCTTTAGGACGATGACTGAAATTCCATGACCTCCGCCTGCCTTATGGGAGTCAAGCTTAGACATGGGGGTTACAAATATATCACTCAATTGAACCTCCGTTCTAGGTGGGAAGTCAGGTGTAGGTACTCCAGATGAATCAAGTGTCAAATTGAAAGAGAATTTGCAAGCAAAGCCCTCAGCCTTGTCCAATGTAGATGCAAGAACCTTAAATTTATTGAATAGAGGAGGACCAATTGTTTGCTGTTATTTAGCACTTTTGCAGAGCCACTCGTGGTCTTTGGACCAAAACTTTCAAGATGCTATATACGCTGCTTCATTCTATCAGCAAACAACAGCTTATGAAAACCAAAAACTTAAATTTTGATTTGTTTTTTTATATCTTATCAACATTTTGCAGGTTATTTTAAACCAGAAAATATTTTTTAGATTGTATAAATTTTTAGGAGATAATAATGATTTACTCATATAAGTTGAACCAATTAACCCATAGTTGGTGGAGAAAGAGGTGGATTATGTCTTAACCCAAGCGTATTTGTGCCAAAGTGAATTTAATGAACATGACTGAAATTTGAACTTGGCTTTTCAATTTTCAATTCCAAGACATCTATGACATCATGTCCAAGCGCAGAGTCTCCCCATATATTGAATACTGCTGCCACATCTGGTCGAGTGCCCCTGATATTCACCTCATGGTTCTTGACAAAATCCAACAGAGAATCTGTTATGTGTTCGATACTGACTTGGTAGCTCTGCTGCAGTCACTCTTTCACGGCTTCCGTTCCAATGAACTTAGCTCACTGGTACCCCCAATATATGAATTTACACAAGCTACTAGACTAGCAGCTAGGTCCCACCCTTTTATAGTGAAACCAATAAAATGTATTCACAATTTCTACTCGAACAGCTTCTTTTCTCTCACTTTTTTTTTTTTTTTTAAATCATTTCACCCCAAGCAAGGCGGAAACGCCACTGATGTGCAGGGGGTTACATAAATGTAAAAAGATTAATTAGAAAAGAGTGAGGAGTACAAACTAGTTAGAAAGGAACAATAGAAAGCTGAGAAAGCAGGTGTGATGACAGATACATAGGTGGAGAGAAAGGGAAGGTTATAGAGGGGAGGGGAGAGAGCTAGAGGCCAGTGGTTAGTAGATGAGTATTGACTTTGCATTTAAATTTCTGGAGGTTGTAGCCGTCAGGGAAGCAAGAATATGGGAGTGAGTTCCACAGGCGGGAAGTGCGAGAGAGGAAGCTGCAGGAGTAGAATTGTCATCTGCATTTGGCTAACCTGACTGTGAATGGGTGGGACCCAGTTGCCAGTCTGGTTGCACGGGTAAACCTGTTGAGGAGGCATCAGTGACTTAAGCTCATCTGAGCAGAAGCCATGAAAGTATTTATAGAAGAGACAGAGAGAGGCCACATCTCAACGATGGGGAAGTGGCTGCAGCCGAGTCGCCAGATCAGTACCTATCACATTACAGACTCTCCTTTGGAGCTTGTCAAGAACACTGAGGAGAACGGCAGGGGCACCTGACCATAAATGGCAGCAGTACTCCATGCACGGACGGATGGTTGACTTGTATATATGCAGGATGGATTCAGGTGGAAAAAACATCCTGGATCGACATAGTGACCCAATCTTCTTAGCAGTAGATTTTGCTATGGAATCAATATAGTGGTTCCATTTGAGGTCTGAGGACAGGGTAAGTCCGAGGAGGCGTAGTGTATTACTCTCAGGGAGAATCACTTGGTCTGTGTTTATGGGAGGCAGAAGAGGTTGCCTGTAATGGTTGACAGACAACAGCTTGGTCTTAGATGAATTGAAGTTGACAAGCCACCTCTTGCCCCAGTTCACCACAGAGTGTAGATCCCGCTCAAGGTCAGCAGTGAGATTATGTCTGTCCGCCACGACAGGTTTCTTACTGGTGCGGGAGTATATTGTAGTGTCATCTGCGTAGATGCCTACTAGGGACTTGATCTCATCTGGGAGGTCATTCATGAAAATAAGGAAGAGCGTCGGGCCCAGGATAGAGCCCTGTGGTACACCAGCATTCGTGCTGTAGGACGAAGAGGCACGCCCATTCAGAACGACCTTCATTTTGCGGTTATTTAAGAAAGATTGGATTAGGTCAAGCAGGCGACCGGTAATACCATAACCACATAGTTTGCATAGGAGGCCAGAGTGTCAAACCCTGTCAAAAGCCTAGGAGATGTCCAGAGCAACCGCGCGAGCCTCGTCGGACTCATCAAGGGCCTGTAGCATGTACTCCGTTACGGTTGTTAGCAGGTCGGCCGTGGACCTGTCAAAGCAGAATCCATATTGCCTGTGAGAGAACAGTTTGTGGGCAGTGAGATGATGAACTATTTCAGCATTTGCCTGTGGAATTTCCTTCTGTATACTTGCTTCACCGACAGCTACAATCTCAAAGAATTTAAATGTAAGGTCAATAGTTGTCTCCTATCTCACTAACTCGCATCCTTTCTCTCATGCTTCTTTCTCCATCCACTCCACTTCCATCACACTGGTCTTCTCAACTTTCTATTACCCTCCTCCTGACACCCCATATAACCTACTCCTCTTTTTCATCACTTTCCAATAAAACTACCTTGCTTGGGGTGAAATGATTTAAAAAAAAAAATCAGTTACCCATGTAGATATTGACCAACATGGTCAGCACATTGTGGCCATGCACATAGTTGATGTTACTGAGTGTTGGCTTTTCCTTTTTCATTATAAGGGATTCCATTAGTTTTATCCATGATTTTTACATGTGAATCCAGAAAAAAAAGTTCCCATAACTATAGATTCATAAATAAACAATTCAGTTAAAAATCAAAATCATTATTGTTAACAGAATAACAGGAAGTGCCCAGACATACAGAACATTCAAACATTTTTTACCTAACTTCTGTCCATAAAAGAAAAAGATTATATAATCACAAAAAACAAATCTACTATCCGCCCATGCATTGAGTATTGCTGCCATATCTGGTCAGGTGCTCCTGCTATCCACTTAGGTATCCTCGACCAAATCCAACGAAGAATCGGTAATGTGATCGATCCCAACTTGGCAGCTAGGATACAGTCGCTTTCTCACCGACGCAGTGTGGCTTCCTTGTGTCTCTTCTACAAATACTTTCACGGCTTCTGTTCCGATGAACTTAGCTCACTGGTACCTCCTATATATGAATTTCCTCGAGCCACAAGATTAGCAACTACGTCACACCCTTTTACTGTGAAACCAATCAATTGTAAATGCAAACCCTACTCCATCAGCTTCTTTTCTCGCACTTCCCAACTGTGGAATTCCCTTCTGCAAACTTGCTTTTCCAACAGCTACAATTTCCAAGAATTTAAATGTAAAGTCAATAGTCATCTCCTATCTCCCTAACTTACATCCCCTCTCTCATGCTTTTTCTTCGTCAATATTCTCCTCCTTCTTCTACTCCCTTCCTGACGCCCACCCCCCACAATCTCTCATTCCTTCTCATAACATTCCTCCTATGTAACCCCTTGCACAACAGTGGCAGTAAAATGCCTTGCTTGGGGCGACATGATTTGAAAAAAAATGTAAAATTAAATAAAATACCTAATCACTGTGTTTTGTCAGTTGTCTTTAACTTAAATAAAACATAAAACTTATATTACAGAAAGTTTCAGAAATTGACAAAATGGAATTAACAACCGACATATTAAATTTATTTGTATGAAAATTATTTTTAATTAATACTCATATTTGAGTAGATATTCTGTTTTTAATTAAATAGTATATTTATATATATAACTCTACTGACCTGATTATATATGAGAAACTTTGTTATGAAAATGTATCATTCAGCCGGCAAATTGACAGAAAATAAACAATTGAATTAAAGTAATTTTATTTGATTTACTCAATAAATGCTTTAACAAGAAAGAAATACTTGTTACAAAATAAAATTAATATTTAGGATAATAGCCTTTTGCTTTGAAATAATAAAATAATTGCGACAATTTACCAATCGCATCTAGTATTTTTTTTTTTTTTAATTGTGTCACCCCAAGCAAGGCATTCCACTGCCACTATAGCGCAGGGGGTTACATAGAGCGATTGGGTATAGGAAATGTCAGAAGGAGGGTGATAGACGATTTAGGATGTACATAGGGAAAGAGTTGGAGAGAGTGGGTGTGAGTTAGTGTGTTAGGAGGTGTCTATTGACTCTACATTTAAACCCCTGGAGGTTGTAGCCGTTGGGGAAGCAAGCATACGATAGGGAATTCCACAGGCGGGAAGTGCGAGGAAAGAAGCTGTTGGAGTAGAAATCACGGTTACATTTCATCAGTTTCACTGTAAAAGGGTGGGACCTAGTTGCAAATCTAGTATCTCATGCAAATTCACATCTAGCAGGCACCAGTAATTTAAGTTTGTCAGAGCAGAAGCCATGAAAGTATTTATAGAAGAGGCACAGGGAAGCCACGTCATGCTGGTAAGAGAGATACTGCAGGCGGTCAGCCAAGTCGGTATCAATCACATTACAGATTCTTTGCTGTATTTTGTCAAGAACCCCGAGGAGAATAGAAGGGGCACCCGACCAGATGTGTCAGCAGTACTCAATACACAGGTGGATGGTGGATTTATATAATTGCAGGATAGATTCAGGCGGAAAGAATTTCTGGGCCCTGCACAGAGAGCCGACTGTCATAGCTGTGGATTTAGCAATGTATTCGACATAGTCATTCCACTTGAGGTCCGCTGAGAGTGTCAGATCAAGCAGGCGTAGTGATTTACTCTCTGGGAGGCAAGCCTGTTCCATGCTAATGGGAGGGAGGTGCGGTTGTCTGTGGTGGTTAATTGACAGCAGCTTCGTTTTGGAAGAATTGAATTTTATGAGCCATTTCTTACCTCAATCCACCACGGATTGGATGTCCTTCTCAAGCTCGGCAGCGAAGGTCGCCTTGTCACGTACACCAGATTTTTTATTAAGGCGAGAGTAAACTGTGGTATCATCGGCGTACATGCCTACTTGTGATCTTATGGTATCGAGGAGATCATTGATATAGATTAGAAAGAGTGTAGGACCTAGGATAGATCCTTGGAGTACACCCGCGTTTGTAGGGTAGTTCTGGGAGGCATGTCCGTTTAATACCACCTTCAGTGTGCGGTTAGAGAGGAATGACCGGATTAAGTTCAACAAAAGTCCAGTTATGCCATAGCTTCGCAATTTCCGTAGAAGGCCGGCATGCCATACTCTGTCGAATGCTTTAGAGATATCCAAGGCGACGGTTCGGGCTTCACCATTCTTGTCGAGAGCCTGATATATATACTTGGTGATGATCATTAGCATGTCAGCAGTGGACCTGGTGAAGCAGAAGCCATACTGTTTGTCCGAGAGGAGCCGGTGGGCTGTGAGATGCTGAACGACCTCGGCATTGATAATGGCTTCGAACACTTTGCCGAAGATCGGAAGAAGGCTTATGGGGCGTTATATATATATATATATATATATATATATATATATATATATATATACACAGTACTGTGCAAAAGTATTAGAACGAGAACTATTTTATCTTTTATGAAGCATACTGACAGAAAATAAACAATTTAATTAAAGTAATTTTATTTGATTTACTCAACAAATGCTTTAACAAGAAAAAATACTTGTTACAAAATAAATTTAATATTTAGTATCATAGCTTTTCGATTTGATCACAGCCTTAATTCTGTCAGGCATTGACATCACAAGCTTCTTCAATGTATCTAATGGTATCTCCTGCCAAGCAGCTTGTATTTATTCCTAAATTGTGTTTTGCCAAGTAACATTAGATTTATCAATTTGAGAGGGGTGAATAAGAAAAAAGTCAGTGATGTTCAAGGATAATAGAATAATGAGTAGTTTCAAAATAACTTCTTTAATAGAAAATAGGCAAAATTAAATATAACTTCTTTTTAATACATTTCTTTTACACCTAGTTTTAAATCATAAATATTGGCCTTTCATCCTGTATTTGAATTTCAGTGAGGTTTTTAGGAAAATCACCCCTGTCCTAATACTTTTGCACACTACCGGTAGCGTGCAAAAGTGTTAGGACAGGGGTGATTTTAAACTTTATTTTGATCCCTCATAAAAGATAAAATAGTTTTTGTCCTGATACTTTTGCACAGTACTGTATATATATTTATAATCAGTCTATTGTAGAAAGTAATGGCAACCGACTGCAGGAGTTCGAATTGAATTCGTTGCATTCACTTACACGCAGATACCCTTAGGGAAGGTATTAATCTATCACTTCTCCCTCTAGTTATGGCTTAAATAGCAGGACAGATTGGGTTCTATAACCTTGGTTGGCAGCCAGTCTGCTGCAGAAAGTAATGGCAACTTATAGAGGAAAATCTGCCCAGTCATTAAAGCATGTATCACGTACGGCACTTAATTGACTGAACTAAAAGCAAGTTTCATTAGATTATTTTGCCACAGACGCATCCACTATTGGTAAGGCTGCAGTACATGCAGAACTCAGATGTCTTTAATGGATTACAGGACTCATAACATGTTAGGGCGCCGCTCCTATTTGACTACAAATGGACTGTTCCCATTGCTATATATAGCAATGGTGGATTCTCTACAAGAGAGTCGTAGAGAGTCACTTGAGAGTCTCTAATGAGTTACTGAAGAGTCAGTGCGAGTCAGTGAAGAGTTAGTCACACTTCCGGTGGCGTACCGGAAGTAATCACGTATACACACGTCTTACGACGGATTGGACTCTTGTATCTTTCTATTGTAAATATTACTAATCACTTCTGTACTTACTAACCGTCTTTCCGCGGAATACAACTTATATTCTGATTCTGTTGTTGAGTTATTCATTTATACTTGGCAACATAACATAACATGACTCTAAAAATGTTGAAATATCTCTGGTCATTACAAAATTGACTACTATTCATTAGTAGTAAATGGCAGCATAAAGTTTGAATGGACTTCTTATATATAAATCCATGAATACTTATTTAGGACAGATGTGAACATAAAAAAATGGTTAAAAAATGGAATGTAAAATGATGTATAATAATTGGCCGGAAGTCATTTAAATAAAATATAGACATAACGAAAGGTAACCTGCCATTATGCCTAAAAAAAAAAAAAAAAAAAAAACGTATACAATTAGTACATAATGCCAGCCATGACATTAAGATATAAATTAGGTAACAAAATCTAAAAAGAAATGATTCATAGAAAGAGCAATATGAGAGATAATTTCAAGTGCTAGAAAAAGTACAATATGGATTATAAAACAGAAAACAGCAAAATATGGCAGAAGTACACTTTGATGTTCATACTGTGGTATTTCAACTTAATGTAGCTGTAAATGATCAAAAATGCGTAAAAATTAATGGAAAGAGAAATGTTATAAATAACTTTATGAGATAGTGAGAGGTAAACCTTGGTCAGAGTGGTGAACATTGGTCAGATAAGGGAGCAGGTAAATAGATATCATAGGTAGGATTAATTGACAAAAATGAACTGGAACAAAAGTGAAACAGACAAGATAAAATGATGCTTTGTTATACTTTAAGAATGGACAGCAAATGCAGGATGAAAATCAAACAAATTACAGAACTGTTTGAGGGTAAGATATGGCTGAGAATAAAGCAGTTACAGTTATAAAGAAGTTGGGAATAGGCTTTATTTATTATATATATATATATATATTGCATCAGCTCTCTCTCTCTCTCTCTATATATATATATATATATATATTTTAGCTTTTCATGTGTATATTTATCATTAATTATTATGTTAGAACATGTGCAAACCACAAAGTACTACAAAATAGTTTACATAGCAAGAAAAAAATTTTTTTTTCCTTCCTGCAAATAAACTTCCAGGTATGAATTTCTTTTTGAGTATACTTCCAGTAAATGAATTTTGTGCTGTATTTGCATAAATAAATGAATTTGGCTTCTGAAGATGTGAGGTTTTTCCTCGCTGAAATGGTCATACAGCCTATGTAATTTTCAAAGTTTTATTTAAAAATATATATATATATATATATATATATATATATATATATATATATATATATATATATATATTTTAATTCAGATACTTTAATCCAAGAGTTTCTGAAAAGATTTTTCTGTTGCTGAGCTGATGTGTTATCCCCCTATGGGGATTTTCATATCAAAATGATCATCCAACATCATTGAATTAATCCTTTTTTAATATATATATATATATATATATATATATATATATATATATATATATATATATATATTATTCATATAGATAGGTGTGAGTTTGTAACCCTGGGTTTCATGCTTTTGCGATTGTTAGACAAACTGAATCAGTTTGTCTGACAATCTCAAAAGCGTGAAACCCAGGGTTAAAAACTCACACATATCTATATGAATATGTCTGCTCTATCACTGATATTGAGCGCTTTTAAATAAGTATCACGCATATATAATATGTAAACAATATAACAAATTGCATATTTATATATACATATATTGATATTTATAATTATATGCATACACTTTTCACATATATATATATATATATATATATATATATATATATATATATATTTTTTTTTTTTTTTTTTTTAATCATTTCACCCCGAGCAAGGCGAAAACGCCACTGATGTGCAGGGGGTTACATAAATGTAAAACGATTAATTAGAAAAGAGTGAGGAGTACAAACTAGTTAGAAAGGAACAACAAAAGCTGAGAATGCAGGTGCGATGACAGATGCATAGGTGGAGAGAAAGGGAAGGTTATACAGGGGAGGGGAGAGAGCTAGAGGCCAGTGGTTAGTAGATGAGTATTGACTTTGCATTTAAATTTCTGGAGGTTGTAGCCGTCAGGAAAGCAAGAATATGGGAGCGAGTTCCACAGGCGGGAATTATACATTTAAACTAAACCTGCCATAGTGAATAAATGCTCTATCTATGTTCATGTGTCATGGGTAAGTACAGTAAGTGAGAAATTTGCCAATTAAATGTCCTCTGCAGGAGAGAATTTTTATTTCTCAGCCAAAGTGCATCTTGTGTTTGCTACTAGATCTGTTTTGAGTTCTACCCATAAGGATGTTTTGCCTCCCCAGTATGTTAATGAGGTTGTTTATCAATTTAAATATAGTTATGGGACTGACAATATAGATAGACTGACTCGATGGTTAGATACCAGAATGCAGCAACATGTTCCTATGAAAATTAGGAATGCTCCAACTGGGAGTGACCCTAGTTCTTTCCGCACTACCCCGTATATCCTTTTTCTTTCTCTCCACCTTTGCAACTGTCATCACACCTGTATTCCCATCCTTCTCTTGCTCCTTTCTAACTGGTTCATCCTTCTCTTCACTCTCCTCTAATCTTTTTACTCTTATGTAGCCCCCTGCACATCAGTGGTGTTAGCGCCTTGCTCGGGGTGATATGATAAAAAAAAAATGACTTTATGAATATATATGGGTCTTTGATTGCTGAGCATTACACAAATAATCAGCTTGTGTTGTAAATTTTAGCACAGACTTATTTACCATCTTAAGTTGTACTCAGACAAACCGTCATTTAAAGACATTGGAAATAATTTATTATCTCTTTAGACAACTGTCCATCCATAAGCAGAGAAAATGTTTGTTTGAACAGAATGTTATTTCCATCTAAATTGTCTTCCATCTTTATAAATGTCCTTTTACTAATTTCATGTAAATTTAAAATATATAATTCCCCAATTTCTGATTTATAGAGTGTGGGTAAAACCAATCTGCTCTGTTTGTTTTTGTTTCTTCTAATGATGTGCGTTGTGGTGCAGTGGATATCGGCTCGGAACGAGAAATCGGGTGAGCCGAGTTCGAATTCCAGCTGTATTCACTGCATTCACTTACACGCAAATACCCTTGGGAAAGGTATTAATCCGTCTGGTCCTTCCAGTTATGAGTTCAATAACAGGACAGATTGGGTTCTATAGCCTTGGTCGGCAACCAGTCTTCCGCAGAAAGCAATGGCAACCTACTGCGGGATAATCTTCTGCCCAGTCAGTCATGTCGCTGTCGAGATATGATCACCCAAGTGTGTATCACGTATGGCACTCAACTGACTGACTGAATGTTCTCAGATGACAAAAAACAGATAGACTATAATGAATCAATTCAATATCAGCAGGAGGTGGTATCGTCGGATATCCCTGGCATTTACCTTGATCTCCTTGATAAGATCCAAAGAAAAATCAGCAATATTATTGGTCCTGATCGGATGGCTTGGCATCAGTCACTTACTAACCAGTATAAGATTGTATGGTTGGGTATCCCTACTAATTCCCTCAATTTCCTTGAAAAGATCCAAAGAAGAATCTGCAATATTATTGGTCCTGAATTGACGGCTTGACTTCAGTCACTTACTCACCGGCAGAAGGTGGTGTGGTTGAATATCCCTGCTATTTACCTTGATCTCCTTGATAAGATCCAAAGAAGAATCTGCAATATTATTGGCCCTGATCTGATGGCTTGTCTTCAGTCACTTACTCACAAGCAGAATATTTTATGGTTGGCTAATTACCTTGATCTCCTTGAAAAGATCCAAAGAAGAATGTGCAATATTATTTGTCCGGATCTGACGGCTTGGCTTCAGTCAGGAACACACCGGCAGAAGGTGGTATGGTCTGATATCCCTGCTCTTTACCTTGATCTCCTTGATAAGATCCCAAGAAGAATCTGCAATATTATTGGTCCTGATCTGATGGCTTGGCTTCAGTCACTTACTCAACAGCATAAGATTGTATGGTTTGGTATCCCTACTAATTAATTCCCTTAATCTTGAAACAATCCAAAGAAGAATCAGCAATATTATTGGTCCTGATCTGATGGCTTGGCTTCAGTCACTTTCTCACCAGATACAGGATTTATGGTTGGGTATCCCTGCTAATTACCTTGATCTTCTTGATAAGATCCAAAGAAAAATCAGCAATATTATTGGTCCTGATCTGCCGGCTTGGCTACAATCACTTACTCACCGGCAGAAGGTGGTATGATCGGATATCCCTGCTATTTACCTTGATCTCCTTGATATGATCCAAAGAAGAATCTGCAATATTATTGGTGCGGATCTGTTGGCTTCTCTTCAATCACTTACTCACCAGCATAAGGTTTTAAGGTTGAGTATCCCTGCTAATTACTTTGATCTTTTTGAAAGGATCCTAAGAAGAATCTGCAATATCATTGCTCCTGATCTGATGGCTTGGCTTCAGTCACTTACCAGCATAAGTTTTTATAGTTGGGTATCCCTGCTAATTACCTTGATCTCCTTGTTTAGATGCAAAGAAGAATTAGCAATATTATTGGTCCTAATCTGATGGCTTGTCTTCAGCATAAGGTGTTATGGTCAGGTATCTCAGCTATTTACCTTGATCTCTTTGATAAGATCCAAAGAAGAATCTGCCATATTATTGGTCCTGATCTGATGGCTTGGCTTCAGTCACTTACTCACTGGCAGAAGGTGGTATGGTTGGATATCCCTGCTAATTACCTTGATCTCCTTGAAAAGATATAAAAGAAGGATCTGCAATATTATTGGTCCTGATCTGATGGCTTGGCTAAAGTCACTTACTCACCAACATAAGGTAGTATGGTCGGGTGCCCCTGTTATTTACCTTGATCTCCTTGATAAGATCGAAAGAAGAATCTGCAATATTATTGGTCCTGATCTGACGGCTCGGCTTCAGTAACTTACTCACTGGAAAAAGGTACTATAGTCAGGTACCCCTGCTAATTACCTTGATCTCATTGATACGATCTAAAGAAGAATTAGCAATATTATTGGTCCTAATCTGACGGCTTGTCTTCAGCATAAGGTGGTATAGTCAGGTATCTCTGCCATTTATTTAGATCTCATTGATACGATCCAAAGAAGAATTAGCAATATTATTGGTCCTAATCTGACATCTCGGCTTCACTCACCAACAAAAAGTGGTATGGTCAGATATCTCTGCTGTTCACCTTGTTCTCCTTGATACGATCCAAAGAATAACCAGCAATATTATTGGTCCTGATCTGACAGCTTGGCTACAGTCATTTATTCACTGACATGATGTGGTATGTTCAGGTGCCCCTGCTATTTAACTTGATCTTCTTGATAAGATCCAAAGAAGAATCAGCAATATTATTGGTCCTGATCTGACAGCTTGGCTTCAGTCACTTACTCAGCAGCCTAAGGTAGTATGGTCTGGTATCCCTGCTATTTACCTTGATCTCCTTGATAAGATCCAAAGGAGACTCAGCAATATTATTCACCTGATCTGACGACTCAGCTTCAGTCACTTACACACCAGCATAAGGTGGTATGTTTGGGTATCCTTGCTATTTACCTTGATCTCCTTGATAAGATCCAAAGATGAATCAGCAATATTATTTGCTCTGATCTGATGGCTTGGAATCAGTCACTTACTCAGCGGCATAAAGTGGTATGTTCCGGTATCCCTGCTATTGACCTTGATAAGATCCAAAATCAGCAATATTATTGGTCCTGATCTAGCAGCTAGATTTCAGTCATTGTAAGGTTGCCTTGCTTTACTTTTTTGTAAATATTTTCATGGTAATTGTTTAGTTCAGCTTTTTGCATTGCTGCCTACACTTTATGAATTTAAGCACAATTCCGAATTGCTGACAAGATCTCATTAATTTACAGTTAAGCTGGCAATACGTTCTAACAATTCCTTCTTCTGCACATCTGTTATGTCACCAAGTATAAATGAATAACTCAACAACAGAATCAGAATATAAGTTGTATTCCGCGGAAAGACGGTTATTATGTACAGAAGTGATTAGTTATATTTACAATAGAAACATACAAGAGTCCAATCCGTCGTAAGACGTGTGTATACGTGATTACTTCCGGTATGCCACCGGAAGTGTGACTAACTCTTCACTGACTCGCACTGACTCATAACTCATTAGAGACTCTCAAGTGACTCTCTACGAGTCTTCACGACTCTCCTGTAGAGAATCCACCATTGCTATATACAGCAATGGGAACAGTCCATTTGTAGTCAAATAGGAGCGGTGCCCTAACAACATCTCAACTGTGAAGCTCTATGCTTTCCAGCCAACTTTAATGTACAAAACTTTAAATGCAATGTTAATCGTTATCTACTTTCCTTCTGATTACTCTTTTCTCTGTTAATATTTCTGTTCCTAATTCTTCCACATCCTGTAACTCCTTGTATTTTATTGGCTTACAGTGATACTGATTAATGTATTAAATTTTATATCCTCTTTCAGCTGACCTACTACTTTGCCAAGATGACGTCACCGACTGACAGTTCCTGTAATAACTTTATGAAAAACAGTGTAATTAATTTCCCCATTTTCTTAAAAAGTATTTACACAAATATCTATGAAATGATTTGTTTGAACATTATTTTTGATCGATACTCGTATTTATGTAGATATTCTGTTTTTGATTAGACAGTATTATATATTTGTATCCACCGGCCTGACTATTTACGATAAATTTTATTACAAAAATGTGTGTCATTTGGTAGGATGCGAATCTGCAACCCCTAACCACATAGGGGAAGCTACCATGTGAAAATGACACACATTTTCATACTAGAAATTTATCGTAAATAATCAGGCTGGTAGATATAAATATATAATACTGTTTAATTAAAACAAAATATCTATTTAAATATGAGTATCGATTGAAAATAATGTTGAAACAAATCATTTCAAATTGTTGGTTGTTTATAACCAAGTTTCGTTAATCTTCATTAATTTTTGTGACAAATATCTATGTATATGAAATATGACACAAGGCTAAGCTTAAAGTGGGTGTTTTATGTGTACATTTAAATGAGAATCCAAAAGTAATCTACTCTAAATCGGCATTTTTCCACTCTGGGGAAGCCTCATGTGCCCCTTATCCTTCAGTCTCTCCTGAGTAATATGTAACCCAGGAATGCACTTAATTTTATGCCTCAAAGCATATCTTTTACTAAAATACTATTTTAATGAAATGTGTAAAAAAAAGTTCCAAGCTAAAATGATTAAGGACCAAAATTGATGTTAAATGATAGAATTTTAGTGGAACATTTACCATTGTTTTTATGAAATAAATTGATTACCTCACCAAAATTTAAATATATATATTTACTAGCAGTATAGCCCAGCGTTGCTCGGGTGTAATGAAAGCTTTAAAACTAATCCATGGTCCTGGAGCTCAGACTCTTTGGACGTTGGCATGAAAGACTAAAAAGCAATAGTTGTTTCCAGTTAAAGCGAAACCATAGACTGAAAGAAAAATGAATGGATGTAAGTCAAATTTTGATTTCCTGGTATCGATATCAGATAAGTTTTTTTCATCATAAACTGGATATTGAAGGTTAAATAAGTCCTCTGAGTAAATGGTATCATGGCTGAGACTAAGAACTACAATTATACCTACTTAGAGCCAAACCCAAAGCAAAAACTAAAATGAAAGAGCTGAAAAAATACAGACATACAGGCAGATAAACAGACACACACACAAACATCTTGCCTTTTATATATATATTATCGATTTTCTGCATTATCGTAAGAACTGCAACCTTGTGAATATCATTTCTTATGTCTTTGTCTATGAGTGTATCAAATTTGATTTAAATCGGACCATTCCTTCTATAATCATCAATTTTCAATATTTATCAGGGGTACGTTGACACAAAACCTAGCTAAGAACACCCGCAGATGCTTATAATACAACTGTGTAAATTTTCAAGAAAATCGGTTCAGCCGTTTCAGAGCCTATAGGTAACGGACACACACACAGAGACAAAGTTCCATTTATAAATAAGTTTAGATATAATGAAAATGATTTATTTTGTAGATATTTTATAAATATCCAACTCCTCAGACCAAAATTTTTCACAAAAATGAATGGGTTAAATTTATCCAGAGGAGAGGAATCATGGACGATTGGGAAAGAAGGAAAACATTTTATCATGGGAGAGGTGGTTCATATACAGTGTTAATCTTTAAGCACTGATGTAATGTAGCCAGGTAAGAAATTAATTAAAATCAACCTTCTTCACTTTTACAAAAATTCACAATGACGTGTGAAATCCTGGTTTTCCCAAATAGGATTGACCATGTGCTTAATGAAACCAGATTTTGCGAGTAGGTGTTAAAATGATTTTTGACTGAATGAGACTGGCTTGCAAGATCAAAAAGGACTTGCAAGTAAGTTTGAAAAATCTACATGACAAGAAAAGGACTTCATCAAAGTCAGTTGAATCAGTCCTAGGGAAGCAGCATGAAAGACAAATCTAATATGTAACCTGAAACGATTCAGACATTGTCCTCTTTCTCTTTCTCTCTCTCAATAATTAAAAAAATGTTCATTGGTATATATATATATATATATATATATATATATATATATATATATATATATATATATATATATATATATATATATATATATATACCAATTAAGGTTTTTTACAAATAAAAGTAATGTCTTTTGGTTGGTACAAAGGTGTTAAAAATGTTCATAGTAGTAAAAAAACTGTTCATAGTAGTAAAAAAACAACATATATATATATATATATATATATATATATTGTGTGTATTTTGGCAGCATTTTTTCATTAATGCAGGTTTCATTGAATAATATAGACAAGTTTTGTCTATTAATTTTGTGTAGGATCCGTTCATACCGTCTGATATACTTGATGGTGATGTCGTTAAAAGACAACAAAAAATCACAGTATTTGTTGAATTTTTTATCGGGTCTAAGCTTTCGGCTCACATAAGCCATTATCAAAGAGTAAATAATAACACACAGTAAACATAGAACATTTAAGCTATTAACAATAAAGATAATTGAATTGAAAATATAAGTCCATCTATAATATATATATATATATATATATATATATATATATATATATATATATGTTGTTTCTTTATACAATTTGATTTTTTTTGTTTTATACCCCTCTTATAGTGGGCTATCTACTAACAAGGCCAAATCAAGCTGATCTGTGTCAACACACACATACACTTCACTCTAACAGATAACCCACTATATAGTAACACCTAGAATGCTACATATTTATCCCAGGCTATAAGATGACCTTGGATTGAACTTTCAGTTGACCATTTTTAAATACTTTGTTAAATTCAAACAAGTCTAATTTATTTCCATTATAATACTCTATTAAATTCTAACATTGAGTTTTCCTTGGAATACAATCCCCTGTGAAATAAACCTTACAAATTAACAAGGATACAACTATATATATATATATATATATATATATTAATTCAGATACTTTAATCCAAGCGAAAAAAGCAGGAAGGTAAATTCCAAAAACCTGATCCTAATTAATATTAAAAATTTTATTTTAATATTAAAAAATGATACAGGAAGAGAGCTCCATGTAATAAAATATTACAAAGCAAATATAAATTAAAAAAGGATTAATTCAATGATGTTGGATGATCATTTCGATATGAAAATCTCCACGGGGGATAACACATCACCTCAGCAACGTATATATATATATATATATATATTATATTTTAGAACATGTGCAAAACTTTTATATATCCACTACAAATCCTACATTTGTTTCAACATTGAAACTACAATGTCTCCTCAGGTGGTGTGGACAGGAATGGAAAGCCTCTTTTCATATATTTGGTGAGTTGTGTGTGGGATGTTGGTGGGGGTTAGTGATAAGGGAATAAGTCTTGTGAATTGTCCATTTGAATGTTGAAGAAAGTGGTGTGGGTAGTGAATATAGTTGATTAAAGAGTGTCTGGGAGTTTTGTAGACAGATTTAACATTAGCAGTTAGAATGTAATTTTTTATTATCTTTCAAGTAGACTCTATCCTTTGGATTTCTTAGCTGAGCAGAGTATTGGGGGGGGGGAGTGGACTTAAGGCTTATTTTGTACAGAATAATTTTTGTATTTCAGCAGAGTTTTTATAACTAATCTAATTTTGTATATTTAACCTTAATTTTGGATCTAGGAAATCGATTTTTTCTATTAAATTTTTAATTTTAATTAGATCACATTTTTTGGTAAGATTTAATGCAAGAGGTAAAATTTAATGTTAAAAATTTAAGGTAATAGGTAAGTAGGTAATAGGTGCATAATAGGTAGAATTTATGTAGGAGGAAAGATTAAATGTCTGTATCTAAGGTAATAGGTGAATAGGTAAGAGGTATGTTTGTATTTAAGGTAATAGATAAATTTTAATGTGTGTATTTAAGAACAGTTTTTATAATTAATCTAGTTTTGTATATTTAACCTTAATTTAGAATTTAGGGAATCGATTTTTTCTATATAATTTTTAATTTAAAAAAAAAATTCTTTAAAAAAATTAGATCACAGTTTGTGGTGTATGTAGGAGTGTTGTTAGCACAATGAAGGTGTATCATTTCTAGGGGGTCCTACTTCTGGCTTTTGTAGTATTTTGTTGTATATATATATATATATATATATATATATATACTCCTTTTTCAACTTCAACAAAAAAATTTTTTAACTTATGAAATCCTTTTATTTAAAACGTACACAGCTTTATTTGAAATTAGATTTTGAATCCCTTAGGTATATAAAACAAAAAGCATACTTCTTCTCAGAGCTCAAAACAATTATGAAGAAACGTTTGAGTTACAATGGAAGAGAGCCAGCAGCTGCTGATTAAAACCCTGTCCACGCACACAATAGAAATAATTAACCAACTGCTACCTGCTAAGTCATTGTTTACGAACCTACAAACACATTAAGCTGACTGTTTATCAGCAACCCGAAATTCCAAATACAGGTGGGGGGATACTAGAATCAAGCAACTACAAAAATTTAAATACCTAAAAAGTGTCCTAACAAGAGATGGAAAGTGTGACACTGAGATTCGAAGGCACATTGGCGCAGTCAAAGACACATTTCCAAAGCTAAGCAGAGTACTGAGAGAGAGAAAGATTTTGTTGGAAACAAAGAAAAGAGTACTGAACTGATATGTGATATCTGTCCTCCTATATAACAGTGAATACTGGACAATCTTCACAAAGATGGAAAAGAGACTCAAAGCAACAGAAATGTACTTCTACAAAAGGATTCTGAGGATACCACGGGCCGAATGTGAATAGTGACAAGGTCTTGGAAATAATGGAAATGAAAAAAAAAACACTTAACATCAGGAAGAGATGGCTGAAGTTGTATGGGACACAGGTTTGAAGAATAAAATTGAATGTGTGGTTGTAAGCAAAAAAAAAAGCAACCCAAAATGCCAAATACAGATGGGGGATACTAGAATCAAGCAGGTACAAAAATTTAAATTCCTAGGAAGTGTTCTAACAAGAAATAGAAAGTGCGACACTGAGATCCAAAGGCAAATTGGCATGGTAAAGGATGCGTTCCAGAAGCTGAGTAAAGTACTAAGACACAGGAAACTTTCAATAGAAACAAAGAAGAGAGTACTAGATTGCTATGTGATGTCAGTTCTTCAATACAGCAGTGAATGTTGGACAATATCATCGAAGATGGAGAAACTTGAAGCAGCTGAAATGTGGTTCTACAGAAGGTTGCTGTGTATATCATGGACCGAGCATGTGAGCAATGATGAGACCTTGAAAATGATGGAAACAAAAAGGGAATTAATACTAAGCATCAGGAAGAGACAACTGAAGTTCCTGGGACGTGCAATGAGGAAAGAGGGCTTGGAGAACCTAATACTGACTGGCCAGATACAGGGAAAAAGCGTCAGAGGAAGCAGATAACATATTTGAAGTGCCTGAGCAGATGGATGTCAGAATAGGGGTTGCGTGGTGCAACAGGAGAAAGCGTGCTAAGAGCCACCAGGGATAGGAAGACGTGGAAGGCCATGATCGCCTATGTATTGAAAGGACAGGACACATAGAAGAAGAAGTTATAAAGTAAGTCTGTTCACACATTTCCACAGCACGAAGAACACTTAATTACATTATAAATCAAAAAATGCAAGAAAAATTGAACATTTTATTGTTATTGCATATTTCTGAAAAGAATATACAAATGTCATTTCTGATGTTCTGCCCCTACTTTTCTTTCAGCAATAAACCATTTTTATGTTTCATTTAAAAGAATTGTTTTTGTTGTAGTTATATGTTTGGAATCCTGACAGTCAGGTAGCAACTAAAAGCTGGGTAGACTGATTACAATAGTTATCTAACTCCATGAGACACAGGCTTATGACCTATCACATTGAATACAGCAGTTCTCGCTTGATCACCAAAGTTAAGCAACGTTAAGCGTGATCAGTACTTAGATGGGTGACTACTTGGGAATACCAGGTGCTATAAGCATTCAGTGATGGATGTGCTTTGGAGTGCAGTGGATATCAGCTCGGAAAGAGAAATTGGTGAGCCTAGTTCAAATTCTAGTTGAATACCCTGCACTCACTTAAGCACTGGTACTCTTGGGAAAGATATTAATCCGTCTCTTCCCTCCAGTGATGAGTTAAATAACAAGGGTAGGACTTGGGGACACTGCCCTTAAAAACAAATCCCAATGAATCTTAATACTCAAAAAGAAAAAAAAGTATTACTAAACACAAAACTAATATAAAATCAACAATAAAAAATTGTTGAAAGAAAAAGGTATTACCAGCAAGAAATAAATAAAATTTAGTTGGCAATAAATGACCCTCCGAGGTTGATATACCATAAAAACAAAACAAGCAACAACATATTCGCCATCACCAAATGAGAATCCATTGTGATAGTAATGGTCCAGTGAATTAGGTTTAGAATATGAGTGCAAAATCTTCACTTACAAAAAATATAAATGCAATATTAGTCATTATTAGTATTAAAGTTTTCGTATTAGTCAGTATTAGTCATTATCTACTGTCGTCTTGATTCCTTTTCTTTTATTGTTCTTGCTTCTGAATGTTGCTCCGATGAGCTTAGCTCACTGGTGGCCCCTATATAGGAATTTACTTGAGCCACAAGATTAGCAACTAGGTCCCACCCTTTTACTTTTTACCCTTTTACCAGTAAAATGTAAACGCAAATTCTACTCCAGCAGCTTCTTTTCTCGCAATTTCCACCTGTGGAATTTCTTTCCATTTATTGGCTTCCTTGAAAAGCAAAATGTATTACTAGACACAAAAACTTATAGAAACAACAATAAATTGTTGAAAGAAAAAGGTATTACCAGCAATAAATAAATAAAGTTAAGTTGGCAATAAATGATCCGCCGAGGTGTTGGTTTGCCATGAAAACAAAACAACCAATCAACCATGAGAGACAATCTGCTCAAGTCAGATGCAATTTCAAGTTCTAGAAACATTTCTGACAGCAAATAGTATCATGAAAAATTGTGATAGATCTCACATAGTCTGGCAACAGAACAGACGGATGACATAGATAAGGTGTACTTCAGCACATATAATGACAGCCACCTGTTAAACTTTATATGACTCAGGTTCCACATGAAGATCATAGTGCTGATGGCCAGATAATTTCTTTTTACAGACAACATAGATTTAATATCTTACATCATGCTTTTTAAATGACAGAGAACTCATTGTCTTTAAAGTCAGATGGTCATTTGCCATCAACATGCACCTAAAAAAGGTAGACAGACCGAGGCTGTTTTCTGAGAGTCGTTATCCTCATGCACCCTCCCTTCCACATTCATTTGAGCTGATTTCATGTTAATTTTTTCATGTTAAATTCCTCAATTTTTAAATTGTCGATGTTGTATGGACCACAGATCCTTTGTATTTTCTTCGATAACCTCTTCACATAGGGTAGACAGACCGAGGCTGTTTTCTGAGAGTTGTTTTCCTTATGAACCCTCTCTTCCATGTTTGTTGGAGCCATTTTCATGTACCCTGAATAATTGTTACGTTGTAGGGTACTGCTTATACTGACCATTTCCTGTTTGTATGTTTCTTGGTCACCGCTTATGATTTTTGCTCGATGTTGCAGGCAGCAGATGATCCCTTTCTTTATGTTGTATGGGTGGTAGAAATTGAAATTGAGGTATTGTCTAAATTTTGGCTTGCAGTATACGGATGTCTTGAACCTCCTCTCTGTTCAAGATATTAGTACATCCAGCATGCTAGTCTGTTGTTCTCTTTTTCCATTGTAAACTATTATTATTATTATTATTATTAGAGAAATGTTTCTCAATTAAATTGAGAAACTTCAGCCTTAACTTAGTGCTGATGTGGTATGGGCCACAGATCCTTTGTATTTTCTTCGACAACCTCTTCACATAGGGTAGACAGACCGAGGCTGTTTTCTGAGAGTTGTTTTCCTTATGAACCCTCTCTTCCATGTTTGTTGGAGCCATTTTCATGTACCCTGAATAATTGTTACGTTGTAGGGTACTGCTTATACTGACCATTTCCTGTTTGTATGGCTCTGTGTAGCCACTCGATGTTGCAGGCAGTGGACACTCACTTTCTTTACTTTGTATGGGTGGTGGGAGTAGAAGTTGAGGGGCGGTGGGAGTAGAAGTTGAGGGGGTGGTGGGAGTAGAAGTTGAGGGGGTGGTGGGAGTAGAAGTTGAGGGGGTGGTGGGAGTAGAAGTTGAGGGGTGGTGGGAGTAGAAGTTGAGGGGTGGTGGGAGTAGAAGTTGAGGGGTGGTGGGAGTAGAAGTTGAGGTATTGTCCGGTGAATGTTGGCTTGTTTGTTGTTGTTTTCTTCTTCCATTATGTACTGTATCGATAGTCTTATTGAGTTCACAAAGTCCAGTAGCATCCAGAGCTGTTCCTGCTATCATCAACATATCTTGGTCTTAGAGTTGGCTTTAAACTTTTCAGTTCTAATGCCATCTCTTTAAAGTATTCCATGTATATGTTAGCCAGTGATAGTGATAATGGCAAACCCATTGCTATGCCTTCATCCTGTTGATGTATGTCTGAACCCATTCGG
Source organism: Ascarosepion bandense (assembly GCA_037127315.1). NCBI lineage: Eukaryota > Metazoa > Mollusca > Cephalopoda > Sepiida > Sepiidae > Ascarosepion > Ascarosepion bandense. Next base: position 688,316 of record JBBBDQ010001397.1, on the reverse strand, counting down.
AAGTGTGTTGTGTGCAGAAAGTCAGCATCTCCATCATGTTATCCAGTGAAATACTGGATCTGTAGAAAGAAATATAAAAGGAGAAACAAGAAGCTTCCTTAAGATAAGGCTACAAGAACATTGCAAGGCCGTAACACAAGGGGAGATAGAAAAATCAGGCATAGCTGATCACATATGGAAGGAGAAAGGGGATCACTGCCCCTATGGGATGAAGTTGAATTAATAGAGAAAACCACTGGAAACGGCATAAACTTAAGGAATCAGTACATATGCTAGGTTACAAAAATCTCCTAAGTTGACCAAGCAGAGAAATGAATACAATATGGGAACCAGTAATATGGTGTGTTAGAGAAAATCAGTAGTGTCAAAGATTGCAATATAAGCTCTGGTAAAAAATAATAGAAAAAATCATTATCATCAAAAATTACAATATGAACTCTGGTTGCTGAGACATTAGGTTTATAAGTTCTAGAAATTCATATGCTGTTGTCCTCAAGGACAAATGGCCCAGTGGATACAGGTGTTGGTTAGTTCCAGTGACTTGAATTGAGCAAACACCTTTTTAAAAAGTAAAAGAAAATGAGAAAATATTTGGAGAAAGAACTGGAAATCTAATCTGAAACAAGAAACAAGTTTGAACTAGTGCTCCTGTTCAAAAAATGGGGAAGGAGTGTGAACAGGTCAACAAGAAAACCTAGTTACTCTTACAAGTGGAAGCTAGTTTTTTTATAGCGGCACCAAATACCTGATTCCTGCTGATATCCTCTAGGTTTACAAAAGCCAGATAAGACTGAAAAATGGACTACTGTCTTCACTTTCCACTCTTGATATTTTGAGAGGGATCTACATTCAGTGGCGGACTGGGGAAAGAAGTGGCTTGTAAATTTTGATGCTTCTAAAATTAAACTGTTATCTGTCCATCATCACAGGCAAACTGTCCTGCACCCCAACAAGCATGAACCAAGCGAGTCTCCCTGAGAGCAATATACTGCGCCTCCTCGGCCTTACCCTATCTTCCGATCTCAAGTGGAACCATTACATTGAGTCAATAGCTAAATCCACTGCTAGGAAGGTTGAGTCTCTGTGTCAGGCCAGGAGTTTTTTTTCTACCTGAATCTATCTTGCACATATACAAATCAACCATTTGTTCGTGCATAGAATACTACTGTCATATGTGGTCAAGTGCCCCTGCTGTTCATCTCAGTATTCTCGATAGGCTCCAAAGGAGAATCTGTAATGTGATAGGTACTGACTTCGTGGATCAACACCAGCCACTTTCACACCGGTGGTATGTGGCTTCCCTCTGTCTGTTCTATAAATATTTTCATGGCTTCTGCTCCAACGAACTTCGGTCACTAGTGCCTCTGCCACAGAAGTTTACTCGTGTGACCAGACTGGCAACAGGGTCCCACCCATTCACAGTTAGATCAACCAAATGCAGCTGACAATTCTACTCCAGTAGCTTCTTTTCTCACACTTCCCGCTAGTGGAACTCCCTTCCATATTCTAGTTTTTCTGACAGCTACATCCTCCAGGAAGTTAAATGCAATGTCAATACCCACTTGACTCCAGTTCTTTCTACATCACCCGATATATCTTTTCCTTTCTCTCTACATTTGCAACTGTCATCCCACCTGTATTCCCATCCTTCTCTTGCCCTTTCTCTGACACCCCTTGCAACTGGTTTGTCTTTCTCTTTACTCTCCTCCTATCTAATTCTTTTACTCTTATGTAGCCCCCTGCACATCAGTGGCATTACTGCCTTGCTTGGGGTGAAGTGATAAAAAACACAAAAAACAAAAAATAAAAAACGTCTGAAGCATCTCCATATCTTTGTAGGAGGCAAATTATTTTCTACCCAACAAACAAGATGTGGGCAAGCCTCTATTTGCTTTATCACTATTTCCATGGAGAGTGTTCAGATAAACTGCACTTTTTAGTTCCACAAGTACTAACCTTCATGGCTAGGACCTGCCATGGCACACACATTTTACTGACCCAGTCTTGTAACTTTCATATTCTTATGATAAGATGTAAATTCCACATGAACAGATTCCTTGATCACTAAAATCTTCAACTTTTCATGTCTAGGGTTAACTGGTGTCTTTTCTACCTATCCACATACGCTGTGCTTCTTACTCTGTAAGTGTCTACCTTGACTGGCTGTCGGGCCTTTGTAAAAGGTGAATATCATTGTAAAAAAAAAGGTGGAAAATACATTGTCCTAATTGTGCTATAAATAAAAAAAAATGTGTTAAATAAATTTAAGTTTTTGGTGTTTATATATTCTGGAAACAAAGTTCCGTCCAAGTAGAAAATAAACAGCCAAGAAAGTATTTTAGCCATGAGGATAAAGAAAATCTGTGGGTCGGAAGTAGAGAAAATCTTTCAAGAACTAAAGTTGTGAATACTTCAGTAACTTTCTCATACATTATGGAAATGAAAAAGAAAAAAGAAAAATGAATTTCTCGCAAATACGCCCACTCCAACAAAATTGGCACAAGGCTGTGTTTAAGGTAGAAATTCCATTCACACAAGGGCTAGTAACAAAAATTGTTCACCCTCAAGTCTTTTCTTTTTAAGTATCAGAGATTGACCTTGACTCTTTAAATACAATGGGGAATGGAATAATTGTAAAGATGCTTACCCCCAAAAAAGAAATATGGTATACTTATTTTTATGCCAACAAGAACAGAGTTACAATCTTATAATAACTATTAACAATTTGTTGTATTTACATATATATATATATATATATATATATATATATATATATATATATATAATTATTAAAATACACCTTAAAGTGCCGATTCCAGGTGCGTTGTCAGTGTTGTTGCTCCCATGTCATTAGAAGTTTTGGGTCTCAATAAACAACAGACTTCTTCGATGGACAACCCAACCAAGTATGATCAGTATTTGGCTCACACCCAGAAAGAAAAAAATTGCTACTAGCTTTAGAATGTGCGTTATATAAGTTCCCCAGAAAATGTAATAAATCATGGCTTCACTTGGGATATTCAAAGTTATATATTGGGTATGCTTGGTTATACTGGTATTCTCGTGTTTTTTGTAGTAGTTTTGGGCCACTCATTAGCTGTACATATATATATATATATATATATATATAAAAATTCTGAAATTTACATTTGTTGAATGGCCATTTCAGTGAGAAAATTCTTGCTTCATCAGCAACAATCGAAAACAATTTTTTTTCGATTGTTGCTGATAAAGCAAGAATTTCCATACTGAAATGGGTATTCAACGAATATAAATTTTGGAATTTTTTGACAGACTACATATTTGGCTCTGTAAATAGATAATACTATTTACATATCTTTATATATATATATATGTACACTACCAGTCATAATTATGAGGCCACCCCAGTTTTAAAAGAAATCATGTATTTCGTACTATTTTTAGTATTTATTGCAAAGTGGATAATTCTAAATGAAAATAGAATAGTTCTTTTGTTATTATTACTTTGCAAAATTTTACAAAGCGAGGAAGCAACGATGAACTCGTCCGAGTCACTCTAAATTTTCTTCATTTTTTCATTGATGAAACTGCAATATAGGTGATTATTAAATATTTATAAATTCATTTGATGCACATGTTATTATACAGCATTAACAAAAAAAACATTCTATTTTCATTTACAATTATTCACTTGGCAATAAATACTAAAAACTAGTATGAAATAACATCATTTTTTTAAAACACTGGGATAGCCTAATAATTATGGTTGGTAGTATATATATATATATATATATATATATATATATATATGCAAGTTTTGTTAAGGTCTTAATTACAAAGAATGAATATTATTTACAAATTTACATGTCCTTTAAAGAATTGTGTTCTTGATCAATCCAAATTTGTAAAAATTATATTGGACATACTGACTCATTTAACAAGAAGACTCATGTTACATCTGCCTGACATTAACACTATTAGGTCACATTTAAATACACATGGCGACATACCAAACTCTATTTGTAACATACTTGTTGATAATAAAAATAGCATCATTTACATGGAAAAAAAAACACAACAATAATGGAATCATTATTACTAAAAGAGAAAAAAAAACAACATTCAAGAATATCAACTATGAACATGGCCACAATGTTCTCACTGTGTTTGGAAAATAAAACCTTCCTATAACTCTAGATATACACATAAAACTATCCATATATTCAGTTAAAGTAAAACAAAATTCATCCTTGATAATGGCTAAAAGTATAGCCGAAAGTGTTTGGAGAAATAAAATATCCAGAAAATTTTTATATAATTTATATACTGAAAAGCAAAAAAGAAAAAAAAGTTAAAAGATGATATGGAAAATTATAAAAACCTTACCCACAGCACCTTGTCTGTCATTTTTAATTAAATATGTATAAATGAGGGATTGCTGCCTAAACACACAATATATATATATATATATATATATATATATATATATATATATATATATATATATTTCCAAACATAATAGATTTTTATTTATTGATCTGAAAATTTTTTATTACTGTATACGTTATTTTTAGTGGATACCAATATTTGAGTAGATGGCCTGTTTATTTTTAGACAATATTTTATTTCATCTACTAGCCTAAACATTTGAGAAATCATCTCTTATGAATGAGGACTCAATTTCGAATTCTGACAGAGGCCACATTGTCAGCATCCTCTCACTACACATAGTTTTAGGCTGATAAAAAGCACCACAAAAATAACTTTTGATTTTGTCATTAATTATATATATATTTTTTCTAAACATATGCTGTTAAATATAAGAGACAATGAATGACTATTATGTTTAATCATGAGCCATTCTAAATGTATTTTGGCTTTAATTTCAGGTAAAAATAAAGACAAATATTCTCCAACATTTGGATAATTTTTTATTAATTTGGTTCTAAGCTTTCAGCTTATATGAGCCATCTTCAGAGAGGTTATTAAAATGGTAACACAATGTTGGAGAATTTTTGTCTTTATTTTCACCTGAAATTAAAGCCCAAATACGATGTTTAGAACAGCTCATGATTAAACATAATAGGCATTCATTGTCTCTTATATTTAACAGTTTATGTTTAGAAAATTATTTGCTGCCTCGATACACTATATATATATATATATATATATATATATATATATGAATTGAATATATGGATTGGAACCAGACAAGATGAATAGAATAAATGAAGAACAAGTACAAAATAACTGTCTTTAATCTAACATGTCTCACTTATAACAAGCTTCTTCAGAGGTTTAATACGAACAAATGATCTAAAAATCTGAGAGAGTATTTTTAAATGAGATATAGTTTCAAAGGTCAGATATGTGTCACATGTGATAAAGCAATAGATGAATATTAAATGTAGAAGATAAAATTTGTGTTTGTTTAACTGTATGTTTCAACGTGTTCTTTTTAAATAAAGTATAACAAAACAGTTATGAATGTATGTGTTGAGAGAAATCAGATGATGGAATGATTTTCATTCTAAATAAAGTGAGAATCATGTATGAATCATAAACAAAATATATTTCCATTTAAATTCTAGTGAAAATAATGTTAACAGAATCTTTCAATAAATGATAAATTACTAAATAACGTTAACGATTAGTATCTTTCAATGAAATAAGAAATAATTGTGGATTAAAATTATTATAACATAATTAAACAATAATATATAACAACATAGGAGAAGCCACCAATTGATCTTGTGCATCTTATATATATATATATATATATATATATATATATATACACGTTTGTGTGTGTGTATATAAATGAGCCCATACAAAGAGGAGTATCAAATAGTCTAATGCTTACTAAAAGTGTGAAACTTAAAGTAATCATATAGTGTTGATTTCTTCATCACAATTTACACAAATGCACACACACACACACACACACACACATATATATGAAATGCACCATTTTTACTCTGATATTGAGCACTTTATAACAAAGAAAAAAAAAAGAAAAATCTGATGCCTAAAATTTCATTCAATCAGTAAACTACAAAAAAGAAAGCAGCAATTTTGGTAATAAACACCATTACAATTTAACACTATATGTATATATATATATCTAGTGTATCGAGGCAGCAAATAATTTTCTAAACATATAATATTAAATATAAGAGACAATGAATGTCTATTATGTTTAATCATGAGCCGTTCTAAATGTCGTATTTTATGTCAACACAAAATAAAATCATCAGTAATGGTGGATGTTATTGTATTACCATCTAAATAAGCTCTCTGAAGATGGCTCATGTGAGCCAAAAGCTTAGAAACAAATTAATAAAAAATTATCCAAATATTAAAGGGTTTTTGTCTTTATTTTCAACTGAAATTTAAGCCAAAATATGACGTTTAGAATGGCTCATGATTAAACATAATAGACATTCATTGTCTTTTATATTTAATAGTATATGTTTAGAATATATATATATATATATATATATATATATCTACAGCTATATTGTGTTGAATATACTGGTTCCTGTCCGATCATGAAAGTTAAGCAACATCGAGCCTGGTCAGTACTTAAATGGGTGACCATTTGGGAATACCAGGTGCTGTAAATGTAAAGAGCAAGAATGGTCCACTGGTCCTCCAGGTTTGGGGGTTGGGTGCAGGGTTAACAACCCTGCCCTGTAAAAAAACAGTTTGTTACAGAAACAGCAACAAAAAGTTGCTGCCCTATGCACCATCTGGGTGTGATGGATAAATGATGATGATATATATATATATATATATATATATATAATGCATTCTTACTCTGATATTGAGCACTTTATAACAAAAAAAAAAAAAGAGAAAAATCTGCTTGCCTAAAATTTCATTCAATCAGTAAACTACAGAAAAGAAAACAGCAATTTTGGCAATAAACACCATTACAATTTAACATTATATATATATACATCATAATTGTTTCACCCCCAAGGAAAACAGTACTGACACTGGTACACAGGGGATTAGAGAGAGAGAAGAGAGAAAGTGGATGCTGAAGAAAGAGTAAGAGAGAGAGGTGAGAATCAAAGAGATAGAAGATGGCAATTGGCGTTGCACTTAAACCTTTCCAGATTGTGGCTATCAGATAAGCAAGCATAGGGAAGAGAGTTCCATAGGCGAGAGCGGTGAGAAAAGAAGGAGTGCTATTGAAGGAGTGACAGTTACATTTGCCTATTTTGACAATAAAAGGGTGGGATCTTGCTGCACAAGTAAATATTCATGAGCACGGAGCACCAGAATGTGCATGTGCATGTGTGGGTGTGTGTCTGGATGTGTGTTTACTGCGAGATTGTAAAAAATACCAGGTTGGGAAACTGGCGCAGGATATCCTTTTCTCAATGAGGGTGAATGGGCCTCTTTTAAGCCGTGGTAGGCAACCCATCTAGTGATGGTGTCACGATAAAAACACCCTTGGTAGCTCTAGCGAAGCATCAAGTATTCAGCTACTGACAAGATTTTCAATCTCGGACGAGGCCGCAGAATGATGATGATGATGATGATGGATGTGTGTGTCTGTGTGTATGTGCATTAGTAAGATACAGAATTTTAAAAGTTTGAGAAATCAGACAAAGTTGAAAACTGTTTTACTGACTATGCATTTCACCCTCATTTGATAGACTTCTTCGGGTCTGAATGAAAGAATGTGTGATTTCATATTAAATCGTTAAGATGCTGGCCTAACGAACAGATATTAATAATCTAATATTAAAACATACACATAGATTTCTTTCATTCTAACCTGAAAAAACCTATCAAATGACCGTCAAATGCGTTGTCATTAAAACAGTTTTCCAGTTTTTCCAGAAAAGTTATAAAATAATATTAGTTTAAGCACCAGGAAACAATCTTCCCAGAAAGTACCTTTCCTTTAGGAAGGGGCTGGGTCTATTGCCTTGTACTTGAGGTATCCCCAAAAAAGCAAAGTGTTGATGACGCTTGAATAATTGTTCTGCAGTATTGGTACAGAACACACTTTAAGTTGATCGTGTGCCATATTCGGCAGCAATTTGAGTGCACTAAAAAAAAGAAAAAAGTACACACACACACACACACACACACATATATATATAGTCATCCACAGACAGATCTGTTTCACTGTATCATGGCTCATCAGTACGGTTAGATATTTGATTGCTTTTACTCAGGATTGAAACCCAACCGAATTGGCATCAATTCTACCTCTGAGCTATGGGTGCTCAGTAGAAGAAGGCAGACTTTTAGTGTGTGATATACCATGCATACAGACACCAGTAGTTAGAGTGTTCTCATTCACTGCTAAAATATATGTATATATACTTAGCAAATAAGCAACTGCAACAAGCTAAGAGGGTTTCAACTGTGAGGTATCTTCTTCAGGCAGAAAATGAAAGAGCCAAGACACCACTCCAGTAAAGCAATAATCTTTAATCGCCCAATTAAGTTTTTAATCATCTGAGTCAATCGGGTGAGTGAAATCACAAAGGCTGTATATATATATATATATATATATATATATATATTGGTGATTAAAGTTTATTGCATAAGGTGACTATTAAGAAAATGGTTTCGGGCGAGTAAATTTTCCCTTGATTTTGACCACCGGTCAAGTGATATCTTTTTCAAATCTCAAAGCTATATATATATATATACATATTTATATATATTAGTTGTATGCTAGGATGACCAATATGGTTTTAAAGTGGCTGTGATAATGAATTAATAAAGTTAAGCTGTTGCAACAAGTTAAGAAGTTTTCAACTGTGAGGTATCTTCAGGCAGAAGATAAAAGAGCCAAGACCCCACTCCAAATATACACAAACACCAGGAGTAGGAGGGCAGTAGGAGGCCGAAGTGTAACTTGATTCCAGTTCCAGAAAAAAGAAATAAATTGCAGATTGCATGCAGAAAGTTAAAGGGAAATCTTGCAAAAGTCATAGTGTGAGGTGGAGCATATTGGAGAGGAATCGTGGTAACTGTTTCAGATTGTGCCAGGAAGAAAAATTGGCTACGTCTAAGAACAGAGGCAGCTTACTTAAAGAAAGGATGGAAGTTCTGCATGTAAAGAGAAAGATCTCTTTCGTATTCATGAATCTGGATGAAATCTACTATAATAATTTTTTTTTCTGGAATTGGAATATTTACACTTCTGCCTCTCCAACTCTTATATCTCTATTTCTGATGTTCAGGTATATTTGGAGTGGTGTCTTGGCACTTTCATCTTCTGCCTGACGATATCTCACAGTTGAAATCTTGGTAGCTTGGTGTGACAGCTTATTTGCGAAGTACATGTGGTGCATTGGATATTGGCTCGGAACGAGAAATCGGGGAGCCGAGTTCGAATTCCATCCGAATTCATTGCATTCACTTACACGTAAATACCCTTGGGAAAGGTATTAATCCGTCTATTCCTTCCAGTTATGGGTTAAATAACAGGACAGATTGGGTTCTATAGCCTTGGTCGGTAACCAGTCTACCACAGAAAGCAATAGCAACCTACTGCAGGATAATCTTCTGCCCAGTCAGTCATGTCTCTTTCGAGACATGATCGCCCAAGTGTGTATCACGTATGGCACTTGACTGACTGACATTTTGCCCTACTTTCTTCTTGCTAAATTTTGTATTGAGCACTTTGTGGTAAATTTTTGATTTGTTCCCCGAAGGCCTTTACCACTTCAAATCTTTCCAAAACATCCTTATTTCCATGCAAATGTAAATGTTGAACTCAAACCAATAATTGTTTATTGACGAAACCTACCTTTTTTCAAGTTAACGACCAGAAAAAAAATCAAACTTTATCTCACCCCTTACTGCTGTTCTCATATCTGATTTAGTGCTTAATGACTTTAGACACAGGATTTTTATTTCAGTCTATTTACTTCCTTTGTGCAATTATTATGCATTTTGTTTTGTTTTGGAACTCAATTTCCACTGAAACTTGCATGTATTTGCATTTTACTTTTTTTGGGCTGTAGAATTTTTTTTAAGAAAGTTAACTTTCAAATAAAAATTTAGAATTAGGGTTATTGCGTGTTTTTTTTTCCCTTTTTTTTTCCCTTGATAATGAAATTAAAAAAGTTGCGTGTACTTAATTTGAGAAGAAAATTAACTTTCAAATATATGGAAATGAGTGATAATTGGGTAAGGGTTAGGGTTAGGGGTTGGGTTAGGGTCAGGGTTAGGGTTATTGTGTGCATTTCTTTTTTCCTTTCCTTTGTGTCACTTATATTTGAAGGTGTAAACTACACTTGCCACTTCCTTTCATATATTTGAAAGTTTACTTTTTTAAAAAAAATTCCATATTTTTATATAATTGAAAGTTAATTTTTATTGTAAAAAATTAAGCAAAACTACAATTATCACTTATTTTCATAAAAAAAAGGGAAAAAAAACACGCAAATATATTTTCATATATTTGAAGGTTAAGTAAAACTAACAGTTATCACTTATTTTCATATATTTGAAAGTTAACTTTCTTCGGAAATTAAAAAAAAAAGGAAAAATATACACAAATACACACAATGCATTTGAAGGCTAATTAAACTACATTTATTTTCATAAATTTAAAAGTTAACTTTCTTAAAAAAATATCTATTTAAAAGTTAACTACCTTAAAAAAAGAATAAATTCGACAGCCCATGCAACTTTCAGCAGAAATTGAGTTCTGAAACAAAACAAATTGCGTAGTAATTGCACAAAGGAAGTAAATAGGCCAAAAAATCGGCAAACTACATGTAAAGTCATTCTGCAGTAAATGAGAGATTTCAATGGCAGTTTGGGGTGAGATAAACAGCTAGGAGAAGTTTGATTTTTTTCTGGTCATTAACATAAAAAACAGTAGGTGCCACATCTGGTCAGGTGCCCCTGTTATTTTCCTCGGGGTTCTTGACAAAATACAACGGAGAATCTGTAATGTGATCTATACCAACTTGGCAGACCACCTGCAGTCACTCTCTCACCAGCCTGATGTGGCTTCCCTGTGCCACTTCTATAAATACTTTCATGTCTTCTGCTCCGATGAACTTAGATCACTGGTGCCCCCTAGGTACGAATTTGTACAAGATACTAGATTGGCAACTAGGCCCCTCCCTTTTACAATGAAACTGATAAAATGTAACTGCAATTTCTACTCCAATAGCTTCTTTGCTCGCACTTCCTGCCTGTGGAATTCTCTTCCACATACTTGCTTTTCAGGAGTTTAAATGTAAGGTCAATAGACACCTAACACACTACCTCGCATCCATTCTTTCAAACATTCTTCCCATCTACCCAACTCTCAGCCTTGGTATCCTTACGCGTCTATCACCCTCCTTCTGACATTTCCTACATCTAACCACTTTCTCATCACCTTCCCCTATGAAACCCCCTGTGCAATAGTGGCAGTGGAATGCTTTGCTTAGGGTGAAATGATTAAAAAAAAAAAGACTTGCATCAACCCATGATATTGCATTCAAGCACTTTCTAAAAATGCTACATTCTAGAATAGTCTTCTCAGATTCAGTCAGTCAGTCAGTCAGTCAGTCAGTTAAAGGCCATACGTAATACACGCTTGGATGATCATGTCTCAAAAGAGACATCACTGACTGGGCAGACGATTATCCCACATGAACTTTGCTATTTCCCAATCCCTTACGCAAGTGGTGGACTTCCCCACTCGCTTCCCAAGCACTCCCTCCGGACACTCCTCACTACTAGATATATGTTTTACCTCTGCCCCTGACGCCTGTCAAGTCTCGCAGCTTTGTCCGCTCGGCAACTCCGACCATGCTGTTGTCTCTCTCAGTATTTCTTTCTACACTCACTCCCATCAGGAGCCTCTTACCTATAGGACCTCCTACCGCTACCAAAAAGCTGACTGGGATGCATTTCGAATTTCCTCTGCAACGTCCCTTGGGGAAAAGTGTTCGATCTCCCAGTTGATGACTGTGCCGCTGAGATCTCGTCATGGGTGAAAGCTGGCATTGATGCCTTCATACCCACCAGGAAGTATTGCCTAAAACCTCATTCCTCTTCGTGGTTCTCTCCTGCCTGTTTGGCCGCCATTGCCCACAGGAACCATTACTTCCGACTATTCAGGAGCCAGTCATCTGATCACAATAGGCGCCTATTCATGTCTGCTCGCAATAAGTGCAAGAGAATCCGGAATGACACCAAATGGTTGTTCGCTGAGAGAATGCGACAGCGCATAGCTGACCGTAAGTTCGGCTCCAAGGACTACTGGCGGATATGTAAACAGGTGCTTAACAACTGCAAATCCTCTATACTTCCTTTAATCCATGAATTTGAGGTTCTCACATCATCTGCGGACAAAGCTGAGTTCTTGCCCGCAGATTCTCATCCAACTCCATGTTTGACTCATCTGGAGTATGCTCACCCGTCTTCCCCATTAGAACTGAGGCCAAACTGCATGACGTATATATTACCCCGAAGGTAGTATCCCAAGTAATTTCAAAACTTGACCCCCATAAGACGAGCGGTTAGTACGGAATCCCGGTGATAGTCCTGAAGAGGTGTAACCCTGAACTCTCCCCTGTCCTCTCTAAACTGTTTAACTACTGCCTTTCTGCTTCCTGTTTTCCTGCATGCTGGAAGTTCTCTTCAGTCGTTCTTGTTTTTAAGAATTGTGGTGAAACCTCGGACCCATCCAACTATCGCCCTATCAGTCTTCTACCGATATTCGGGAAAGTGTTCGAGGCCATAATCAATGCTGAAATAGTTCAACATCTTACTGCCCACAAACTCTTCTCTGACAAGCAATATGGCTTCCGCTTTGCCAGGTCCACTGCCAATATGCTAAAAACCTTTATGGAGTACATGCTCCAGACCCTCGATGTGTCAAGTGAGGCTCGTGCAGTTGCTCTGGACATCTCCAAGGCTTTTGGCAGGGTCTGGCACTCTGGCCTCCTTTGCAAGCTACAGGGTTACGGCATTACCGGATGCCTGCTTGACCTAATCCAGTTTTTTTTAAACAACCGCAAAATGAAGGTCGTATTGAATGGGCATGCCTCTTCATCCTACAGCACAAATGCCGGTGTCCCCCAGGGCTCTATCCTGGGCCTGACGCTCTTCCTTATTTTTATCAACAACCTCCCAGATGAGATCAAGTCCCAAGTAGGCATCTATGCAGATGACACCACAATATACTCCCGCACAAGTAAGAAACCTGGCATGGCGGACAGACATAATCTCACTGCTGACCTTGAACAGGATCTACACTCTGTGGTGAATTGGGGCAAGAAGTGGCTTGTCAACTTCAGTGCGTCCAAGACCAAGCTGTTGTCTGTCAACCATTACAGGCAACCTCTCCTGCCTCACATAAGCATGGACCAAGCGATTCTCCCTGAGTGCAATACACTGCGCCTCCTCAGCCTTACCTTCTCTTCTGATCTCAAATGGAACCACTACATCGAATCCATAGCTAAATCCACTGCTAAGAAGGTTGGGTCACTGTGTCGATCCAGGATGTTCTTTCCACCTGAAACCATCCTGCATATATACAAGTCTACCATTCGACCCTGCATGGAGTACTGCTGCCATTTATGGTCAGGCACCACTGCCACTCACCTCAGTGTTCTCGACAGGCTCCAAAGGAGAGTTAGTAACGTGATAGGTGCTGACTTGGCGGCTCGACTACAGCCACTTCCTCAGCGACGCAATGTGGCCTCCATTTGTCTGTTCTGTAAGTACTTTCATGGCTTCTGCTCAGATGAACTTAAGTCACTGGTGCCTCCTCAACAGGTGTTTACTCGTGCAACCAGAATGGCAACTGGGTCCCACCCATTCACAGTTAGGTTAGCCAAATGCAGACAACAATTCTACTCCTGCAGCTTCTTCTCTCACACTTCCCGCCTGTGGAACTCACTCCCATATTCTTGCTTTCCTGATGGCTACAACCTCCAGAAATTTAAATGCAATGTCAATACTCATCTACTAACCACTTGACTCTAGCCCTTCCCCAACCCCGTATATCCTTCCCTTTCTCTCCCCTTGCAAATGTCATTACACCTGCATTTTCATCTTTCTATTGCTTCTTTCTAATTGGTTTGTAATCCTCTTCTCCCTCCTCTAATTAATTTTCTTTCAGTTATGTAGCCCCCTACACATCAGTGGCATTTCTGCCTTGCCCGGGATGAAATGATTAAAAAAAAAAAAGAAAAAAAAGTAGGTTGCTATTGCTTTCTGCAGTAGACTGGTTGCCAGCCAAATCTATAAAGCCCAATCTATCCTATTATTTAACCCAAAACTGGAGGAAAGAGATGGATTAATACTTTTCCCAAGGGTATTATTGCCTAAGTGAATGCAAGGAATTCAACTTGAATTCGAACTTGGTACCCCAATTTAGCATTCTGAGTTGATATCCACTGCATTACAACACACAATAGTTTTATTTTTAAAAAATCTAAATTTACGTTTAAATTATTTTTTAATCCAAAGCAGTATGTCCCTTTTATTAAAACCCTGAAAATACCACATGACCTTGACAGTAAATTTTAAAATATTGTTAAAAGATATAAATATATCAAATAAGGAAATTCATGATAAAAGTTCAATATAAAATATTTTCAGTTATCCTCAGCTATAGTAAGTAAGCACTCTTCAATAAAAGGAGGTAAATTAATTGTAACAAGTCTGCCATTTTGCATTGACTTATTGGCTTTTCTCCACAAACAAAGCCTAATGCCTACTTAGCATGCGGCATAGAAAATACATGGAATGTTGCCAATCTTTGCAGTTTGATTAAATTTGATCTGTGCCAAAGAAAAAAAAAGGCAAAAAATTGTTTTATTGATTAAATATCACAAAGGTGTCAAGCTATAGAGACATCATGGAAGATGACTGTGTAAAATATATATGAAGTCTCAGTGTAGATATGTAGTTTTAGTGGTGAGAAAGTTTGTTGGTACTGACGTCAGAGATTGTCAATGTTGATTAAGCTTATATAAAAATTTGACATGGAAAAGTATTCATGCTTTTACTTGGGGTTCTGGTAAAGTGCATCACATTGGTCAAGTCAAACAGAAGTGGACATCTATATATATATATATAATGTGACGTAAATTAATATACATATGAGGAGGGTGTACATATCTATAGTATTATTACTCAAGTGTTAATAAAACAGTGTGCAATATATGAACAGAGCTGTATTATATATATATTAATAAATATACATATTTTTCTGTGTCTATGGCATGATTTGGGGTTTCATGTGTTATGCAATCATCAGGTGTATATTTGAAATTTTCAAGTTTGAAATATGCACCTGATAACTGCATAATGCATGAAACTCCAAATTGTGCCGTAGATGTAGGATAATATATATATATAGATAGATAGATAGATATAAACTTATTTATAAATGGAACTGTGTGTGTGTGTGTGTGTCCATTACCTAAAGACTCCGAAATGGCTGAACTGATTTTCATGAAAATTTACACAGTTGTACTATAAGCATCTGCGAGTGTTCTTAGCTAGGTTTCGTGTCGAGGTACCTCCGATAAATATCAAAAATCGATAATAAAAAAATTGGGTTATAGAAGGAGTGGTCCGATTTTAATCAAATTTGATACACTCATAGACAAAGACATTAGAAACGATATTCAGAAGTTTCAAGGTTGCAGTTCTTATAATAGTGCAGAAAATCAATAATATATATATAAAAAAGTTTGGGATTTTTATTTATTTATTTATTCTGTTATGCGAAGCCATCCTGGCCAAGGTATCAGCAGCCACTTGTTACCCCTCCCCGCCATGGTCTGTTCTTTCTTTCTTTGAATTGAAATCTACCAAGCAGCTTAACTCGATGTTGATTTTTGGGAAAAGCAAGAATTGAAGAATGAAACTTTCTTAATTCAAATTTCCTGTGTTAAACTGTGAGGTAAGTTCAATTTATTTTTTAAATCTGTATTTTTGGTTTGTTTTTTTTTTCCTCACTTTTCGGACAGACATAATCTCGCTGCTGACCTTGAACGGGATCTACACTCTGTGGTGAACTGGGGCAAGAAGTGGCTTGTCAACTTCAATTCATCTAAGACCAAGCTGTTGTCTGTCAACCATTACAGGCAACCTCTCCTGCCTCCCATAAGCATGGACCAAGCGATTCTCCCGGAGAGTAATACACTACGCCTCCTCGGACTTACCCTGTCCTCAGACCTCAAATGGAACCACTATATTGAATCCATAGCAAAATCCACTGCTAAGAAGGTTGGGTCACTATGTCGATCCAGGATGTTTTTTCCACCTGAATCTATCCTGCATATATACAAGTCAACCATCCGTCCGTGCATGGAGTACTGCTGCCATTTATGGTCAGGTGCCCCTGCCGTTCTCCTCAGTGTTCTTGACAGGCTCCAAAGGAGAGTCTGTAATGTGATAGGTACTGATCTGGCAGCTCGACTGCAGCCACTTCCCTATCGTTGAAAGGTGGCCTCCCTTTGTCTGTTCTATAAATACTTTCATGGCTTCTGCTCAGATGAACTTAAGTCAGTGATGCCTCCTCAACAGGTGTTTACTCATGCAACCAGACTGGCATCTGGGTCCCACCCATTCACAGTCCAGTTAGCCAAATGCAGATGACAATTCTACTCCTGCAGCTTCTTCTCTTGCACTTCCCGCCTGTGGAACTCGCTCCCGTATTCTTGCTTTCCTGACAGCTACAACCTCCAGAAATTTAAATGCAAAGTCAATACTCATTTACTAACCACTGGACTCTAGCTCTCTCCCCACCCCTGTATAACCCTCCCTTTCTTTCCAACTATGTATCTGTCATCGCACCTGCTTTCTCAGCTTTCTATTGTTCCTTTCTAACTAGTTTGTACTCCTCACTCTTTTCTAATTAATCTTTTTACATTTATGTAGCCCCGTGCATATCAGTGGCGTTTCCACCTTGCTCGGGGTGAAATGATTAAAAAAAAAAAATATAAGGCAAGATATTTGTGTGTGTGTCTGTTTATCTGTTTGTATATCCTTTATACAAATCCACAATTTTTATCCGATTCACACCAAACTTCACACAAATATTCTTTAGGCTATGTCTGAGCTCCAGGATCATGGATTAGTTTTAAAGCTTTCATTACACCCAAGCAACACCAGGCTTTACTGCTAGTCACTCAATAAGTCCCGGGCCTGATATATAGATAGCATCACTAATAAAAATCCATATAACTTTTATGAAGTCTTAACCTTCAAATGATACATGACAAGATTTGGGTCCAGTCGGATTATTAGTTTAAGTGAAGCTGCTGTTGCAAATTTTCTAAACAATGGAAAAATCTGATTTCATCTGTTGATAAAGCATTGCTTTCTGATGGGGAAAAAATACTGTTCAAGCAAAGGAATGGCTTGATAAGTGTTATTTAGACTCTACTCTATTGGAATTGATTGCTAAGAGGTGGTATGCTGATTTTAAATGCAGTCATAGAAACACAAATGATGCTGAATGCTCAGGTTGCCCAAAATTAGCAGTTGTCCTGGAAAATACCAAAAATAAAATCTACAAACTTATTTTGGCCAATCATAAATTGAAGTTGTGTGAGATAGCAGAGGAGTTAAACATATCAGAAGGCAGGGAACTGACCATTTTGCATGAACATTTGTCAATGAGAAAGCTGTGTTCATAGTGGGTGCAACGTTTGCTTATAGTCAATCAAAAACAAAAATGCATCAACAATTCAGAGCATTGTTTGCAACAGTTTCAATACAGCAAGAAAGAGTTTTTGAGTAAATATGCAACAATGGATAAACCATGGTTCTATCTCTTTACTTCAGATTCAAATCGGCAGTCAGCTGAGTGTACAGTAGCAGATGAAAGCCATTAAAAAGTAACCAAAGATGCAAACATCAGCAGGCAAAGTTTTGGCTTCCATATTTTGGGATGTGCAAGGTCTTTTTGTTCATTGATTACCTTGAGAAAGAAAGAACCATTAATAGCAAATATTATATAGCATTATTGGTGCATTTAAAGGAAAAAATCACCAGAATATGGCCATAAATTAAGAAGAAAAAATGATCTTTCAGCAAGACAATGCACTGTGTTACAAGTCAATTGCAACAATGGCAATACTACACGAATTGCACTTTGAACTGCTTTTGCACCTACCCTATTCTTTAGTGACTACTGGCTGTTTGCAGACCTCAAAAGAATGCTCCAGGGAAAGAGATTTGACTTCAATGAAGAAGTTATATCAGAAACTGAGGTGTATATTTAGGCTTAAGACAAATCATTCTACAAAAAAGACATCGAATTGTTAGAGAAGCGTGGAAATCAGAAGGAGACTCTGTTGATGAATAAAGTCAAATTTTGCATAAAAGTTGTTGTTTTATTAGTTAGGCCTGGAATTTATTGAGTGATGTGTTAAAAAGTAAAATTTACAATTAAAATTAAAAATTAAACTCTGCAGTGAGAAAAAATAAAAGAACTTCTGCTTTGTGGACTAGACTCCTCAGAAGTGTTTCTTCCAATCACTATAATTTTGACCTTTTCAAATCTAAGGTTAATTGTTATATTTTCCTTTCATATTCATATAGTAAGAAGTAAGTTCCATTCAAACAGCTTCTCCCAAAGATCTGCTGCTTTGTGGAGCAGTCTCCTGGCAGGATGTTTTCCCAATCACTATATGTTATAGTGCCCAATCTACATTGGAATGAACTCTTCCTCCTTCATAAATACTAACCTGCGAGACTTCCTAGAAAAGGCAGTTGAGACGCAGTGTGACTTGACAGTTTGGACGGACACTTCTATCTGCTGACTAATAACACTCTTGATTTGTACATATGTTCTGTTATTCTAATACACTGGTTCAACCTACCTCCTTTTCTTGTTTTTGAACAGCTTTTCCCAAGAACTGCTTCTTTGTGGAACAGACTCCCAGGAGGATGCTTTCCCAATCACTACAATCTTGTCTACCTTAAGTCTAGGTTTAACCATTATCTTTTACTTTTATTTAACAATAGTAAGAAGTAAGTTTTGTTTGAACAACTTCTTCCCAAAAAGTGCTACTTTGTGGAACAGACTCCCAGGAGGGTGATTTTCTGATCACTACGAACTTGACATCTTCAAGTAAAGAGTTAGTCGTTATCTTTTCCTTTGCATTCTTAAATTAAGAAGAAAGTCCCATTCAAACAGCTTCTTCCTAAGAAATATTGGTTTGTGAAACAGACTCTTGGCAACATGTTTTCCCAATCCCTACAGTCTTGATCTCTTCAAGACTAGGGTTAACCATTATCTTTTCCTTTTGTATTCCGATAGAAGTAGGGTTCCATTCAGACAGCTTCTTCCCAAGAACTGCTACCCTGCGGATCCTTTCCCAATCCCTACAATCTAGACCTCTTCAAATCTAGGGTTAAACATGATCTTTTCCTTTCATATTTCTATAGTAAGAAATAAGTTCTATTCGTACAGCTTCTTTCTTAAGAACTTGTGCATTTGTGGAATAGACTCCTCGGAAGTGGTTTTTCTAATCACTATAATTTCGACCTTTTCAAATCTAAGGTTAATTGTTATATTTTCCTTTCATATTTATATAGTAAGAAGTCAGTTCCATTCAAACAGCTTCTTTCTTAAGAACTTATGCTTTGTGGAATAGACTCCTCGGAAGTGTTTTTTCCAGTCACAATAATTTTGACCTTTTCAAATCTAATTTTAATCGTTATATTTTCCTTTCATATTTATATAGTAAGAAGTAAGTTCCATTAGGACAACTTCTCCCAAAGAACTGCTACTTTGTGGAACAGACTCCTGGCAGGATGTTTTTCCTTTCACTGCAATTTTGACCTTTTCACATCTAAGGATAATCATTATATTTTCTTTTTATATTCATATAGTAAAAAGTAAGTTCCATTAGGACAGCTTCTCCCAAAGATCTTCTGCTTTGTGGAACAGTCTGCCAGCAGGATATTTTCCAAATTGCAACAATCTTGACCTCTTCAAATCTAGGGTTAATTGTTATCTTTTCCTTTCATATTCTTAAAGTAAGAAGGAAGTTGCCTTTGAATGGATTCTTCCAAACAACTGGTGCTTTGGTGCAGGATGTTTTCCCAATCACTACAATCTTCATCTCTTCAACTTTAGGATTAACCATTGCATTTCCTGGATAGCGCCATGAATTTCTTGCCATTTCTTACACTCATGCAACACCTCACAACAGCCCTTTATCTTGAATGGCTCTCAAGCCTTGTTTGAGCGAACATTAGTATAGAAAATGTTATTTTAAATGAAATTGTATCATACACATAATTTTGCAACTTATATTCGATCTATTTTATTACAAACAATTCAATGGCGTCAGGTCCTGAACATTTTTCTTCTGGTTCTGTTTATCTTATTTTATTTATAAAATACCAACAATTCCCAAATTTGTATCGCCAAATTTATTTATTTTATTACTAGCAGTATAGCCTGGCATTGCTCAGGTGTAATGAAAGCTTTAAAACTAATCCATGGTCCTGGAGCTCAGACTCAGCATAAAGAATATTTGTATGAAGTTTGGTGAGAATCGGATAAAAGTTGTGGATTTGTATAAAGGACATACAGACAGATAAACAGACACACACACACACACACACACACATCTTGCCTTTTATATATATTATTGATTTTCTGCACTATTATAAGAACTGCAACCTTGAAACTTCTGAATATCGTTTCTTATGTCTTTGTCTATGAGTGTATCAAATTTGATTAAACTTGGACCACTCTTTCTATAAACTGATCTTTTAGAGTAGATATTGCGGTTACATTTTATTAGTTTCACTGTAAAAGGGTGGGACCTAGTTACTAATGTAGTAACTCATGTAAATTCATACCTAGGGGTCATCAGTGATCTAAGTTCATTGGAGCAGAAGCCATGAAAGTATTTATAGAAGAGGCACAGGGAAGCCATGTCAGGCCGGTGGGATAGCGACTGTGGCCAAGCTGCCAAGTCAGTATTGATCACATTACAGATTCTCCGTTGGATTTTGTCTAGAACCTCGAGGTGAATAGAAGGGGCACCTAACAAGATGTGGCAGCAGTATTCAATTGGGTGGATGGTAGATTTATATATATGCAGGATGGACTGAGACGAAAAAAACTTCCTCGCTCTGCACAGTGAACCGACCTTCTCAGCAGCAGATTTAGCAAATGGATTTGATATAGTCATTCCACTTGAGGTCCACTGAGAGTGTGAGGCCAAGGAGACGTAGTGTTTTACTCTCAGGGAGGCTAGCTTATTCCATGCTATTTTTTTAAAATTTGGTTATTTGCCATTAAAATATCAAAAATAAATTCCAATAAAGAAAATTTTTTTTGTACATATTTTCAGAACAACTGTACAATGATTAAATTTGCTTCAAGTACCTTATTTTCTCATTAAGTATGGCTTCCCCGAGTCATCCCTGCCCTCAAAACACTCTGAAGAATGGTAATATTAATATCGGCTGTTTCCCTATAAGGAAACTTTTGGCATCCATTGAAGCAGTCAGTACTGCTTTCAGTTGGTGTTGATAAAATCTTTCTCTTAAAACAATTTTTTTTTCAGGAAAATAGGTTTCTCAAGTGCTGTAGCTGTTATTGATCATTCCAGTATTGATGGGGGTTTCCTTCCAGATCTTTTATTTGTTATGGTGCCCTCCTACAAAGAATGAACTCTTCCTCTTGCCACATATAAATCACCTGCATGACTTATGGGGAGTAGTTAACAAAGGCAGTTATGATCAGTTAACGGAAGCAGTTAACTAGGCAGTTGATGACAGCTACTAGTCAGGCAATAATCAGTGTAATAATACCTTCGGACTTACTTATACCTAGTTACTTATTATTAACACTTCCTTTGAATATCTTGTTTCTTTTTATACAAATACACTGTTTTGAACCTTGAACAATTAAGAGTATGAGACTCACCTTTGCAAGGATGTTTCCAACTAGCATCCAATTGGCAGACAAAAATAAACAGGGTTGTAACTCAATACAAGTCCCTTTCGCCTCTCACCATAGGGTGGATATTGTGCTGATATTTATTGAGCACAATATCCGCACTGGAATCATCAGCCAATCAGAACCTACAGAATAGACTGGCTTAGATAGCAGAGTGGAATCTCTCGGGCTGTTATATAAACCACCTCCCAATTTGCTGGATGAAATGGAGCTGTCAGTTTCAACTTCAACTACAGTTGATTACTGGCTGCTGCTATCTAAGAATTCTACAGAACCTATCTTTTTGTTCTGTGTTATACTTCCAGCACAAACTGGTCACTACAACTTTGCGGCGAATCACTACAACTTTGCGGCAAAGTTTTGCCACAACTTCACAAGTTGGCAATGAAGATCCACAACATTATTTAAAGTAGTGTAGAATACTAATACCTTGTTTATATAATTAGCTTTGAATTTATATTTATCAAGGCTTCTTAAAGTAGTTAATTAGGTGCCACATGGACTTCTTAAAAAAAAAACTCTTTTTAAATGATTGTTGATATAACTGTAATTCTTCCCTGACATCCCATCTTTAGCCACTTGTCCATTGACAAAATGTAGCTTCCCTGTGCCTTTTCTATAAATAATTTCATTGTTATTGTTCTGATGAACATTCCTATATGTTACCTAGACTTTATGAATTTAAGTGCAGTACTAGATTGGCAGCAAGGTCTCATCTTTTTTTTTTTTGTTGAAGTGGCTGGGTGTCACCATAAATTCTATGCTAACAGTTTCTTCTCTTGCACTTCTTGCCTGTGGAACTCTCTTCCAGCTTCTTGCTTTCCAGCCAAATTTGATCTTTAAAAATGTAAATGTAATGTCAATTGTCTTCTTAATTCTTGTTTTTTTCTTTCATTCTCCTTTTTCCTTAATAACATTTTATTATCTTCTTTTTTTTAATTTTAATTTTATTTTCAAATCATTGCTTCAAATATTGTTGCCAAAAATAGTCTGGTGTTTCTATTATATGTTTAAAGACTCTTGATAAAATTAAAAAAATAATCTGCAATGATATAGGTCTTGATTTGGCATCCTGACTTCAATCACTTTCCCATTAACATAATATAGCTGCCCTGTTCCTATTTCATAACTAATTTCATAAATAATTGGTCTAATGAACTTTCGTCCACATTATCTTGAAGTGAAGAAAATAAGCTCTGGAATTAAAAATTCAAATGCTAAGCACTAAGTCATTGATTTTGTTAGAAATAAACGAATTTACTTGAATTACAAACTTTGCTTAGCACACACGCAAAATCGAATTCAAAAACAAAACTCGCAAAATTTCACACCTCGATGCGAAATGGTTTTGGCCAATAGAAAACAAGGAAACATCTATAAAAAAAAAAAAAAATTCAAATAATCTTTAATTATCAAAAACCAATTCCTTTTATAAACCCTTTTTGCAAACTGATGTAGAGTTTGTTTGTCGTCCAATGGCAGGGCTAGAATCGCATCCATGAGAGAATTCCCAAATAACCTATTCAGAACCCCAGAAAACAAAATAAAAAGACAGAACAAGACAAAAGTCACCAGAAAGAAAAATACAAGCATAATTAACACATCCCTCAACAAATGTCAAGCAACCTTTATTATTATTATTATTGCTATCGTTCTCCTTCACCTACTTATTCTCATGGTTAACCCATCTGCCTTTTCTTATACTTGATAACTGGACGGAACCTTTAAGACTGAGTGAATACTTCAAACGCACTGCTACCCAACAAACACTCACACATAAACTCATTCTTGTAAGGAGTACTATGAATATTTTAATGACCTTGTATCAACCAAAATACATTATTTTTATTTGTAAAAAATTAATTGATTCATATGTATATAAATTTGTTGTTGCCATTTACAATTTGATCTTCTTGTTTAGTGGACTATCTAACTAACAAAACCAAATCAAACTAATCTGTTTCAACATACATACACTTCACTATAACGGATAACCCACTATAATCTATACTTTATAAATTTGAGCACAGTACCAGACTGGCGTTGTGGTGCAGTGGATATCGGCTCGGAACGTGAAATTGGGGAGCCGAGTTCGGATTCCAGTTGAATTCCTTGCATTCATTTATGCATGAATACCCCTGGGAAAGGTATTAATCCATCTCTTCTCTCCAGTTATGGGCTAAATAATAGGGCAGATTGGGTTCCATAGCTTTGGCTGGCAACCAGTCTACCGTAGAAAGCAATGGTAACCTATGGCGAGATAATCTTCTGCCCAGTCAGTGATGTCTCTTTCAAGACATGATCACCCAAAGCATGTGTCACATATGGCACTTAACTGACTGATCTTCAAAAATTTACATGCAATGTCATTCATTACTTACTCTCTTCTTGATTACCCTTCTTTTATTATTCTTACTCTTTAATCTTTTTCTTTCAGAGTTAGTGTCTTAGTGGCTTTACTGCCTTGCTTAAGGTGAAGTGATCAAAAAAATATTTAAATTCCATCAATTTTAAAATATGAACCCCCAAGTTCATTTTTTAAAAAAATTGATCAGTCACCATTAAAATATCAGCAATTATTTCCAGTGATGGAAATTGCTGTGTACATGCATATAATAATTTTATGTAATGATTGAATTTATTTCCATCTAATTAATATTTTATTAAGTATTATTAGACCCTTCATGATGGTGAACTTGCTCCTCCCTTAAAAACCATTTGTCATCCCTGCTCTCCACCACCAAAAACTGTGGACTAATTTTAGTATGCAAATTCTTGCGAGCTGCCTCTCTGACTTTAAAGGTCATCTCACTCTCAAAAAATGTCTGGCAATGGGCCTGAGTATTTTTAAAGAATAATACCACTTAGTTTTAATTCTATCAGATTAATAGTTGTGACTTGATTATATTTATTTAAGTTTTTTTATTATTTTATGGAATAGTTTCAGGATGATTACTCTGGTGGAGTCGAATAGTAAAACTTGTATCTCGGAAACTCATTGTTATTCTCCAAAGATTTTCAATGCAATATTCAATCACAAGGAAAGAAATTCTCTTACAATACCAAACACGTTTCGGCTTTAAATAACCACAAAGGGTTGATAAGCTGTAGCAAAAATAAATCAGTCAGCATGGTGGGGTTCTCTTTCTTCCTCATAAAATCATTTGCCTCCACAATCTTCAAAAATGATGTAAAATACCTTTGGGAAAGGCAAGAATACAAAATTTCTCCCCCATAAGTATTGGTTAAATAGTTTGCCATTATCATTATTATTCATTACATTTATTTATGTTTAATTAATTTGTTTGAACATTATGTTTTTAATTAATGCTCAAATTTGAGTAGATATTCTGTTTTTAATTAAAGAGTGTATTTATTTAATCTAATCTAAACTTATTTATAAATGGAACTTTGTCTCTATGTGTGTATGTGTGTGTGTCTGTGTGTGTCCGTTACCTATAGACTCCAAAACAGTGGAACTTGAAAATTTACACAGTTGTAATTTAAGTGTCTGCGAGTGTTCTTAGCTATGTTTTGTGTTGAGGTACCCCCGATAAATATTGAAAATCGATAATAAAAAAAAAAATCAGGTTATAGAAGGAGTGGTCCGATTTTAATCAAAGTTGATACACTCATAGACAAAGACATAAGAAATGATATTCAGAAGTTTCAAGGTTGCAGTTCTTACAATAGTGCAGAAAATCAATAATATATATATATATATAAAAGGCAAGATGCTTGTGTGTGTGTCTGTTTATCTGCCTGGATGTCTGTATTTTTTTCAGCCCTTTTATTTTAGTTTTTGCTTTGGGTTTAGCTCTAAGTAGGTATAATTGTAGTTCTTAGTCTCAGCCATGATACCATTTACTCAGAAGACTTATTTAGCCTTTAAAATTCAGTTTACTACTAAAAAACTTATTTGATATCAATACCAGGAAATCAAAATTTGACTTACATCCATTCATTTTTCTTTCAGTCTACGGTTTCGCTTTAACTGGAAAAACTATTGCTTTTTAGTCTTTCGTGCCAGCGTCCAAAGAGTCTGATCTCCAGGACCATGGATTAGTTTTAAAGCTTTCATTACACCTGGGCAACACCAGGCTATACTGCTAGTGTATATATATTTCTACTGGCCTGATTATTTATGAGAAATTTTATTATGGAAATGTGTGTCATTTGACAGGATTCAAACCGTTGATCCTAACAACATAGGAGAAGCCACCAATTGATCTGGTGCATCTTAGATCGCTCAAACATGAATGATTCCTTTGGGAAAGGTATAAATTCACCTCTTCATTTCCTACGTATTGGTTAAATAGTAAGACGTTCGCATTATTCTACAGTATTTACACTGTTCGAACTATTGTCCTCATCTTTATTGCCATTATTACAACATTTAAGCTGTTGTACGCTAGGCCTTCTTCAAGTGCTAGGAATTTCAAATCAAACCCTTTATTATGATCACTTGGGTATATCAGTCTTATTCCATGTGCGATTCCACTTCTGGTAACCATGTAGTTATCGCTCTTGAACTTAACTCTCTAAGTTATTTATTCACCACTGCTGTAGCCTGGTATTGAACTTACAACTCTTTGGACCAAGTCACTGGAACTAACCAATATCTATATATTCTGCACTATATCTCCTTATGTTCTCATTATAATTCATTACATTCACTCGTGTACAAATATCTTTGGAAATGGTATGAATCCAACTCTTCCCGCCCTATGTATTTGTTGAATAGCAAGACATTATCATTATTATTTATTAGATTCACTTATGTAAAATACCTTTGAAAAAAGTATTAATTCACCTTGTCTCCCCCACAACTATTGGTTAAATAGTAGGACATTATCATTATTATTTATTAGATTCACTTATGTAAAATACCTTTGAAAAAAGTATTAATTCACCTTGTCTCCCCCACAACTATTGGTTAAATAGTAGGACATTATCATTATTATTCATTATATTTATTTTTATACAAATAACTTTGGGAAAGTTACCAACTGAACTCTCCTTTCGCCCAACTATTGGTTAAATAGTAAGATGCCATCATTATTGTTCATTATAAATTTAAGACATGGTTTTGACTCTCATGCTGTTCAGTTTAGCAGGGAGGTGACCTATTGGTAGCATCAGTTCAGAGAAAGAATCCCAGCTCAAAATAAATTAGACATTAACTAAGATTCATTCTGTGCTTCTCATTATGAAAACAGATTATATTTTAAAAAATTTTTCTTTTATTGGTTTCACACTCAGCAAGGCAGAAAAACCACTAAGACACAAGGGGTTAATGAGTGTCAAAGAATTAGAAAGAGAAACATTAATGATGAGCAGGAAAAGAAAAAAGTAATCAGGGAGACATAAGATAGCAATTAACTTTGGTATCACCCCATGCAAGGTAGTAAAGCCACTAAGATGCAAGGGGTTACAGAGTGTGGAATAATTAGAAAGAGAAACATTAATAATGAGCAGAAAGAGAAAAGAGTAATCAGAGAGACAGTAGATAATGACTGGCTTTATAATCACCCCAAGCAAGGTAGTAAAGCCACTAAGATGCAAGGTGTTACAGAGTGCAGAATAATTAGTAAGAGAAACATTATTAATAAGTGGAATGAAAACAGAGTTATCAGAAGGACAGTAGATAGTGATTGACCTTGGTATCATTCCAAGCAAGGTAGTAAAGCCACTAAGATGAAAGAGGTTAGTGTGGAATAATTAGAAGGAGAAACATTAATGATGAACAGGAAGAGTAAAGAGTAATCCGGGGAGACAGTAGATAGCAATTAAAATTGCATTTAAATCTTTGTGAATTGATGTTGGCTGGAAAGCATAGATCTTGAAGGGATTTCTACAACGAGAAGTGTAATAAAAAAAATTTATCATATATATAGATACAAAACACACTTCCTGCTTGTATGAGGAACTTTAAATTCAACTAAATTGAGAATATTTTTTTAAATCATTTCATCCCAAGGAAAGCAATAATGTAACTAAGACACAAAGGTTTAAGTGGCATAAAGTGTGTTTAGTATCTTGGTTGGTTGGTTGGTTGGTTGGTTGTTTTGTTTTTATGTCATATCAACCTTGGTGGGTCATTTATTGCCAACTAAATTTTATTTATTTATTGCTGGTAATACCTTTTACTTTCAACAATTTATTGTTGTTTTTATATAAGTTTTGTGTCTAGTAATACTTTTTTCTTTTCGAGTATCAAGATTCACTGGGATTTGTTTTTAAGGGCAGGGTCCCCAAGTCCTACTCTGTTATTTAACCCATAACTGGATGGAAGGGATGGATTAATACCTCTCCCAAGGGTACCAGTGCTTAAGTGAATGCAGGGTATTCAAATGGAATTCAAACTCGGTTCACCGCTTTCTCTTTCCAAGCC